>CM029364.1:3935829-3960232 GCA_017140985.1 Hormaphis cornu | reverse complement strand
TTAAAGAGTAAAGGACTGAGGCAACTTCCTTGTGGAAGACCTGTGAAAGTGGAACGAGTACTAGTGGAACCAAAAGGGGAACCGAAGACATGATTTCTTTTGTTGAATAGAGAAAGTATTATGCTACCAAATCCCGGAAACGCATTCAAAGATATAATATGATCGACAAGAATATGAATATTGACAGAGTCAAACGCTCCCCGTATGTCGATAAAAGTGGCAACAAAAAATTCCTTATTATTGAAGGAGTGATGGATATTACCAATGAAAGTTGAGAGACATTGAATAATGATATAATATTTATTACTGTTTCATTATTTGTTTTTTCCCAGATGAGGCCAAACTTTAAAAAAGTCCTACTGTTACACAGTTGTTACAGATAGTTTTTGATACTGCGGTTGCTGAATCAAGTTTTGTAGATAATGTAAATATGACACTTACGAACAACCAGTTGCCGCTAACGTTGCGTTAAAAAACTCCGAATTCGTATTCCGAGACCAAAATATTTCTGTCGGTGTTTAATGCTTTTAAGGATCGGTGGTATGAACCGCAATGAACAAAATGTAAATGAACTTCATGGATTAGAAAAGTGAACCGTTTATCATGCTACAATGCGTTTTCCATTGACGTCTGTATAAAGACTCGGGTGGCGTATTCAGAGGCCGAAAGGGTTGGAGACCCACACAACTTTCAAATAAACTAAATAATAAAATATAATTAAGTACTTGACACACTTTATCGGTAATATTTATCTGAGAACAAAAGTTTGTATCGAATTTTTTGTACATTTTCAACCATTAACATGTATGGACTGCGCTTGGATAATAAATTGAGTCGCCAAACCCTAAACGTAGGGCAATCGTGGATGAAAAACGATTTAATTTTATTGTTCAATGAAAAGTACGTAATGATAACCTAAAATCTTGATAAAATTATTATTTTTCATGGAAAAAAGTATAAAATGGATGGCTATTAATATTTATGGTGAAATCGTGTTATATATATATATATTTGTATGTGGAACCCGAATCACTAAGACTTGTTCACTATTTCAAACGCCTCATCTTGTGTGACGGTCGAAGAGTTATTCAGCGTGGTGTTGGTGAGTTTCACTCCATGATTGTTCCACCCATTGAGTTTCTGCATTTTCTCCCAGTCTTTGTTTTTCTCGTCGATTATGGCGTCGATCGTAATTCCGACTATCGGCATTTTCGTCGCCACAACGCGGTTCGTTCTGCGCATCCATTCCTCGATATCTAGCACCAAGCTTTTAAAACTCACGTTGACGTCGTTATACCCGTTCAACCGGGCCGCATCATGGTCGTCCGCCGCGATCGCCACTACTATCCACTCGGTCTGGTACAGGTCAATTATCGTCGCGTACGCGTACAGTACCTTTACCGCGACCACCTGTCCGCTAGACCAGTTCCGGCTGCCGATCTCGATTACGATAATTTGGCCACCGTTGCCTATTTGTTTCGACCATTTGTCAAACGAATTCTGGTGAACCATGGTCTGCGGGATAGCGCCTTGGTTCCACGGCAAGCTGCGGCCGTCCGTAAACGCCAATTTGGCCACGTTCCTCGGGCCAGGGGTGCCGTGCAAGCTCTTCTGCATCACCACCGCTATCGGGTTCAGCGCCTCGGCCGCGTTGACGCGCGCTTCGTGGACGGCGCCCCGGCTCATCTCGACCACCATGTTGAAATTTCCGTCGCGGTCTTTCAACGGCACGTCGTGGAACGCCGACAGGTATTGGTTCTTGTCGTCCGTCAGAAACACCCTGTACCGCAAGTAATTGTCCGAGTGTCTCGGCACGGTCCTGTAATAGGATTTGCCGTTCGGCATGTTGTCATTCGCGTTGGTCAGACCTGCAGAAATACGTCACGAAGTTTTAAGCGTACCGCAAAAAAAAAAAAACGTACAAAGCCAAACGTTTTTGGAAACTGGGGCTGGTGTAACGCGAGTTCCGACTGCTAGGTATATTATACGGACCGTGCAGTTGGTCACTGTAGTTTTGAAACGTTTACCCGCGCTAAAAATGAGCCGTTTGAATTTCAGAAATTTTATTTTCTAAGTTAATCTTCTAGTTAAGACTTTTATAAAATCAAAATCGACGGAAAATAACATCTATTATAAAAACAATTTTTTTATTTTATATTTCCAACGCTATAAGTTTGCATGCATTACGAAAAATGCGAAAAGAACGCGATTGCGTGGAGTGAGCTCAGTACATCCCTGGTGAAAAATGAACCGTACAATCGTGCTGGACAGTAAATTTTCATCAAATTCCGAAACCGTAACGTTCTTATTACTTTTTCAACTACTTGAACAACGAGTCTTACCTACTATAAAAATTATAATTTGTAAATTATATCAAAAACAAATCAAGCCAAATCGTTTCGGAACAATTATAGTTTACAATAGACATTCTCACAAGTCATACCCTATGGTTGCTATCACATTACATTATATCACACAAACTGTTGTCGAAATAACTGTTTTCGCACGCTTCCAAAACTATTACGTCTTCGACATTTTCAAAACCGTTCCCATATTTCATTTTAAAACTACGTAGACTGCAAGAATGTATTGCTTTTACACGGATGTTTTTAAATTTTTTAGTTTACTATTTTTCGGCTAAGGAAAAATTGTATCCCTTTTTAAAAACGTACACGACCGTTCACAGTAATTCTTCCTAAGTTGAGAAATCAATTTATTTTCCAAATATTTTGAATTTCAATCAACACAACTTTTCACGAGTCTCAGCACAGAATTTCGAAGTTTGATTTCACAGGTTTGTTTACCTCGAAATTATTCGTACCACAGCTCGATAGATTTTTTTTTTTTTTTTTACTAATTTCACTTATTTTTCCAATGCTTTTTACTACTTACGTCCAGCGTAAATGTCAGATTTCGTTTTTTCATAAAGTTCATAGTACTTTCCTGAAAGTTTGCAAAAAAAATTATTAAAGTACTTTTTATTCATTGTTATACTGCTTTTATATTGTACATATCTTGTGCCGATTGTATTATTCAGTGATTGGTAAGTATTTAAATTTTCCTACAGCGAAACATAAATGTACTTTCTTTAAAATATGCATATAAATTTATAATAGGTATTGAAAAGTAGTTTTAAAATGGATTTTAATAACATAAACATTTTTTTTTTTTTTGTAGTAGTAGTAGTAGAATTACGTACATTAATTTTTTTTCCACGTAGCAATCGACTAAATTTGAAACGAACCGCCCTTCTTTTATCAACTACAGTCAATATTTTTTTATTGGCAAAGGCTGCAGGCAGAATTTACTAACCTAAGCCATTGCTTTGCAAACATTTACGTACAAACGATAGAGCAGTGCCAACATACGTACGTGTTTTGTTCGATTTATATAAGTCGTCATTTCCTACAGTGTTCTGAAAAAATAGTTGACGGTGCGGGATGGTGAATAAAACAAACACACAAATGATATCGGATCCAATCAGGAAAATCTTTGAGCGATTAAAAAAACTTTGAAATTTAGAAAAAAATTTTTCAGTTATTGTGTTACTTAAAACTCACGGTTTACAGTATCAACGTTTTAATACAATTCTAATTTTCTACAAAATATTCGAGTTGTAATCATGAAAATCGTGTTTTACACCGTTTCGTAATATTAATCTGCAATTCAAAATTGAAATAATTTTCAATTACACAAATACACACTTCCAACAGTTGGGCTTTTATTTCCATGATTAAAAGCTGCGTAACTAAAACTGATCAGTTCCAACGCAAATATCGTCACCGCAATGATGAAATCCATTGTGTTTCAACAGTTTTCAACACGGACCGCCGAAGTAGACTTGAGCCTGTACAAACTTAGTAGTAAAATGATCACGCGAAGCCAACTTAAACTATATCGTGAAATCAGTGAAACGAATATAGATTAGAAATAAAACTTTCACGTTGGCTATTACATCGATACTATCCTCGTATGTGCAGTGTGTGTTTTTTTTTAAAGCATGTGTTTTCGTCATGAACAATAATACCAAGTCTTCCGTATTCGTATACGATTCACGCAAACTGATCAAACAAGAATAGTGAAATAAATATTGATGGTTCGAAACAATTTTTAAACGCGAAAAAATCGATCTCAATAACACTATAAACGTCGTCGTACGCTTTGTCCTACAATTATTATACGTTAAGTTGAACTGCGTTGTCGTGATTATATTTAATTATGTATTTATTTTACGTTTTGTCAATAGCGCGATTATACGGATACAGGATTTAATTCTGATGTGTTTATGTGTGAATAAATAACGTGCTTAGACGTTTCAATGCGACAAAACCATTCGACCGTAGCCGAATTTCGGTCCAAAAATAATTTCCGACGTGCACCGTATTTTTCGTCTTCTCGCTTCTTCGCGTAACAAACGTACGCATAGTTTATTTTATGTTTTCTCAAAGAAAATAAAAAAAAAAAAAAATAACGTCGTGATGGAAAATTTAACGGCAAACTAATAAACACAAATATTTACGATAAATCAAAAATCTATAATTTTTACTTAAATTTGCCAACGCATTTAATGTAAAACGATAAACAGTTACTCAAACAGCTGCGAAACGACCAAAAACAATGGTCTATTTTCAACGCGTTGGTCGTTCATTCTTTTAGATTCCAATATAGTGGCAAGAAATGAAACGTATCATGTACAATGCATTTTATATTTTTTTTTTTGGTTTCTGTTATCACTTTTCAGGTATTAGAAAAACTTCGATAAGTACATGTTTCTCTCGTGATATCTTATACGATAATACCTACGTATTTTAATTTCGTTTGTCTCATGCGAGACTCGCGAATGAGCCGAGGACGAAAACATCGACGTTTCCGAAAGTTCTTCAACTGCCAAAATATTTACCGCAAATCTTTTGACAATCTAAACATCCGCAATTTTCGTTTTACGAAATCTTCAACTCAAAGACTCGAAAATATAATTCGATTCAGCCTGGAATCACGTTCTTCTGTTTAATTGTTAAAATTGGTACGCTCAACTTTGGTGAACAGTATTTTTTTAATTTTTATTGTTGTTATTGTATAGAACATTCAATAACTAGTTATTTTTTTTTTTTAAGAGATATGTTTATAAACAGTATTCCCGTTGTTTAATTTTCTAAACGTTAATTAGGTATCTATCGTTATCCAGATTTAGATAGTTTGAAGAAAATTATTGATTCGTTTTTTTTTTTTTCCATACTTTACTTATTGGTCACACTAAAATTGTAGATTGGACATTTCCAGAGTGTGATCAGAACGAATAATTTTTTTATTCAAGTAAAGTGTTACAATGCGTATCACAATACACGTACAGATTATTAGTTGTTACGTACACTTTTTTATATGACACTTGAAATTGCGTCGTAAAATCGTGATTTTTCAAAAAAAATACCTTAATCGATGCCAAACAGTATAAATACATATACATAAATCTTACGTTCCATTGGCTATATAATAATATACACCTTATGGAAACAATTTAATTGCGACTAGACCCAAATTTAAGTAAGCGTCGGTTAGGTATAGACTAAAACGAAGTTAGAATGTAAAAATGTGTGTGGTGTATGAAAAAACAAAACGTCAAGTTTGTTTAGTTAAATTTTATTTTTAGCCGAGCGAACCCCCCACACACGTAATTCGCATTAATCAAAATGTTGTATAAGTAGTCAGAATCGCACATTTCATAAAATTTATTTCGATGGTTATAAAATTTAATACAAAATAGAAAAAAGTGTTCAATTATTATGTTTTAAATGTTAGGGGGGGGGGGGCGGGAGAAACTGGACTACGGCTAGGACTTTTCCACTATGATTTTCGCCTGGTATTGGTCGACGGTCGAAGAGTTATTCAGCGTAGTGTTGGCGAGGCTCACTGAATTCGCGATCGTCTGTTGCTGCAATCGTTTCCAGAGTTGGTGTTTCTCTTTGATCTCGATCGCGGCCTCGGACGCGCTCAGCGGCATGCCCGCCGCCACCGTGCGACCCGTTCTCTCCAGCCATTTTAGGATCTCCTTCTCCGCGCTGGAAAAACGCTCGTTGGCGCTGTCGACGTTCGGGTCGTCGGCCGCGATCGCCACCACTATCCAGTCGGTCCGGTTATCCACGTTTGTCGTCGCGTACGCGTACAGCACCCTCACCGCGATCACCTGTCCGCATTCCTGATTCCGGCCGCCGATCTCGAGCACGATCATCTGACCGCCGTTGCCAAAGCGCTTTGTCCGCGGGTCGTACGTGGCCGGGTCGTTCCAGGTCTGCGGCAAAACGCCTTGGTTCCACGGCAGGCCGCGACCGGTCGGGAACGTGACGCCGACCACGTTGCGATGGTCCCGTGTCCCCATCATTTCCACAGCGATCGGGTTCAGCGCCATGGCCCCGTTGACGCGCGCTTCCACGACCTCCCCCCGGGTCATCTCGACCACCATGTTGAACTTTCCGTCGCGGTCTCCCAGGTGCACGTCGTGGAACGCCGACAGGTAATGGTACTTGTCGTCCGTCAGGAACACCCTGTACCGCACGTAGTCGCCCGAGTTCCTCGGCGCGGTCCTGTAACGCGGTTCGTCGGGCGTCGCGTTGTCTTCCGGGACAGCAGTATCTGCGGAAAAAGTTCCCAGAGTTTTAAGCGTACCGCAAAAAAAAAAAAAAAAAAAATATTAAAAAGCCAAAAACAACCCTTAAATAATTAGGAATTTTTTATGTTGGTAGGGGGAGTAATTTATCATTAGACAATGTTGTTTCTGTATCATTTTTATAAAATCAAAATTGACGGGAAAACAACAGCCATAATTAGAACTATTTTTTTTTCTCCAACTATAACGCTAAAAGTCTGCATGGATTACAGAAACTGCGAAATGACGCGAAATTTTCAGCTCAGTTCATACCTGGCGAAAATTTAACCGTAAATGTAGACTTTGCGCCGAGCATTCGTTTAAAACTTTTATCGAAATTAATTATTTTGCACGCTCTCTAAAATTATGGTGGCAATGTTTTCGAAATTTTCTAAAACCATTCCGATATTTTATTTTGAAAGCTACACGTTGCTTTTACAGGGATGTTTTTAAATTTTTTTCCTAAAATTTTTTGACAAAGATAAAACGGTATCCTTGTTTTAAGAATGTACAAGAATGTACATTTTTTCCAAAGTTGAGAAATTGATTAAACTTCCATGTGTTATGAATTCACACGACATTTCACGAGTTCGATCACAGAATTTCGAGGTTTAATTGATTTTACCGATTCGTATACTGCACTTATTTTGTTCAGCTTTTTCGGCCAAGAATTTTAAGCTTGATTTCAATCAATTATTTATCTAGCAATTTCAACCACGCAAATGTTTATCACTGATCTATGTTAAATGTTTACAATTTTTTTTTTTTTCAAATTTCAATTATTGTTCGAATGCGTTGTACTATACTTACTTCCACTGATCATAGATTTTGTTTTCTTACAAAGCGATCGGAACATAACTGAAAATGTACAAAAAAAAAAAAAAAATCGAACAAAGTTATTTTTATTCTCCGCCACTATTCTTTTACATCGCTCATATAATTCAGTAATTTATAGCTATTTAAATTTCGCTACATCAAAACATAGATGTTGGTACCTTTTTTAAAATAGATGTATACAATTTTCAATAGAAAATTGAAAAGTTTATAAATGGATTTTTTTAACTTTAAAATATTTTTTAGTATTACAATTATCTACATTTATTATTTTTTTTTTTTTCTACGTGGCAGTTGACTATTGTACCTATTTGAAAATATGAGCTGCAAACATTTACATAAGAGCAAATGCGCAGCGTTATACGAGTAAATTTACGTATGTATTTCTTTTTTTTTCAAAACTACGTATATGGTCGAAAAACAAAAAAGTCAAAATTCGTCACAGAGTTCTGACAAAATAATTTTAGATTTTCTGACTGATTGGTCGTTACGTGCGCGTTGGACAGCCCCCACCGCATACATAATAATCACGAGTATATATAATAATTTAGTTTAATTAGTTTATAATAATAATATAGTAATAATTTAGTTTATAATATAATACGATTGTCATAATAATTGTGCACAGTAATTATGTATGTCGGTACAAGTGTACGGTATACAACAACTTCAATCACACAAATACGTACGTCCACAAGCGTTGTCTTCTTTATTTTCCTGTTGAGAAGCGTAACTGAAACTGATCAGTGCTAACGCAAATATCGCCACCACAGTGATGAAATCCATTGTTTTCCTACAGTTTTTCAACACGGACCGCCGCAGAATTACACTTAGGTATACAAACTTAGTAATAAACTGGTCACGTGAAGCCAACCAAACTATACGCTATTGATACAACGAACAGGTTAGAATAACTTTATAAAACTTTCACGTTGGCTATCACATCGATTCTATCCTCGAATGTGCAGTGTGTGAACGCGTATGTTTTCGTCGTAAACAATAATAACACGTACTCCGTATTTGTTTACGATTCACGCTAAACTGATTAAACAAAAATAGTGCAATAAATATTAATATAGGACAAAAAAAATGTTTAGACGCGAAAAAATTGAGCGCAACAACGTCGTCGTCGTGCCTTGTCGAGTTGTACATTATCAAGTCGCGTTATTGTGATTATTTCTAATTATTTTATGGTTTTTGATCATTCAAAGACTACAGTTTAGAACTTTCCAGAGTTATCGAAACATAAGATTTTTATTTTTTTTTCAGTAAATGTTACAATGCGTGCTATAATACGTGTACAGACTAATGCTTACTCTTTTGTACAATGCTTGACACTTGAAACTGCGTCGTAAACGCGTGATTTTCCAAAAACCTAACCCCGATAGCTGCCTAACAGTACAAGTACATATTCCCTCCTACGTTTCGTGGGCTATATAATATACGCCCTGTGGAAACATCATTTCGACTAAGCCCAATTTAAGGTTGCATCGGTAGCATCGACTAAAACGAACGTAGAAATTTGTGTAGTGTATGAAAAAATTAAACAGCTAATTTATGTAAATACGCTTTATTGATAGCTTAGTACGCGAGTCATATGACATTTGTAAATAATTCAACAACTATTACAATCATTAATATCGCTTCACGTATCTATGAATATTGTTTACGAAAAGTAGGTAGATACCTACCCATTTTCTAAGCGTGTAAGAGGTATCGGTCATTCCCCTTGGGTGAGATCCTAGATGTTCAGTACATGTCTCCCCCTAGATATACAACGCAACAATTAAATTGATAGCCGACTTGTTTTTTTTTTTCGACAAACGGTCAATATTTCTTATGTCAACGATGTCCAATTGTTGAAGATTATGATTTATCAAAGCTCTCTAGCTGTAGACAACTCGAGCTTGCTGAATCAAGTTTGATAATAATGATAATAATGACGATAATATCTATGAACCTTGTTGCCGAATTTTGTAAAATTTTGTAAAAAAATCGATTGTCCGCCGGGCATCAACGGGTTTTTTCAACGTGTTGGCTCCCGTAGAAATATCATTTCATGGTGACGGACGAACACGAATTTTTGTCAACTATTATCAACTATGGCGATGATACTGTATCACATCAGGGTGCTGATATGATATTATAGCTGGTTTTAAAATCTAAGAAACGCCGGGTCCACTCCTCGTGCGCTTTTTAAGTTTGACACTATGTACATGATTAAGGGGGACGCCTGTCTAATATCTAGTCGCGTCGTATATCTGGCGGGAAAATACTGAACTACAGCTAAGCGTTATTTACTATGTTGTCCGCCTCAGTGTTTTTGACGGTCGCAAAAGTCTGCAGCGTGGTGTTAGTGAGATTAATTCCCCACACGATCTTCTTGTTTTGTTTGTGCATGTCACACCATAAATTGTACTTCTCCCGGATCACCTCTGCGGCCTGGATCGCGTTTAACTTTATCGTCGTTTCGGACACCCCGGATCTGTTCAACCACTCTACGAGCATATCCCACGTGGCCACTAAATGATCGCGGAGCTCCCCGATGTCGTTTAATCCGGCCGCGTTCGGATCGTCGACCGCGATCGCCACCACTTTCCAGTCCGTTTGGCCGATCGAGTTGATCGTCTGGTACGCACCCAGCACCTTCACCGGGATCACCTTCCCGCATTCCTGATTCCGGCCGCCGATCTCGATCACGCCCAGCTGACCGCCGTTGCCAAAGAGATGTGTCCGCGAGTCTTTCAAGGCAGGGTTCTGCCAGGTCTGCGGCAACGCGCCCAGATTCCACGGCACGCCCGCGGCATTTCTCGGTGGTACTCCGCTGTTCGCCGATACCACGTCCACCGCGATCGGATTCAGCGGCTCGGCCGCGTTGATCTCCATTTTCAGGACGGTCTCTCGGGGCATCTCGACCACCATGCTGTACACTCCGTCGCGGCCGGTGAACAGGAGCACGTCGTGGAACGCCGACAAGTATTGGTTTTGGTAGTCCATCAGGAATGTCCTTCGTAACAAATCGTTATCCGGGTGCTTCACGTACTTCCTGTACCACATCTCTTGCGGCGAATCCCTGGACTTCGAACTTGCTGAAAAAAAAAACACTTTTTAAAAAACCGTACTTACGTTTTTGAGTTAGGGCTGCAGGTACACAGCCGGACCGTGGATTAACGTAATATCCATAACCGAAAATCTAACTAAATCAATCGACTATAACATAGTAAAGGCAACGTACTGGAAAAAAAAACATACATCGAGTGGTCTCCACAAAGCAGAGTTATTTTGTTATTACGACTTTACCGGTTGGTTTTGGATGGTTTCGTTAGAAATCCGTCACGTCACGTCACACAACTTCAGAAAGTTACACTTTAAAGGTGAAAATATGTCTTATAATTATTAATGGAATCGGTTATTCGTCTTGGATATTATAGAAAATATTGTCATTTTGTTAGAACTCAAATATTTGATAATTTTATTGTTGTCTGTACACACATAACCGATTATCCGATGATAAAAACATGGTTTAGTACGTACATCACCAAAACATTTTAAGTATAGTATTGAATTTGTAGTGCATCGCTTTTATAAAATCAAACTTGATGGAAAATAACGAATAATATTAAAACGATTTTTTTTTTTTTTAGAATTTCCTTTTAGGAAATGATTTCCAACTTACAACTGTACTAGAAGTCGTGCATTTATAAGAAATGCATGATAGCTTAAAAAAAAATAACGGTTTCTAATATGAGCTTGGTTGGTGAAGTGGAGCCGATGATGCGTGGCACGGTAAAATTATTTTGAAACTTCAAACAAAACGATTTTTTTCGCTCGTTTTTAGAAATCACGGGAAGATATTTTAAAATTTTAAAAACTATTCAGATGATTTATTTTAAGAGCGTATGGCCAAAAATATATATTGCTTTCATGATATGATCTATTGAAATTTTTTTTTTTTTGCGGTTTTCAATAACTATTAGAAAATTGTATCCATTTTCAAGCATATATTTTCCAGTCTGTGTTATTTTTTCCAATGCCCCGAGAAATCCATTAGATGATCCAATTTCTGAATTTCTAACAATTTATAATTTTGCGAATTTCAGAACGTAATTTGGAGTTTTGATATCATAGATTTACAGTTAACCTGAAAATGTATACTCTTTCCTCCTATTTCGTTAAGCAATTTTTGGCACAGAACTTTAATGCTGATTTTAATCATTTATTTACCTTGAAATTCCAACATCCTAAATTTTTGACGAACAGATCCGTTTTATTTTTTTTTAAAAGTAACTTTTTTTCCTTTTTTTAATATTGTATATTCCTAATGCTTTTAACTATACTTACATCCAGTAAGCCAAGAGTTAGCATAATTGAAAACTGATTTTATGTTTTCTGAAAAGTAATAAAAACAAAAAGAAAAAATTTATTTATCTTCTTATACTCCTTTTACATTGTACTGTTTAATGTTCAGTCATTTGTATCTACTTAAGTTTTAGAATCTTTGTTGTACATTCTTTGTAATACGTAAAATGTATTACAACGTAAAATAATAATAAAATACATAATGTATTGATAAATGCTAATAAATAGACATAAATTTAAGTTCTAAAACGAAGAATATTCAACAATTTTCCAATTTTCTTTTTTTTTTTTAATATTGGGATTGTTTTTACCTGTAATAAAATATAATTAGTGTTTTACTTTATAATTTATTTTGATAAATTTTTAAAATGTCATGTTTTTTCAAAATGTGATCGGAAAACAAAGGTCAAAATTCTCTATAGTGTATTTTTAAGTTTCTCACGATGTTATACGTGTTAGGGAACACGAACGATAAATCGGAATCAATTATAAAAACTTTTAAGCGATATAGAGCAGCTAGGTACTTTTAAATTAGTTAATTTTCGCTTTTATTATTTCATTAATCCTTAAACTCTTAGTTTACCAACTCAACACTTAAAAACAATTCTATTTTTTATTTATACAATAGTAATTTAGGAATTTTGAGTATCCGTTTTTAATATTTTGTTTTATCGATAATTTCAAATAATTTTTTTTTTTTTTTTCGTTTTATCATTTATTTGGTATTATTTTTTAGCCATAAATCTTTCAAATCTGTTCACATTATTCATGCGTTAGTATCGTTATTAGAGGAATGGAAAATTTTCTGAGTAAACTGAGTAGTGTTACGTATAATCATTTTCTATAAATCTAAAAGATTTCAAAATTAATATTCTTAAAATTAATTTTGTGATTTCACTACATTAGATTGGAAAATGTAATGTGTTATATTATAAAGCGATGCTAGACGACAACCTGCAACCAACGATTTCAAAAAAAATATGCCCACTTTTATACGATGTTATATTATGTGTATAATGTAAGCTATATTATTTTTACTTTTAATTACTTATGTTTCTGATTTATCTAAGTATAAAACGTTGTCAATTTTATAATCATACGAAATCATCATTTGACAGCTTTTGTTAAGTAAATATTATACATTTATTTTCTGTTTTAACACTGCAAACACAATCTCGACCACATATTTATACACGCGTCTACGTATTATATTGGTTTAACAAATCGGTTGTTTAAGCATTGAACAATTTTGGGAGATTTGTGTACATCGAATACAAATATACAATATTATTATTTTTTTGTTTACGGTTTTAAAATTCCGTCGCTCATTTATGAATGTATAACTTACTAACTGCAAATAGCATTAAAAAAAAAAAAAATCAAACAAGATGTTTGCGAGCGCTGACGTGTATAAATTGTATTACAATGACGGAGCATCGGATAATACAAGTGGTGTACTACAATGAAATACGCTGCACTGTTGTACAATAATTGAAACTTACGAGTTTGTAACAAATAATTTTTAGTAAGTTATAGTGAGCAAAACAATTATAGAAAATTTATATTTTACACTATTATAATTCTGTACAATATATTATAACTATGTATAATACTATTTATCAAGGCTGGGCTAGTTGACAACATTTTTTAATTCGTTAAATTTAGTCATTTGAAAAAACAAAAGGTTGAGTTAAGTCAAAGTTAATTTTTTTAATTCATTAAATTAAAAGTTGATTAACAAAAAAAAAAAAATTTGCTTGTCTTAAAATAAAGATAATATTTCATATTTTAGCCTTGCATACTTTTGCACCTAGTATATGACATTTCCTGTGATTCTAAAAATGTTTTTGTATTTTCTTTTCAAATTTTCTTCTTTATAATACTTACTTTTCTTTTTAAAAGAGTTTTAAAAAATCGTTTAACTATTACTGATCAATTTAAAGTTAATACGCTAAGTTGAAAAAAAAATTAACTTATTAAAAGAATTTAATAATTTAAAATTATTTTATTAAAAAGAATTTTTTACTTTTTTGTTTTTCACGATTAGGAGCATAACTGAAACTGATCAGTTCTAACGCCATCATTATCATCGTAACCGTCGTAATATTTATCGTTTTCATTGCTCGCTGTTTTCTGCACTATGAACCGCTGCCTACAAGTAAATAATAATTATTGGTAGAGTGAAGCCACCGCCGGACTATAATAATAATAATACTAATGTTGAGCAAGTTAGTAAAAAAAATTAATCGCAACAAGTTAAGTTAATTCAATTTAAGTTAAAAGTTTAGAGTAAACGAAAAAAAAAATAACTAGATAAATTAAAAGTTATGATAGAAAATGAAATATACTTAACTCGGTGGAAAAAAGTTGATTGTTATTTTTTTTTTGCTAAATAAAACGCCCAATCTACGTAGTATTATTTCAACTTATGTAGTTAGAAAAATAAATAATCAAAATGAAAAAAAAGTCGATGAACTATAGTTTCGGTTGTTGGTTCCGCTGGACAAGTAACGAAAAAAATGAACTTAACAACGGTAATAAAACTATAAAAATTTGAATTGATGCAATACAATTCTTAACCGAGTAAGTTGAAAACAAAAATAATTAATAGTTAAATAGTCAAAAAAAAACTAACTTTTTAACTTAACTTTTTGACTAGTTAATATGCTCACGTATGAATAGTATGTTAATACGACGTGTATGCGAGCTCAAACTTTTTACATCGATTCGCGGTATTGTTGTCTTGGGTATAAGGCTGTTGCTCGTGTTTTTGTATACACACGTAATATAGGCAGATGATAACGTATGGAAAAAAAAAACAGACCACGTCTTTCGTTTAAATTACGTGATTCGCACAAAGCTGCTGATCAAACACGAATGGTGTAAATAATAAAATCGTTAAAAAATCGTGTAGACACAAAACCGAACGCGTTATAAACGTCGCGTTCTACTTGGTAAAATTGAACGGTATAAGTATTATATAATGTTAGGTTTCTAAATACCTACTAAAGCGATTACAATTATTGAAATTATTATTAATAACGTTTTCAATGTGACATTTGCGTTGGTAACTGACTGGTGAAATTTTCCCGCTCAGTGCTCTCTCCACACAAATGTAGACACGATTTGTTTTTCTTCTACAAGAAATTCAAAGGTATTTCATCGAGGACAAAAAAAAAAACATTTTTTAATACATTGTCATAAACAATAATAGGGGACGTCTTACACAGTATATACCTACATGTGTATGATTAATACAAAACTGATTAAACAAAAAAAGTGCAAACCACGATCGTTAAAATTTATTATTTTTGTAAGTGAAACGCGAAGTGATCGCGCACAATCGCACGAATTCGTATTATTATAAATTATAGCAGTTCCGCTATAAACGTTTTGAACAGTCCGGTGAATATCCGGCGAAAAATCAACATTTGCAGGTTCGTTGCAGAAAAATTTCCCGCGGTAAAATTATCCGGCGTACCCACTTTAAAGCCCGTTTCAAATGTTTACACCCGCGTAAACTATTTGAGCCCCTGTTAGAGTACATCCTTTAAAAGTGCGAGTCATAAGAACTTGACGAGTTATTTAATTTAAAACATGCGGTTTTTATATACGAGTTTTTTAATTTTCCGGATTTTTTTAACGCGCGGGGCACATTGTTATGGTCAGCGGAACCACAGGATAGATGAAATTATAACGGATTTAATCTATTCTTTGGTGGAAACCTGTACTATAAAAAGGCCATCCGATAGAAATATTATCGAATTCCACCGGAGCGCGTTCTAATGTACTATAATCTTTGAGTAAGGTCTAACCTCCAATCTACATATCTTTCCGAATTACCGACCGTACAAAATACATTCCAAAATCGTATTTTATACTTAAATATAATATATTTACGTATATATAATAAATATAAAATATAATATTTTTCCTGGATACACAACATTATACATAAAAAACATGCATATTACGGGCTGTATACAAAAAAAAAAAAAAAAAAAGCTTAAGCCCCCGTATATCCGTATAGTTATCCTAGCTCAGAGTGGATCGGCAGGGATGGATTTGTTGCGTCCCTGAACAATACGTACTCGTATTGTACGTATGATTTATAATATATTTCTCTGCTAAACGTGGTTGATTTCGTAGAACGATTTTATCAATCGGTCCGCTCGTTTAAAAAAAAAAAAAATCCGAAATAATGTTTTAATTTTCTCGTTTTAGGATAAACCTTTGTTGTTGTTTTTTTTTTATGCGGCCGAAATGAAACGAAACTGAATTGTGAGTGTTTTGGCCGCCAAAACATAACACTCTGATCACAACGCTATCTATATTTCCGTTTCTAGACAACCGTATAATATTACAGTGCAGCTGGAAAATTTTATTCGTCTCTCGACGTGTGCCCGACGAATATGGAAAATGTAGAGAAAATTGAGACTCAAGGGTAAGGTAGGTTTTTTCGGTTTTTTCGCCATACAGAGGCGACATAGGATACAAAAAAAACGATCAAAATCAAAACAACTATATTATACAGGTACCAGGTTATAACTAATGTTCACCTGTATTATAATATGTTGTAACGCTTTATTTTCAGCTGGCAAACGAAAAATTGTATCGCGTCCAACGGAATAGTTTGAAGCGTTTAATTATAGTTTCTTCGCACCGTGATACATCGCTGGTCGAGTGCGTTCCAGACTCGCGTTTTGTCGCCTGCAACACAGTCCGTCAAGGTACGTACAAACAGAGAGGTATATTAATAATATTATACAGTGGTCGAAATGGGGGTGCATTCAGAGGGATGTGATATCCCTCTATTTTTTTAAATCAACATTTCTCCTCATCCCTCTAGGTACTCATTTTGTCCATAACGGCGCACCCCCGCCGACCAGCCCTTGAAGACTTTCATTATTTTTAAATCGTCTACAAACTAAAATAGCTGTAGGTACTTCGCTATATTTTTTCAATACTGTTTCCAACTATATATTTTGCGATGTGACACTTTTTTTTATTGGCCAAGACTTTTTTTTAAACATTATTCGACGGTATTCGCTGTATTTGAGTTTTTAATAGTGGTCGTTATTTGCGCATCTGTTAACTTTGCGACCATTGTCTAAGTATATTATATTATACGTTTACACTGCAATAGTTGTTACACGTGTTGTATACACATGGCTGGGCTCGTTAAAGGTTAAAATTAAGTTAAAAAGTTAAGTAAATTAACACGTTGGTTCATTTTTCGTTTTAAATAAATAAGTTAATTATTTTTTTTTTTTTTTTATTTAACGTATTAACTTTAATCTGTAATAATTTAAAAAAAAGTATTAGTAAAAAAAAATTCAAAATAAATTACGAAAAAAATTTTTTTGAAATGGAGGAAAATGTGTCGCACTAGGAACGAAACCGCGTGAATTAAAAATATGAACTATTGTTTTTGTTCTGAGTTAAATTAATTTTTTTTTTTCGTCGTTTAATTTAATAAATTTAAAAATTAAAGAGATTAACCAAAATGTATTTATCTAGGAATGTCGAGGGTCGGTCCGAACTTATTTCGGAACAAATCTACTTCACCGGGCACCATTTTTTTTCTCGATTTTTTTAGATTCTGAGCGAGCAAGCTTAATGCATCTTACGAAGATGTGTGTTTTTTATCGGTTAAATTTAAAAATTAAAAAAAATTATTAAATGAAACATTGAAATTATTACGATTAATTTTTAACGGCCGTATAAAATTAGGATGAAAACATATTTACTCGAAAAATCATCTCGTACAAAAACAGTGTTTACAGACAGGTTCTCTCCCCTTTAGTTTGACTCATTAGCGTCGGATTCTACCGGAAAATCGTGGAAATACAAATTCATGTTTTTCGAAATAAAACGTATCGAACCAATGCGTTATTACCTACGTCCTACGTATTTATGTTATAAAAATAATGATTCAGTGCTCCCAAACGTCTGAATAACATAGGCAGTGCAGTTTCTTGATATCATTATTATAATGAAATCACGAGTTCAGCGCCGTTTTCGGAACCGGAAAATTATTACCTCCATTGTTGCATCACGAAATCCACAATATATATTACGATATATATTACAATATATATTACGAAAGTGCGACGAAAATTTAAACAACGATTATTATTTTTCCAGGACGACACGTAGGAAACGTGATTGGCAACGCTGCCAAACGAAGAGACGTCGCGCGCCGAAGAATAACGCGGCCGTCTCGTGTAGATAGCGCTCGGCTCGGCCCGACGACGAGTGCCTTATCATCATCGGTGTTCCGGAGGGGAGCTGCATAAGCTGCCGTGGAGCCTGCAGTTCTCCTCGGTTGATAAGAATTGATAAGTCCGGACTATAAAGCGTGAAAACAAATGGCCGCCACTCTGTTCCGCCGTGTCCTGCCGTCCGCGACCACCTGTACCACCGTGTTCTTAGCGTCGTCGTCAGTCGTGAGTACATATTATTTTTTTGAAAACATTTTTCGACTAAATTTTGTTCCGTCCAGTGTCTGCAGTCGTAGAGTTTTGGTAGCAACCCATCCGCGACAATATTAGGGACGTTAGGAAAAAAAAAAAAACGCCCAATGTTTCAACGATCCAAGTGTTTTTTCGGCTTTTAATTTAATAATTTCACGATAAATGTACCGTCGGATTCAGTACTACCGACAACCAATGTTTACAAATTATAGGTACCACCCACCCATATTGACTGTTCGTTGTTTGCATTGAAACGTTGTTACTAATGATTTATTGTCGTTAACCGTTTTGCGCATAAACCTACTTTGTTCACATCAGTCCAGACACGGGTGCCAAACACCCCACCGACTATATATATATATATATATATTTACTATACACTCCGCGGTGTTACTGCCTGTTGGCCAACAATCGGGTTCATCAACACTATAGTTATCCGTTCAACGTACTTGCCATGGTAAAGGTTTTGACCCGTAACTATCTGTACGCGTCTACGCTGGTGATAGCTTTGGCGTTGAGCTATAACTATTGGTTTGTGAGTAGTAATCTGCGGTTGCGTAAATAATGTTCGTTATCTATGAACTGTGGACCGTGTTAATTCGAGAGAACGCCTAATTTATTATACCTACTCAATGTTGTAGGTTCGTTATTAACGTTTGTTTCATTTCTGTTGTAATTAAGTTTCAGAGTAAGAACCTCAGCAGCAACGCGAATACAATGGCTGAAGGGTGGAAGAACGCACAGTCGGTGTACGATTTTACCGTAAAAAACATCAAGGGCGAAGATGTGTCCATGGAAAAATACAAGCGAGTGCCGATTGCGTTTTTAGAGCAGTAAAAACATGGTTTAACGGTTCGTTCTACTTGGTTTTCTCAGGGGTTTGGTGTTGATCATTGTCAATGTGGCATCCAAGTGTGGTTATACGGCCAAGCACTACCAAGAGCTGGTTGAGTTGGACGAGAAGTACCGTGACAAAGGATTAAGAATTCTTGGTTTCCCATGCAATCAGTTTGCTGGCCAGGTAAATACAATAATACAACTACAATGTTATTGGTACGTACAGCAAACAACGTGAATACATATTTTGTATACTGTCATTGTAAAGCGTCACGATGCTTTTGCCGGTTTTTTTCAAAGGTTTTTTTTGGTATAACTTTTTTGAAATCAAACATTTTGACAAAACATTAAATACGATGAACCAAGGATAAAAGTTGGGCTTTTGGAAAATGTATCAAACGTTAAGATCGAAGCAATACCCAAGGCGCTGTGCATGTCACAGACACAAAACAAAAAAAACACATCCTTGTAAAATCAATAGTTTCCTCAGAATCTAAAAGTGTCAACAATCCCAACTTTAGTTGATCTGGTGGAATTATATTAATCTAAATAGTCTTGCACAATTTTTTTTTTATTACCTAAAAATCCTACACTTTTTTAATGCTTTCAACTCTGTGTAATATTCGAATATTTAAAACATTTAGGAACCGGGTGATGCTGATGCTATTTGTACCTTTGCTGAGAAGAAAAATGTGAAGTTTGATATGTTTGAAAAAGTGAATGTTAATGGCGATGATGCTCATCCATTATGGCAATTCCTAAAATCCAAACAAGGTGGCTTATTGCTCGAGTACGTATCTCTGTTGATTCATTAATCCCAGACAAACGATAATTATAATAGACTTAATAGTAAAACTATGTTTTATTTACACAAAATGAAATTTCACATTTATAGAATGAGTTGTCTGCGATACCTAAATTATTTTCTAATGTTATATAACCTATTATATAACACTTGATTTTTTTTGTATATAACTATAAATAAACCAATTAGTAAATTATTGTTTCTGTTATTGAGATATTGTAAATGTATAATATATATATAATATCAACTATTATCTATATCAGTTTGACCTTTATTAATTTTGTTTCGGTGCATTTCAATAAAAAAAAAAAAACTTTAGATTTAATGTACTGAGTACCCAATTATGATTAAAATAATATTTTTTTTTGTATCAATTTTAAATAGAATGAAAGTAGCCGATATATTTACTGTAATAGATAACAATAATCATTAAGAATTAAAATACTGTGTTCTATTTGTTTAGAATTTTTTTTAACAGATTATGTTAACATTTGTATGAATAGTTCTTAAATGTTCAAGATTTATTATGAAATTTTATATTTGTAGCAATTACACTTACCAAAAGTTTAAGGCGTGTGATTTACTTTTCTAAAAATGTTTTTTTACTTTTCAGTGCTATTAAATGGAATTTCACAAAATTCATTGTTGATAGAAATGGACAACCTGTTGAAAGACACGCTGCTAACGTCAGCCCTCTGGTAATTATATCTGTTAACCGTTTGCCAATTAGTCTCTACTTAATTATCTCGTGCGCTGCACTAGAGAAATTATTTATTTATTTACAAACGTTTCTTTTAAGAAGAATTCAATTCTTAATTTTAATAGATACAAATTATTTATAAATAAACATAATATGTTAACTATAAATTAAACACAGTGCAAGTATAGATATTACTATTTGTAATTATATTTAAATATTTCCCCTCATTGTATATTATAAGACACTAAGACAGTCTTGTCTGTGTAGTCATACCGATTAAACATGATGCGCGTTGTTATTCTCTTACTGTGATTAATCTTAATATCATTGTTGCACGTTTTAATTTACTATTGTTGTTGATTAATTTTCTGGTAACAAAAGCTTGAATTATTGCTAAAATATAAACACACAACTTAAAGTTGGTTGATAAAGGCAGTTGACAATTAAGGTAAATCATTTAAATCTTTTACTAAAAAAAATGTACGAACAATATTCGTTTGGTAGCTAAAAATAAATTAATGAATTACAAATTTAACTAAAGAATTGCCTTGAATTATTTACCAATTGGTAAATTGTATTCTGTTTCGACAGTTATTATCTTAATTACAGTATTTCTCTATGAAACCAACTTCTTAAAATAAAAAACGGCCAATTCGAACAATTTTATCTGTATTTGATAACTTTAAAATAGGAGCTAAGAACTTGAAAACTATTTTTGTGTGAGCTGAATTAGTTTCTAAGGTACTGGCAACCATGAGAGCTTACTCCTGCATTTCTGTGTCATATTCCGTTCAGTAAGCATACCCAAGCCGCCCTCTTTGTTGTGTCCGTGTCTGTATGATATTATACATCTTTAATCTAAAGATATTATAATAATACTTGATGACCTATCAATTTTTTTTTTTTTTTTTTTCAGGAAATGGAAAAATTTTTGGAAAAATATTTGTAAAAAATTATAAACGTTATAATCAAAACAACTACTTAATCTCTCGTACCACAGTTAGTTTTTTTTTTCTCTTTTAATTTCAAAGCGATAACATAATTTTTGTCGCGCCATTATCATTAAGACTGCAAGTGTTGTCAAATTTAATTTGTATTTATGGTGTGGAATATTTTTCCTTTTCATTACTTCTATGAATAATTTAAATAATTTAATATAATTAGCGTTATAGTTTCAGCTATGAAAAAGTAACCAATATGCACAAGCATGTGTAGGACTGTTTTTTTTTTCTTTTGTAGTTATTTGTTTAAATAAAAATATATAAGCGAATCAAAATAATTTGTATGTTTTTATTTCCTATTTGTTAACTGACTACGTGCCTCTTCATTTCATTTCAACGTATCGTGTAATTGCATAAATACCAACGCCTAATATATATAAGTGTTTTCGCACATTTGAACACTTTCAAGTACAGGTGTTGATCATCATTTGATTACACTCGGATAGTTGTTTTTAACAATGGAGTTTCAAGACCGTGTTCATGTGTTTGCTGCCGCCGCTGTGCTGCTGCTGTTGGTATGTATTATTAAGTTTATAGCCGATAAGCGGAGAAGTTTTTAAACCATATCAGCAATTAAAAATTCTGACTGGACAAGTTGAAGAGCAATATTTTGGTGGTTGACAATCACCAAGTTGTAGCCGTTAAGTACACGTCTTGTATCCATCATACAATTATACATAAAAAAAAAAACTATTACCATAATTATTTAAAAACAGCACTATTCAATGGCTGTTACATAATTATTGGTATTACACGACTGCTATTTTTTGTATGCTAATAAGTATTTTTTTTTTAATAATTTAACTATCAAAGTTGAGGTAAAAAAATTTGAAAAATAATTCATCATCACTTTGCATTAATATGCTCTGTTGTGTAGAAATCAACATTCACATGATACGTGTTGCAGGGGACATTGTTTTCGTAATAATTATTAAACAACAAATAAGATTACGAAATACCATTATAAGCGTTGTTATGACAGCATTATTCACTAATAAACTAACTATAATAGTTTAAAAATAATAAGAATGTTTTTTTTCCTACGCCACAACACACAGTAGAGAACATCGTAAAATGGGTATTAACAGTAATGAGACGTACTGTACAGCTACAAAGATCATTAAGTTATCTGTCGTTTAAAATAATCTTTTTAATTCTTAAAATTATTCAAAAGCAATACGTGTCACTGAAACAAACTTGATTGCAATTGATAATTATGTAGGCATTTGTTATTATCGTAACATTTTGTTTGTAAGCAGTGACAAACAGATGTTAAACATACAGTTCTGAGTTTTTGTGCTGCATAACAGTTTGGAAATAAACAACTACCAGTCGAATGGGGCAATAAGTTATGAGCTGTATTAATAACGCTACAGACCTGTTCGTAAAAAAAAAAAGTTTAGTTCATTAGGACATAGTTATACCAAAAAACTAACAATTTGAAAAAAATTTAAAAACAAAATAAAATATGCATTTGTTCGGCGTAGGAGCTCTACGTACTCATCATTCCCTTTGTTTTGCGTAGTACGGTTTGAAAATGTAACAATATACGTACGAAATTGCTAAAACATTAAGATTTCTTCATTGTTTTAACAAAAAAAAAGGAGATTAACAAGGAGCCGCAAGTAGAGTGGCCAAATGGTTTGGGAAGTGTAGTTTGGCAAACTGTATTACATTCGTTTGGAATGATAATAATATTATTCGATTGCTTACCGAACTAATGATTTCGAGTGAGCTCAGTGAGTCGCGTATTGTCAAACCGATTTGGAATTTTTAAGTTTAGCTTGAAAAAAATTGCGAAAATTTTTGATGCGTTGTCAGTTAATGTTTTATTTTTGAATTTCGTTACATTTTAATGATGTGTAAAAAACCTAAAAATGTCAAAACATATGATGAGAATCATTCAAAGAAAATACGAAGTAATATTAAAAACGACGAAATCAAAAATTTATGTTTTTTAATTGAGCACGTGCAGTGGCGTATTATATCCAGAGGGCGTTGGAGCTCCTTCCTCCAAATTACAGATAAATTAATTGTTTTATTTGATTAAAATCGGTAATATTTTTTTGACGCGTCGGTCAAAACGATAACAGAGCATTCTAATTAGTTTTACAGTAAGATGTCTGAGATTAGTTTTATTATAAAATGTAGGTTGAGTATACCTATTACAAAATGTCGTGTCTCGTCTATCTTCGTGTTCTTATTACGAGATAATCTGTGACGACAGACGCATTGACTTTCTTGTATATTTAGAACTGGCTTAAAAAAAAGAAAGTTATGAATTAATTTTATAACGTAAGCTAATTTATTGTTTTCCCAGCATAACCTTATAACCGCCGACCATAAGTTTAAAATTTTTTCGGAGGTACGACAGGTGGCTGGAAACGTCTCGTTCTACGAGCGCTTGCACTCTTTTTCCCTACTGGATTCAGCTGAAATTTTTCACTAATCAACCGATCGCCGCCAAAATTTACGCCCTGGATACGCATTTTTCTCAATTTTCCCTTCGAACGGTGCGGCTCTTACGATGAAGCCACCGGGTTAGGTCGGTGTGGCGATTTCAAACACTTTTAACGAAACTTTTGCTGCGCGCCCCGCGCTCTCGTCGCCACGGGACGTGTTTTAGACCGGGAAATTCACATTGGAAACAGAAATTACACAGAATGGGGCTGGACTCAAATATACGGACAAATAGGTAGGTACATTCGCCCCTGCCCTAAAAAAGGGTCCAAACGTGCCGCCGTCTCATCC
>CM029364.1:3920288-3930829 GCA_017140985.1 Hormaphis cornu | reverse complement strand
TTCGACGTCTTCTCGCCGGTCATTGTGAACACTTTTCTCGCGTTCCACGAGGACCCGCTGTACACCTTCCTGAAGAGCACGACGCGCGGTAACAGGTTCATACCAAAGTAAGACCCCGTTTAAGTTCGCCTGCTAAGGGATTACGTGCGTGCACAAAAAGCCCGTCGATTGTTTCAGGGCCATCCGGTGGAATTTCACTAAATTTTTGGTGGACCGAAACGGACGTCCCGTCGAGCGGTACGATCCTCTAACCGCTTTTTCGGTACGAAAATTTTTGCGTTATTGAACATTATACGCCGGAATATTGATTACAAATAAACTGGACAGAAAAAAAAATGTATAAATAATAATATTGATAAAAACCGCGTTTTAGAAAACGGTTTTTTCAAATGTTAAAAACGAGTGACAACGCGTTTATCGATCCGTTCACGAAATGTGTGTGTAGTGTAGTGTGGGGTTCGTTTGTCTCATAATATAGTCTCGTGATAAAACTTAATGTCGCGAGATTTTGTATAAAGCGCGCGTTTGACGGTCTGAAATAGGTATTTTAGTAGTTTTACAAACTGTATAATATGCCGCATGTAATTGATTTTTTCCAATAAAATAACCTGATTTATTGCTCCGGAAAGCGATATGGTAAACTTGAGCATTTGAATGGTAACGTAAACATATTATAGTGTTATACTACTATAATGGTGCTCTTAAAATTGGTGTTTTTTAAAAAAAATGACTTCCGGAAAAACGAGACGACTATTTTTGTACGAAACTTGTAACGCTTTGCACCAAAAATTTTTTTTTTTGTTTTTAACTTATCTGACTCGCAAACTTTTTGTCGCACGTCGTTTAAACCGTCTATTGTTCCCGACAACAACGCCTGTAGGGTTTTGATCGCATTATTACCACGATTTTGTTTCATACCGTCGAATAGTAATTTAGTGAACAAAACAATTTCAAAGAAATGTGCTAAAAAAAAAAAACTCGTACGTATTTCGACATATTTGATCGTATTTATTTTAGTCTTAAGATGACACTGAACACGAATACTACTTAAATAATTTTTCGTCTAGTGAAATTATCGACATAAACGGCTAAAAAAAACGGTGTTAAAACTAAAACGTTCCAGACGATCAATGAAGGAGTACAGAATCTCTTGAACTCCGCAGCACCGGCGGATATAAGCGCCGAAGTAACGAGTCAACCGATCGAGTAACACCGGTCACGTCAAATTACATATTATCCGAAACCAGTGCGGGGCCGTGACAGTTGCAGACCCCGCAGAAGTCGATTTTGGACAATGTGACGACGTCGCCAAAGATTTAATAAAAATAATATTATGTTATGGTAATAACACGCGCTATAGTTATTTTACTGTATTGTTTGACATAAATAAAAATTATTTACGAATCGGTTTTGTTTTGCTAGCAGCTATATCGTGTAATTGGAGCGCGATTTTTTCGTTAACGCCGCGCCATCGACTCGAAAACGTGTTCGCAGATTGGCTGAACGAAAAAGAAAAGAAAAAAAACCAGGAATCACTGTGTGGGTGTAGTTTGACGGCGCGGGTCACTATTTTAGAAGGTTTGATTAGAAGTTGTATATTAAAAATAATAACGATTCCGAGTGAGCTCAGCCAAACTATGAAAACTGTGCCGTGACAATGTAGATAATTTACTATTGGTCTTTTTCTATATAGGCGCTAGAATCATAAGTAGTGAAAACAGTTTAAAATTGTCATAATTGTTAAAAATCTTAATTTTATCATCATGTACTATTTTTGAATTTTCCTAAAAAATTCCGAAAATTACACCCACGTAGGTATAGAAAATATTAATCTAGATTACGCGTGGAAATTTTAAACCATTTGGACTATTATTTGCGGAGTTATTACGATTTTAGTACCGATTGCACAACAGCGCGTAATTTCATTGTTACAATCAAAATAACACACGTTTTTTATACGCTTTCAGGATCTGGGCGATTTTTTTTTTACATTTTTTATTCAAATAGAAAATTTTGTTTTACATTACATATTTAATTTTCGAATCTTAAATAACAAATTTTTGTGGGTTTATAATTTTTTTCCAAAAATATGTGAAAGTTATGAGCGATTTTCCAACTTAAAACGATTAAAAAAAGCAGTTTGAACCGCTTTTAGTGGGGTGACTGCCGAAAAACAGCAAATCATAAAATGTCAAAAAAAAAATTTACATTAAAGCTCGCATGAGAGTTTCGAATCTTAAACATGAAAATTATACAGGTACTCGTATTTAATTAAATAAAACCTAAACAAATGTTTAATGGTCCGTCATTAAATTCAAAATAACTGAACGAAATTTTTTGAAATTCTTACGACGTTTAAACTTTATCTGTTCCGAATTATACGAGTATGTGCAAACGTCAATGGATTTGAACGATTTTTGGAGGAGTCGAATGAAATAACGAAAAAATAACCGATATAAAAACATACGTTGGCTAAAATTGTGTGTGAAATTTTTGAAAAATCCGATAACGTGTAACGGAAGAAAATACGACGTTTGTATTGGGGTTTCTGAACTGAAAATTATGTAGGTTTTAAAACGCGTTTTATGAACCGACCGCCAATAACTGCGAACGTTTACAAATTCCAATATTTTAAAAGCTCGGCTGTCAATTATCTCGATTACGCTTTTACACACGAATGCGAATTAATCCCTGCAGCAGATGGGCGAAAATTTCGAGTTATTTTTAGAGCAATTTTAGAAATGTTTTCTCGTGAGATCGTCACTTAAAAATCAATCGAAATTTTCAAAAAAATGTTTCAGTTAAAGGACTGTTGCTCGGGCTAATTATCTATACTTTTAGATATTGTACATCGAAGCAGTGCTACTATATTATACATACGTAGGTTACAAATAAAAAGGAAAAATTAAAAAAAAAACTTTCTTCTGGAATGTCCCACTAGCTACACTAAGCCATGACGAGTGGAACCATGAATTTTGTCACTGCGTACGAAATGTAAGTAATTTTCGGAGAAAGTGCGTAAATAAATACGTAGTTAGGTGACGCCGATGGACTTCTACGAGCTGAAAACAATTGAAAAATCAAAATAAGCGAATGGTCGAAAATCCTGCTGTATAACCACGGATAGAATAAAAAATAATATAACGCCCGTGATTCAGTATATAATATTTGACACTGATCTGTGACCCAAAAATCTAGGCAAGGTTCATGTATGCGTTGTATACATATTTTTACTTCGAACTCGTCACTCGACTGTCGCGAATTTCGCAATCGAAATACTCAAACAAAACGTTCCCGCGTAAACCAAATAAATATTTGTGTGTTTGACGACGATCGCGTCGTCATTTTGCATATTTTTCGCGTTGTGAAAACGCGCGGACGAGTTCGCCAAATATGGGCGAGTGTCGCTCGATCTCGGTCGATTTTTGACTATCGGCGGTATTTATAACATAACTACAACAAAATTTGCTCCGGATAGTTGCTGTTTTAGCCGTGTAAGTATGCGTTAGCTGTTAAAAATTTTATCGACGACGCGAAGTCGACCATTCGGTGACAATTCAAATGCACACGAGAGCGCTTGATGATTAGCAGGATTGCAAGGAGGATTTTAAATTCGGATAGCGAAGAATAATGTGTTGATTTTTTAATTTTTGATTAACACTTTTTCGAGAACCTAGTATAGTACGCGTAGAAGAATTGTTGCTCCGATCATCTCACACAATGTTCCCTTGAATAGTATCGCATGCAGATGATTGGCACCATCTTTATACTGGAAATTTTTTTGAGATTTTGTTTATTTTTGAAAATGCATATAAAATTTATGATCCAAAAACAAAAGAGTAAAAATTTTCAAAAGCGCTTTGAATACACTGAATATATAATTCGCGGTTTGGTAAAACCAATACAAATATTTTACAAAACTGGAATACATAAACAGTAACTAGACTTAGCAATCTTCACGGTACCTGTATAATATAATTAAAACCTTTCTACAGTTTAGAATATCAAAACTTTAACACGACCTACAAATTATTATACATTGTATTTCTCTAAATACCTTATTGTTTCTCTACGTATCGTTTGGTTAATAGATGTTTTTACTTTGATACTATATTTTGTAAATTAATTTCTTTTTGCACAGTAACAGCTTTTCGAAAATGTATTGGATTTTTTTAACGAACTCTATTGAAACGGATAAAAAATTCAAACAATTTCGTCCATTTTTGACGGGCTAAGCACCTATACACGTCATGTGCAGAACGTTATTGAAATCGTTATTTTTTATACGTCAAAGCCACCCAAAACGGTTCGTAACACTCCCTTTTTTTTTATACTCATATAACAATGTAGGCGCACTCGTGATGTACTTATAACAATTTATGTTTCTATATATATATATCAAACATAAAAAACTAGATGTTCTTAAGCGCGAAAATTATCAGGGGATCTTCCTATACAGATACACAAGAAAACAAAGTACAGTTTACGACAAAACTCGCAAAATCCTAAAATCTATTATAAGTACCGAATTTGTACGTATGGTAAATATTTGCTCGGCGTCTGCAGCGTTCCAAGTATGTAGTACTGGTTTTATTTTTAAATTTCAAACGAAATCGCGGGATCTAGGATTCTGATAAAACTCACTGTCGATCTTAAGAAGTTTTATGGAAACGTTTCGTTATTTTATGGCTGATTAAAGGGACGTAAACGAATCTCGTGACGATTTTTTATATAATATAGTAATATTTAACAACCACTATACGAGGGCGCAGAGACGCGTGCCTAAGGCCTGGAGAAATTAATTTCGGCGCGGCTGATGACGGTATAAATAAAAAAAAAATTGATACTTTCGCGTTCGAAGACGTGATCAAAGAATAAAGAGAGAAAAAACACCCATCTGTGAGAGATAAAAGAACTTTATAAATATCAGTTATGCAGCTATGTATTTACCTATAATATGTTATAGATATTTTTTAAACCACGCCAGAAAATAACTGTCGTTGGTTTTTACGAAGTTTTACTATATTTATTGGTAATTTTGAAAATAATTTTGCGGTTAAAGTTAACATCTAAGCAAATGTCTAAGGACGTCGACTACAGCAGTCTTATAGTTGTTTTTTCCGTCGTGTTACAGCGAGAAACAAAATAATTTGCACTCGTATTCTAAACACGTCCAACCAAACTAATTATATATAATTAATTATAATATTCAATTTTTTTTATTGACTTGTACGTGTAACACATTCAACTGTGAAAAATCAAAACGATTCGTTCATGTAAATTTGCTCGAGAACTTAACTCGTGCACTTCTATCAATAGAGAAATAAGTAAGTAATTAAATATATCAACATGTAATCGTAATATAATAATCAAATCGTATTGTTAAAATCGAAAATGCATTTTGATAGTCGAGTTTATTTACTTTTGTTACAATACTATAATACGTGAAGCGTTATGCTTGTTCATTTCTCGAACTACTTAAAAAACTGTTTGAAATACTTCTAAAGCGATTTGAAGGAAGAGTACCTATTTCGAGAGACGAGATCAACCAAATTTAATAAACCGAATAAATGTGTTAGCGATTTATCGTGTCTGCGAACAAAAAATTCGTCAACTGAGCTCGCTCAGAATCGTTTTTTTCAAGGCATGATCTATCATTGCGTTCAAAAATTAAACAATACGTTTGAACCACGACTTTCAAACCAGTGACCCACCCGAAGCGTTGTCGCTATTCCGACAAATTACCCACGCGACCTGTGAGAGTGATTCCCGGCTTTTTTTAAACGTGTCCGTACAAACTTTTATGCGTAATTTGTACAATATGTGGGAAAATATACCTATATTTGTGTATTTTGTTTCGTCACGAAAAATTAATTTCATAAACTTACTAAGAATATTACAATATTTTACACTACTTGCTCGATTTAGATGTAAAATATTTGTTTACTATGACTTACGATTATTTTATTTTTACTATACGTGTATACATATTTATTTTAAACCACAAACGACGCAGTCCGTTCATTCCGCGAAACTCTTGAAATCTCGAATCAGGTTTGTGTGATTTCGTCACAGGTGTAGGTTACTACTACAGCAGCGAAGGACCAGAACGGACCAGTCTTATTCGAAACTTAATTAAGATTAATATAATGAGTATATTATATGAGTAGTAGTAACTTACTAATGACAGCCGATTTTCGATTGGTATCGATCGCTCGCATTCGAATACATTACAAACCGTGAGAATCGCGATCGCATTATAATATGTTTGGGAAACGTTTTCTACTTAAGTAGTAACCATATAAAGCGTTAAACACGTATCTCGTCCATCTTTTACACACATTTATCAGGAAGCATATGAAATAACGCAATCAAAATTTTCCATTTTTCGAAACAAAAATCGGTTAATTGTCGTTTCATTTGAATATTAAAATTCCGTACTACCAATTATGATAGCCAGCTACTGCTATAAGAATACGGTGTAGAATGGCGGAATTCGATAGTAACTCTATCGGATATTTCCCCTTAACGTGTTATACGCTGTCTCCCTTTTGTGGTATTTTCGTCTAGTGTTTTTTATTCGCGAATCTGGCGTCACCATAACATTATACTCCGAATAATGATTATTACAGTGCTAAGTTTTTTTTCCTCCCCGTTTTATATCGAGTACGCACTATCGTCGTACGTGCATATTTTTTGTTTCATTCCGCTGAACAAATATGATGAACACTATCCGTGTTGCATATTTTGTTTGAACAATTTGTACAAAAGTTCGTACAAAACGAACGTGCCGGAGTGCCAAATGTTTGACGTCGCGCTGCGGTCTTTAATGGCAGTCGAACACCAATCGGTTAAACTATACTGATACAACGCTAGTGTATTTAACACAGACGTTTATCGCTTCAACAATACAATATGTACATTTCGGACAGTTGTACGCAAAACGTTACAGACGGCCGGTTCCCCTGTTCCGCAATGTTTACTTTTAAAAATGATCATTTTTTTCGCTGTCAACCGCAGCAGACGCGCTCGTCATCAGATCACGTCACTTCACTTGACGCACGCCAATTTTACGAGGCGAATAATGCGATGTATTTGAACGTCGCGAAAACGCGATTCACGAACAGTGTCCGCTGTCGGTTACAGGAATAATATCTCCGTCTCGCGATGGAGATCAGAGCCGGTGTGTACTTAACAGTCGCGGTACTGGTAAGTCGGCACATTCAAATTTTTATTTCCTTTTTTTCTTCGAAAAATTTCAATATAACACGAAACGACACGGACCGAGTGGTTCGAACCGTTCGCACGCAAACCAACTGGAACGATTAAAAAACTCATTTTCCTGCGGTTATCTCCGTGATAGATTTTTGATGTTTCTCCGAAAACTCGTATTTTAACCGCCAATTTGTGTCAAACATGCTTAAAAAAAAACGGGTTGTTCATACGACATTCTACATGCGTAAATAACGAAGAACCGAAATCGTTAGTTGAATCTTATATGGTCATATTATTATCGTGCGGCTGGATCAAAATTATTATTTTTTCGCCAACATGTTTGTTACACGATTATACTGCGCCCGTGAACCGATTTTGATATTTTTTTATGATCGCTTTTCGAAAAAATTAACGAAACCTAAAAAAAAAATTATACCTACGATCGCGATGATAACGATAACAATGAGTTTCGAGTTGCAAATGCGACGACGGTACGAAACACGCGTGAACGCGGGATCACTTTTCATTAAAAAATTATGGAACTAAGACCGATTTCAAAAAAAACTAACCGCTAAATGAGTATGCGAAACAACAAATAAACGGAGAGTAAAAAAAAGCATTTTTTTTTTTTTGTGACACGCACGCGTGATGAAAGACCCGCGCTAAAGTTCCTCGTTACTTCAGAAGTATTTTACGGTGTCTTAAATTTGCGCAGTCCGTCCCCACATTCGGTCATTTTCGCAAACATATTTTTTTATTAAACACGTTGCAAACAACTTTGACGGTGTTTTTTTTTTTCATTATTATTCTGTGCCTTTTTCTTCGGTCTTGATTTTTCGTTAGATTTTCTATTTTTTACTGTATACCCGTTGACAGCTGACTGCAGTGGACTGCGCGCAGCTGTTGGCGAGCGGCGGCGACGACGATTACGTGGTCGGACTGATCCCCAACGACGCGGACGAGATCGTCCACAGCGCGGAGGTGGTCCGCCACCGCGACGGAGACACCAAGCGCGGAACTGCGGCGGCACACGTGCGGCCGAACGCTCGCGGAAGTGTGACGGGAAAAACGGCGGTGAACAATATGGGAACTGCGGTCGACCGCGGGGGACGGAAAATCGCTTCGCCGGACCGCTCGACGATCCCGTCGAAATATCACGTCGGGCTGTCCGTGCGCGAGTCGGACTGCGAAACCCCGCGGCCTCTGATGCAAGGGGAAACGACCACCATGACCACGACGACCACGACGATGACCACCACGACGACCGGAACAACGGACGGGTCCGGCGGTTGGGCCGAGGAGACGTCTCCGGCCGGAGGATCGTTTGGACGCGCCAAGACCGCGTCTGCGACGGTAAAACACGGCGCTAACGGCGAGTTAGAGAACGCCTCGTCAATTAATAACGACATGGACGTTTACGGATACGACGACAACAATTATTACAACAACAACAACGGTTTACGGACGAAATCCGGCGAAACGAACACCGGACTACCGGACGTTACATCCCGGACGGGTTTCGGTGTATCCCCGGATGGATCGTTTAGGCGATCCGCGCAGACCGCGGCCACGGCGTACGAAGGAGACGGTGTCGGCGGACAAACGACCGAAATAAGACGCGATTCGGAAACGTCTTCCTCGAACGATAGCCTCCGTTCTTTTAACGTGCGCCATGACGGTAAAAACTTCGTTTACAGCGACGGTCACGTAACCGGTATGCCCGCGGGCCGTGTCCACAGTGTGATGCCGCCGAGATCGAGAATGGGACGCGGTTCGCGTAACGGCGGTCCGAAGAAAAAACGCGAAAATAACCTCGCCCGCGGGGGGAGAGGTTCGAGAGCGGTCGTCGGCGGCAAAAATTTGCCGCGCAAAACCCGCAAAAGCCACGCGAAAACCAAAAGTAAAACGAGAAGTGACGGATCGAAAAGTCGCGGCGGTCGGAAATCGAATAAAAGAAACGGTAGCAGCAGCAGCAGCAGCAGTGGTAGCGACGGCGAAAGCGACGAAAGTGAAACAACGCGTCGTGAACGTTGCGATCATCCGAAAAGGAATAACGACGATCACTTCCAGACCGACGACGAAATGTCACCAGCCGGTCGAGATTCAACCGCGATCCTCCGTCCGCCGCCAACGGTAGAGCAAAAGAAAACGATTGTTAGTAAACGGAGAATTGTACACGGTAGTTCTCAGCCCGACTTGGCAATAAGTACAGCTTCGAATAATATTCCAATTATTTATCAACAGCGCTTCGAATCGCCCAATCCAAACGGGTTGACGAACCAATACGGTCCTTTTCCGTTCTATGGACCACCTCCAAACCAACGTCCGCCACCGGACTTCAAATACACGCTTCCTCCACCTTTTCCTCGTTCTGGGTTCGCGAATTCAATGAAACCGCCGTCCGCGTCCGAACACGAGCAGCGAACAAACGACGTTCCCGAAGCAACTCGTGATCATAACGGACACTCTGAATTTATTGTACAAAGAGAAACGCTGCAGGAATCTCCGACCTCAAAAACTCTAAACAATCTAATCGGTAACGCGGATCAAAATGTTAGATGCGTGCAGACTATAAGCGATATTGAAAAAATGGGAATTGATAATCCTTTGGAAATGCGTGTTGTTAAACTAGAATCATTCGTGCCTCTAAACGAACAACTGCTGAACCGGTATTCACAGCCGCAAATATTTCCTCAGATGTCTGGCAAAGGTGTAGGCGAAGGCTCCCAAACGTCGGGCGTGGAAAAATTCCTTACTCCGCTGCCTCCGTTTTCGGGACTTTCAAATTTACTTTCCGGAAAAGGTCGACAAACAAAAGACAACATCGGTTTGGCGAAAAACGATGGTGAAACTGTTGCGGTTTCAAATCAAATGGATACGCTGAATTCGAATTATATCATGACCACAAACACTCAGAGTAGTGCGACAAGTGATTCATACGACGGCAGTCAAGACGCTGAGCTACAAAACTGGGAAACAACGGAAAATTCTGAAAAAATCGATGGTAATTATTCCCCAGAAGCAGCACACGTTCTGCAAACCAAGTCGTATATTGCACCTCCGATTCCGCGATTAGTAATGCCTTTTCAAAACTATGTTAAAGGTGGCGGAGGTAATGGCGGAGGTAATGGTGGTGGTGGTGGTGGTGGTGGTGGCAATGGTGGTGGTGGTGGTGGCAATGGTGGTGGTCGTGGTGGCAATGGTGGTGGTGGTGGTGGCAATGGTGGTGGTGGTGGTGGCAATGGTAAATTCACGAAACTAGGAAGGTATTTTCTCCAGTCTTGCTTGGCAAAACCATTACCTCCACCATTGCCACCACCACCACC
>CM029364.1:3893241-3911142 GCA_017140985.1 Hormaphis cornu | reverse complement strand
CTCCGGCCAATCAGAACGATCCGCCACAGTTCAAAGTTCATCGCCCGGTTTCTCCGTTCGCGGCTCGCACGTTACCGGGGAAAGTCGAGCCAGAAAAACCCACACATCATTATTAATAAATAAAAAATAATTGACACTCCGGCCAATCAGAACGATCCGCCACAGTTCAAAGTTCATCGCCCGGTTTCTCCGTTCACGGCTCGCACGTTACCGGGGAAAGTCGAGCCTGAAAAACCCCCACATCGTTATTAATAAATAAAAAATAATTGACACTCCGGCCAATCATAACGATCCGCCACAGTTCAAAGTTCATCGCCCGTTTTCTCCGTTTGCGGCCCACACGTTACCGGGGAAAGACGAGCTGGAAAAACCCACACATAGTTATTAATAAATAAAAAATAATTGACACTTCGGCCAATCAGAACGATTCGCCACAATTCAAAGTTAATCGCCGGCTTTTCCGTTGTATAAACATTAATTGTAATATATAATTAGAGTTCTAGCGTTTGCATTTTTTTTTTTTTTTAGACTTAGCAAAAGTATGCGAAATAAATTCATTTGATGTTATGATATTATACCGGAAACTTGAAAGTGCGCGTGTTTTCGCGTATTTCAGAGGTTTTCAACGAGGGCGCAGTATTTTTTTTAAATTTCGAGCGTTTTTCTGCATGGCTAGATTTTAGTTTTTAATCGTTGAAAAAAAAAATTTACGGAGTTAAAGTCTAAAAGTAAATTTATTGAGCGAAAAATTCAGTTATGAAAAAAAAAAATAAAATTTCAAAATTTAGAGTTTAGTACAGGAACTTTTTGTTTCATTTCAAAACGTTACGCTTACACGAATAAAAGGTTGTGTTTTTTTTCATGCATATTTTTTTTACGGGTTTCGAGTGCATATTTGTTTTAGCTGTTATAATCATACTTTGAAGTCATAATCAATAATACACAATACTTAGGATGTCGAATATACCGCGTCGTAAAAGATATGTTTTATTGAGGATAGTGAGTATTCGACGATGAAATTCTCTCGTGCGTGCTGTACTGATCACCGCGATAGAACGGTATACAAAATCGTTTCGACTTTTTACTCGACTGAAACGAAAAACACAACGATATATATTGTACGTTTTCCCGGCGTTTTCAGAACACCGTTTTGTACACTTGTCAAATGTAAATGGCGACAATTTTCTGCTTCTGTTTTCATAGCGGAAGGATAATCCGTTTGAAATCGCTCGTTTGCGCTTAAATCAAATAATGAATTATATGTTTTTTTTATGTTCTATTTTATTTTAATTCAATAACGAATCGCGTTTAATACGCTGTACTGGGTAAATACGAACGTACACATGACCTTCTAAAATTTGTTTTAATTGTGTGACGTCTATAGTCACATAGTACGCGTCGATAACAGTAATTTATGTGCGGATTTTTTTTACCGACAAATTTGTATTTTTTAATTTTGTTCATGTCCTCCCCCGACTATATATATTATGGTTCGTTAGCCTTTCCGAGAAAAACACGCGTAAATAAAAAAAAGCCAACATTCGAGTAGAAATTATTACAATAAAGCGGTTGCGGAGAGCGTGTTATAATAAGCGATATAAACACAGCCGTATGAATTACCAATATTACAATAACGCTCTCGTCGTGGTACTTACTATCATAATCTACCGTTTTCACGGCGAATTCCTGTTCGCGAGCAAAGTAATTTATACCGATGAAAAAAAAATGCAACTGTTCGTTAAGCGTTATATTATTATTATTATAGTTGCAACTTGCAGCACACGCTGCAGCAATACCTATAAAACATGCCTGTTAAATTATTAATATAATAAACACTGCGATTGTGCAGCCATTCGCTCGCTCGATTCGCAGTTCTCGTCCACCGCTGGTGTATTTATTAAAAAATTATAAAAACGTCAAAGGACAATACTTATTGCTCGTTGAAAGAACTTTTTAGTTGAGGGGGATCGAACTCGAGCGCTATGGTATGCCGTAAGTAAATAAGTTCGTATACGTTTTTCAAAATATTAATTTACAGCCGAGAAGAACGACTCACGGCCGGCGCCTACGAACGAATAATGATTACCATACGATGAACGTTGGTGCGTTGAAAACTTGTTTTTGAAAATGTTTATACGCGTAACATACGAGATATTACGCGATTTCGGAGTATAGAGAGGTCTTGTACACAGCGTAAAAGAGCAAAATAGTTCTACACGTCTAGGAGGTTATGGAAATAGAGACTAACACGTTCTCCCCGAACTTGCTCGAGACTTGGATTTCGGCGACGTGTTGCACGGGTATGTGTGTACCGCAGCAGCCGCAGTGACGAACATTATTTTCTTTCGAGTTCTTTTTTTGCTTTTGATCATACTTCATGAACGAGTCGGCCGATTCGCGATTTTTCCGATCTTCGCGTATTGAAACGACGACGGATTCATTTACTAGAATCTACAGAGTGTATACGATCGTTCAAGGTGGTCTGCAGCCAGACTCGAGGAGTCACGGCACGATGAAACGATATAATATACGGCTTACGCGTTGTTGCACATGTTACTATATAATCGAGCTGCCGTTTTTGTTATTCGATCGTAACGGGAAAATAATAAAATTAAAAAAAAATCCTAAAATAAAGCGTACAGCGCGCGGAGCATTACCAGAGAACGCGATGAAAATGTAATTTAATATTGTTTTATGAAACTCTATAAAGTGGCGACGCGATGTACACGTAGTACCCGGCAGCTATATAATATTTATAAAAATCAAACGGTTTCGTTTAACTATCGGATAAGTATACAAGCAGGGGGTACCTTACTGCAGGTTGTTTATATCGTACAAGCGCTGAAGGTATGAAATAAGTGTATGGAGTATTAAGTGGAGAAAAAAAATCGACACTCCCTTCGACAATATTGTAGTTATTAACGGTGTAATCGAATTTGCTCTCCGCACCCGTTAGCATGTTTCGTGTATAGTGACGATCGATCGATCCGAAACTGCTGTGTACTAACAGGGGTGGTATTACGTTTTGAAAAAACTAAATAAACGGGCGGAGAACGCCGAGTAAAACGTCGGTCGTAACAATCATTTTTCTAAAAATTTATTGAACATTTCGCACAATGTATTACGGAAAACCGTAAACACGCTGCACGTTTGCTTTGGGGCCATTTTCTCCGCCCCTAACAGTTTAGTTATTATTTTTATCATATTTCATACGTAACACGGGCAGTGTTTCGGGTTATGGCGCCCCGGGCCTTAGTTATTATTTTTCGTTCTCGCTCTCAGCGTACCTAGGCCGCAGTGTAATACGATAGTTAATCTTATGCCAAATAAAATTTTGCCCGAATCTCCGAGTTTCCGCTAGCTGCCGCGCGATTCGGGTGATTTTGATCCCAAAAAAACGGAGGGCGCAAGACGCGGTGTACAACCGAAGCCGGAAACGTGTTCAACTTGTTATTTTTATGTAATATTTCGGAGAAAACGTACCGATCGTTTTTTTAATTCTCAGCGTTAGAAACGTATCGTTTTTTTTCCCCGTCAACAACTTTCGGGGTGGCCGGAACGCTCGGATTTTTAACGTCTTCAACTGTAACTCTACTGATCGGACTCCGGTGGTACTCGGGTCGAATCCGGCGTCAGAACGTACACCAATTAAACCATCGTTATACGAAATAATTCCACGCCGTTTTTCACACGTTTGTGTACTAAACCGACAAAAGAACGAAGAAAGTTCTCGCTAGGTACGACACACTCTCTGTTCCTCCCGTATACGTCGTAGCGACGTTTTTTACGTACATCGATTTAGGTACGTAGGTTTTTTTCTCGCCGTAACATCCGAAACGATGATCGGAACGAGCTCAAACTTTCACGCAATACTAAAATCGGCAAAGTACAATCGGTTTGATAACGGTTTCGAGCGTTTCGGAAAATTTTCGAGCCGATTAGTATTGAAGTTTCCGAAAAACTGACCTAGCCGACACTACTGTAGACAACTGAGCTCGCTCAGATCGTTTCTTTGAATTCAAACTCGTCATCGCTTTCAGCGACGTTAAACGACACGTTTACACACGACTCGTCCGAATCACGCGACCCGCCCGAACAGCGTAATCGCCACGCCAAACAGCCATTCTCACCCGACCTCAAATTTACACCCATCACCCCTTTTTTTTTCCTGCAGCTCCCGACGTAAATCGATGGCGTAATAATAATAATAATGATAATGTGTTTTTCTCGCGGCCGGCAAACGCGGAATCCCGTAATAATTTTCAAGACCGAAACGGCCGTGGCGGAGAAATGCGCGGCCGCGCAGCTGCAGGGGCTCCGCCGCGGTCAAGTGCGCTCGAGTGGCCTCGGGGCCCTCCCGCGCGGTCGAGAGCACTTGGCGCGGCCGGCCGCACTCATCACCACAATATGCCCCACACGGTTTCGCGTCGTGTGGCTGGCTGCGAACGAAAAGAAAATCGAATGTGATTGTGTTCGGGTACATTTCTGTACGATAAATAAATAATATGTTGGTAACGTTTTCGTGACGACGACCGATTGCGGCGTTTCTGCCGGAGTGAAAATTCAAAATACCGCTAAAACCGATGGTAAACGGCCGAGTCAATATTGATCGTTTAACGCGCAGACGGACTACAATCTCGCGCACTTCGGGGACTAAAATTATGCGAAAACGGGACGATTGCGCAACGGGCTAGAACGGTATCGGTGGTCCGATCGGACTGCAGTCTGTTTTTAATCCAAACCTGGGTGCTTTTTCTACACAACTCACGAAATAATAAGTATCCGAAACGGTTTGTATCAAATTTTCCAACTTTTTTTTTTTTTTTGATATAGCTACCGCAGCCCGAAAAGACACCGATAAAACCGAGCTCGGCGAGTTTGCGATTTCAGTAATAACAATCGAAATACGAAAAACGTTTACAAATCAAACGTAACAACAAAATATCAGTTTTATTGGACCATCTATACATCGCATGAAATACGACTACTTCTTTGGTACGTCGAACAACTTCCTCTCACCTTCCTTCCTTCCTTTCTTTTTTTTTACACTGCACTATGTTGATGATCGGAGCACTTCTTCCATACACGAAACGACATCACAAAAGCCGACATTTTCACATTTTTCGCCGCAATATTCTCGAATTTTTTTTTTTTTCGGATTATAACTCGAAAAACAAGCAAAATTTCACATAAAAAAATGGGTCCAAAGTACCACCGTAATACGTAAAGTCAGAAAAGTCACTGGCAATGAAAATCGGAGCGTTCCTTCAACCCGAAAAGTCGTTGACAGAAAAAAATGAAAAAATAGCATAGGTACACATCGTGCGGCTTTGCTGGGAAACGAGAGGCTTCAGCGAGGCGGGATCGTTCTATATTCTCTTTTGTCTCGAAAATCGTTCCGGTGGAAATTCGTAAAATAAGGCTCTTTGGGACCTTATATTACACACAATATTGTATAAAGTGCACTTCACGCGTACCCTGTACGCATACCTACACAGCGAGACGTAGGAAAAGGTCAAACTGTTTTGTCGTTCATTCCGGCTCATTAGCAACGCTGACTTTTAAAACGGCCGGAACGCAGGCGAAATCTCGGCCCTCGATTGAGCCGTTCGCGCGATAGGTGTGCGAACCGCTTGTGCAAACATTATACATTATTATTATTTTCCCACCCTCTACGCGGCGAAAAAACACTTAAATAACCGCTCTCGACGCGCGTTATTATCGATTCGACGGTCGGTCGACGATTGCTTATATTGTTCGGCAAAATGCAAAAAAAAAAAACACAGGACGTTTACTAATTTTTTATTATGAGCGGTTGTAACACAAAGTCTCTGAAATCGATAGAGTTTTGAAATGTCTGCGTTCGACGAGAGTCTAGGCGATCGATTTGGTGATACGACGCGCGAAAAAGCACTTTGAAAAATTATGAAATTATTGAAGTTCCGGGACGGTTAACAATATCAATAGTAATGAAAAACTTCAAATCTCGTTTAGAACTTTTCCGGTAGCGGATGCGATATTATAATGTATTCGAACACGGGGACAAGTTTATGCGAAATAGAGCGATGTTTTTTTTTCTTTTTCGGTTACATTTTATCGTTTCAGTTATTGTTATACTGTAATGTGAAATAACTCAAATCTTTTCGTATTATACTGATTCTTCCAAAGATTACGGTAATTTGACCAAGATGGTGCTTTTTTCGGAACTGTTTGAAACCAGGATTTTAGAATTTGGAACTCGAATCCTTTCTTGGAGTTCACATTTATTTTTTAGTCCATCACTACGGTTTAAGAATCGAAATTTTGTATCTTAAGTTTTTTCCCACTAGTGTTTACGTTTCGTAGTTTGAAGTCTGTACCTTTTAAATGCACAATCTATAAGTCATGCTTGCTAATATTGTCGTTGGGCAATTTTTTAAAGTTATTACGGTTTAAAATTGACGAAAATTAAATTTTTCAAGAATACTCTTTTTAATGATAAAAATTCCAACAAGAAAGCTCATCGTCAGTGTACAGGGATTTTGAATTGTGATAATTTTTCAAAACAAAAATTAGTAAATTACGGTTTCGTCTGTGAAGGATTCCTTATACTAAGATACCGCTTTAGAAATACGGTACAGAACGCGCGCTCTGGCGGAATTCGATAGTATCGGATATTCCTCCTTAAAAATAAGTCGTTGACACACACAAACAACTACATTTTTATAACTTTTTGCGTTCGTACGACCGTATACGTAGACCACTGTAATTAGTGCAATTATTGTGTAATTATAAACATTTTAGCAAAGCGCAAAAGCAAATCTAGGTATATCTAGCATATTAATCGCGGTCATCGCGGTAATGAATCTATGAATTATATCTACGCTACTGTAATAATACTCATGAGTCGTGAACACATATAATAATAATATATCTTGTAATTTTTGTAACGCGTTTGCCTATACTAAACGCCTTCAAAATAGTATACACATATGATCATAATACGGCCGCGTTACAAAACGATTTCTATATATATATATTTATGTATACGTTCTGTGAGACGATATACGGCCACAGTTACGATTTCCAAAGAGCCCAAGGCGATTTTGCCGCATGATAACCAATAAATAATAACGCAGTGGTTGACGGAGAAAACGTCATAATATTATATTTCACGTAAAAAAAACTTTACAAATTCAATATTACAGTAGGCATTGCCGGTACAAATAGTATACGATAAAATGACGCGTGTTTTTTGTACATAAAAAAGATTATAGCTGTACCCGTGCGTAAATTACAAACGCGAATCGACTGTACAGAAATTTCGATCAGAAAAAAATGATCGTTCCGTAATAACTAATGGTTTTGTCGTTCGGCGCTCGCATGGACACAGACAATAGTATAATTGTTGTTGTACATAACACCCTGTATACCAACACATCGTAAAAGCCAAAATAATTTTATGCCGTCGACAGTCCACCGGCTTTTTCACGTTCCTCGTCTCCTCCAAAAAACGGTTTCGTCGAAATAAAATGAGCGTAAACCACCAATTACAATGTTGTCGCTTATAAGAACAGATTGAATAAGAAGCAACTATGTGAAATTTTAATAAAATACGTACATTTCAAGCGCATTATTTCTCTCGTAAAGTTAACAATATCGAACGTACAACCTATACACAGCTGTGGTGTACAATTTACTTAAATTTAACAAGACACACTAAAACCCATCCGTCGGACATTATAGTACCATTAGGGTAATTAGTCTTCTGCAGGTCGATGGCCTCGTTTCACTATTATACACGTTATTCGGTTGTGTATTGTTCGGACGTGTTTAAACGTATTTTTTGTGTACGCGTAATTTATTCCTATACCATACACACGTTCATCATTTCCATTAATCAAACATGATAATATCGCGTATAATAAAATAATAAATTTACTTACGTTTTTTAACAATATTATATAGGTTCGTAATCACAGCTCTTATACACGGCCGTTAACCGTGAACGTAGGTCCGTGTTATTATAATATGTTCGTGAATAATGGGGATATTGTTTTAAAATAGGGATTTTATTTTGTTTTTCAAGTACAAATAGACTTTCAATAGCTCGAAATATAAGACGCGGATTGTATACTATAATATCACACTCGTCCGGATACGAAAAAATTAATAAAGCTGTAAAAGTGTAAAAAAAAAAAATTCTCGTTGCTATCGTCCGACGGTTGTCCCATACGAATACTTTTCGATTTAGTTTATTTATTTATTTACTTTTATCACGCGTCGCCTAATTGTTAGAATGTTAATTAAAATATAGTCAAAAATCTAGTTTAGAAGACGTTTAATTACACATATTATAATAACGATTTACGTAATTAAACGTTTTGTATACAGTTGGTCTTCGCTATATACCAGCGCATATTTCTACATAAAAAAAAACCTGAATAGAGGTAAATTAATACACTGTTTCGTTTATAAATATTTATAAAAACCAAACGATGCGCGATAGAAATGGCTGTATTATGAACTGACGATTTAAAATCTATACTCGAAAATCCACCCAACATTTTAGTAACGCGGCATGATGAAATGTACGTTCGTAGGTACGCAGATTTCCGGGGGAGACCGGTCGCTTTTCGTGTTGAAAAATAACTTTTCAGCCACCGACTCGTCAAACGGGTTCCCATATTTAAATTTGGACACACGAAATCCATATGGGTAATAATAATGTTTAATTTTTTTATATATATGTATATTTATTTTCTACCGAAAATCCTACGTCGAGATGGCGCACACAATAATAATATTGTCGCGGGGTATCGTATAAATTGTGCGTTTGAATCAAAACCTACCTGTACGGTTTTGTTGTTCAATTACTTATAAAAATGTATTGCGCCATGTTTAGACGCTCAAGGTGCGAGAGATAATTACTATCGAATTCCGCCAGAGCGCGTTCTGTACTGAATATTTCTGTATAGCTGCAGCGGGCCCAGCCTCAGCGTATCTTAAAATCCTTCACGGATAAAACAACGATCAATTATTTTTCGTTTTGATCACATCTCGTAATCCCAATGAATTTCGATTATTAAAAACACGTAGATTCGTGAAATTTAATTTTCGGGGTCGTTTTTAAACACTAAAAACTTAAAAAAAAAAAAAATTGGCCGACCACGACATCAAGCATTATGTGTTGTGCACGTAAAAAGTCACAGACTACGAAACTTATAAAACTATATATCGTGGGAAAGAACCCCAGAAGTGCGAAATTTCGATAACATAAAAAATAAATGAATAGTTTTTGAAAATATTTTTCCGGGTCATCGTAGTACACTCGACGAAACTATTTAAACAAAAAAAAAAAAATAACTGCAGTCCTTCTTACACCGTCGCAGCTTTACGGCGTCGATTCACTGTGAACACAATTTTTTAAAACAAAAATCATTAGATTTTATGTTTATGTACCGTTTTGATATAATATATTCAGAAATGTTTCATTTGCGCGTTGATTTTAATTAATCGAATAACACACACGCCCATCTCGTAATTCCCGTTGTATTTCGTATAAAATATTTGAATATACGTATTACTTTTTCGAGTTAAAATTTTATTCGGAATAATTTTACAATAATATATTTCTTATAATATATATACGTTTATCTTTTTTGTTTTTCATTGTTATCACCGAAGAATTCGTTTTCCTTTTATCTCGGATAGCAATAATTTTTCGTTTTTACAAGTATATTTATTAAAATACATATATCATAAAAGTGTGGTACTCGATAATATGCATTACGTTAGAAAATATTACGGCACGGCTGGTCGCAGGTTATCGACGATATTTCACACTAGAATGAATTTTTTTTTATTTCTTCGATTATTTTCACGCCTTTAAAAAAAAATCCGGAATATATCTATAGGTCGCGTGTGTAGTTTGACGGAGCGGCGACCTCGCGGGTCCTCACTGGTTTGGAAGTTGTGGTTCAAACTTTACTTTAAACTGTTAATCTGCAATACTTAAAAAATTTCGACTCTTTAAGAAAAAAACAAATAAACTATCACAAAGAGGTATATTGTCAAAAGATAAATGTTTAAATGAAATTTCATACACTGTATGGATACAAACCCGTTAGAACTAAAAATATGAACTGTATTATTTTTATTTTAGGTTTTTTTTTTTTGGGGGGGGGGGTTAGTTGTCTTTTAGCGCGTAATGAATTAAAAAATTAACTTTTAACTTACTACTTTTTGTTTGACGTGTTAAAAATAGTCATTAACTTGGTCCCCCATTCTTGCAGTGTACGCATGACGTTCGTACAATCGGTACAATAGCTTTTTACTAGAGCGTGTACGGTTATATAAATCTCCTTCCGTCTCGTCAAACGGCCCCGAAATCGGACTAGACCGCGTATATTATTAGACAATATTACGGATAAATAATTAATAATAGGCGGGTACACGGTGTCGAGAAAAAATTATACGTTTTATAATTAATATGAAAACATATATGTATTGTAAAACGTAATATTGTTATAATCACACTAAATTAAAAATACGTTTTCGAGGGACGCAAATCAACACGAGGGGACGTAGATGATTTTATGAAATATGAAATATATGTGGGATAGGCACCCGCCGTCACGACTCGAAAAACGCCTACAGTATAGTGGCGGATTTATATAGGTACCTTCGGTAAATGTACACATAGGTAGGTACTTAAATGAAATATGATTAAAACGATGTTCCTGGCCACAAAAAAAAGATTCGAGGATTTCGGGTCTATCGACCGGGCCGAAGCAGTATAGAAAAAAATCCATCCGTGTGATACTTACATTATGCTAGGGTATCACGACGAAAAGTCTTTAGTTTTTTAGACTCTGAGCGCAGCAAAGAATGTGTATTGTTTTTACGACGGTATATTTTTGTTTTTTTCTTTTTTTTCTGTGAACAACTTTAAGGGTATAAGATCCGATTTTTAAAGTCAGTTACTCTAGTGTGTAGTCTGGTGGTACTTTGCGGGGTCACAAATTTGAAAGTTCAGGTCTCGTAGAAGTTTCAAGTGATTTCGAAAATGTTTGAGCTAAGTATAGAACTTTGAAACTATCGAAAAATTTACTAATGAAAATTTAAAAATTACAAATTTTAATAAGTCGAAGAATTTTCAAAAAGTTTTATTTTTTCGTTTTTGAATTGAGTATCGAAAATTAAAAAAAATTCCAAATAAAGTGATCATATATATTATGGCAAAAATTCGATCACATGAGGTGCGTATCAAAGCTGCGGCGCTCAGATCCTATGAATATTGAAACAAACGAAAGAACTATTTTCGTATAGAGAACATATTTTACTTAATCAAGAGTTGCTCCAAACTCTTTTGATATAAGGGTCTCCCCTTCAAATTTTTCCCACTTTAAGCCCCGAATTAAGGGGGTCTTGCGATTATTGCATTATCACCTGTATTCAACCATATATAACTACAATCGTTATGTTACCCGCGGGTTTGTGTAGAATTTCACAAACGTTTTTTTTAGAGGGTATATAAAATATAGTTAGTGGTTTTGTACAAAACAAGTACTTTTACAAGTACTTTTACCTGGTAAGTTTTACAGCCATCGAGTCCTGAACGGCTGTTTACGCACGACCACGCGTCAAGTGTCCTGAGAAAATCCACGTCGATAACCACGCGATTAGGATGCCGACGTTGCCGCGGACGCTTAGGTTTTTTATTTCTGCTCGGCGGCAGACTGATCTTAGAGACTGATATTTTTTCTGGAAATTGTGGTTCGTACGTATTATTTAATATCTGGAAGCAATGATACATCACTGGCTTCGAAAAAACGATTCTGAGCGAATTCGGTGGTCTATAGTATACGTCCTGGTTAGGTCTTTTGTAGATTTTATCAAATTTCGTCGTCTTCGGCACATAACTCAGAAAATAATCGACATATCAAAAAATGTTTTAAAATAAAATGCAATTAAAAGTCAAAATCCCAACTTTTGTGTGGTATTCAACGTAACGATTGGAGCACTCCTTCTACCCGAAAACGTCATTAAAAACCTGAAAATTTAAAATTTTTCTTTGTAAGATTCTCGATTTTTTTTTTTTGATTTTGGGGTAAAACTCGAGAAATAAATAAAAATTTCAAAAAAAGCTGTAACCGAACTCGCACTGGATCTCATAGACCTTTCATTAGCGGTAATGATTTTGAAAAAAAAATTACATTGAATAGCGTTCGATAATAATTTTCATGCACAACGTGTAGGAAAATATAACTTTTCATTTCCGCGTTTTTATCGTAAATGGTATATTTTGCGCCTCTACGTATACACGTCCATAGCCGTAAGATTTCAACAATGAAATATGTATTATAATACTCAACAAAATTTAAATACGATTTCATCGAAATAACTATATTATTGTAATACCTATATCGTATTTTCAAAACAATACGCAAGAACGACCGTCGACGATTATTTTTAAAAACTTTTAATTTAGATCGACAGTATAAACATAGAGGTATTCTTATCTTAGTTTCGATCCGTAATCCAACATTTCAACAGTCGGGTCGAACGTACATAATTCAAAAATTTAGTTAGATTCTCTGCTGAATACAGTCGTAAAAATATATATTTTGTGCTCGTCTACTGCACACAACTCCCCCAGACCATTGCGATTTAATCCACACGCGTCGTGTGACACACGATGATGTGTTATCCAAAACCATGATAATATTCATATTTTCCGATATCGAGTCCCTTCGAGACTCCGTCGTAATGTCCCTTTTAATCTTCCCTTCCGCGCACGTGTGTCACAATAATATTTTCGAAAAAAATTTCGACGACCCCGTACGATATTCGCGGCATATTATACCACAGATGTCGCGTACAATAAATAATCTTATCTCGAGGGGCGCGTAATAGGACGATTCGGGGTGGTCGGATTCCCAGAAATTTCCCAGGCTGTACACGATGGCCGCACACAAATTATTACGGTCGTCATGTTTCGCTCATTAGTCTTCCCGTCAAAATTACTGTACCGTCTTCCTTAAAAACGTTTGCTCCACCTTCTTTCGAAAACAAATAAAATGAATCTGAGCATCTGAGATCAGTCTCGACGGACCGTGGAATATTATTTTCAGTGTTTGTACGCGCTGACGGTACAATCTATGGGTACATTATATAGCACCGGCGTTAAACAAGTTCGATTTTATTCCGGGCGATTTCGTGACGGGAGAAACACACCCCACAGCCCGAGAAAAATGTCTAAAAACTACCGATTCACGGTAAGATGGCGCACCTGCAACACTTTGAACTCGGGAATAAAAATAAATAACGTACAAAATATACGCGTCGTTATTTTTTAAATAATTTCCGGACACACCTCAGGACGTGTATTTTTATCTTTGGTATCGAGTTTATGTACAAAAACACTCTGGATAATATTGTGTACACTATATACAACCGGTTCTGGTGTCTGGCGGTCTCTCGCGCGGATGCTGCGGGGTGACCGGTCGAATAACCGATTTCCTCTAACCACCGTCACCGCAGACGTAGTACACAAAAGCAATAATATTGCGCGTGTTCATCGCGTACGATTTTTTCCCCGTCCGAAATTCATTCCAAAAACACCGTGCGTTCGTGTCTGTGCAGGCGGTGTCCAACGATTAGTGTAGAGGATTTTTAGGTTTACAGTCCGCCATAGTTGAGGATTTTCAACGATTTTTTTTATGGTTTATCCGTATTATCACGAAAACCTCTTGATAGGCCGAAGAGCGTCGCGAGTGACGATAATTATTTTCATCCGGCAAAACACTGAGCACGGTCGACGGGAATCGCTTTTCCGTTCCTCGTGCGATACAGTATTATATCGTGCACCGAACACTATCCGTGCCATACGCGTTGTATCATATTAGGCACCCCCGGCGATCATCGGTGTAGTACTAACGCTTTTATACGGTACTACGTGTACTGTTCACGTTGAAACATGAAAAGGAAAAAAAATGTAACGAAATAGCGTCGGTAGGGTTTCGAGGTCGTTACAGATGTACTGTTCGCCGGCTGGGCGGTACGACGTTATACGAAGTGGCAACAAAAGACGTATTGTCCGTCCGACGTACGTATTATTATATACGGCGCGCACATTACGGTGGCAGGGATTTAAAAGAAGGGATCCCTCTCTGAGCGGTTACACCGTGCACGTCGCGTCGAAATTCCGCGGTTCGTCTGCCAGAAAACTATATGTACTCACCGCGGGTACTCGCGTACACAAAACACGCGGCCTGTTATCGATCGACGTGTGCGATAGTGACGGACATTCGATCGTCTCGTATAATATTGTGCATTTTTGTGTTTGGACCGCGCGAACGCGACGTCTTAAAACTGTTGAAGAGCTGACATTTTTTTTCCGTTGGGCCGACCTAATTTTTACTGCGCCGCCCCGTTACGACGGGCGATTCCGTGTAGTATTTTTTAAAGTCTCAAGAAAAAGCCCGCTGCAGTACTCCCACTGAAACGCGGTGAAAACGCGATCCACTTAGAATTCGAAAAATGTCAGTACTTTTTAAAACTAAGCGGTCAAGGCCTGTAGTTGCGAATTAAATAGTCGGTGCACCAAGTTACGCGAATTCGGAGACCGAATTTCACCCACCACCGTACGGGAATTTAAAAAAAAGAAACGCTCTAGGGGTAGAATTTTCATAAACCGTTTATCGCGGTTGTGCTCGCCTCCCGTGCAAAATTTCAATTCGGGTCTATAGACACAGCGGTTCGGGCTGTCCGTCGATACCTCCTCGGTCGGTCGGCTCGGAATTCGCGCTAATGTAACGGCTATTTTTAAAAAAAAGCGGACGACACTGCAGACTTTTTAATCCGTTTACCAAAATTATTATTATTTTTTTATATAGTTACGTAGCTGTTGGCCCGCAGTAAAAATCGTTACAAATCCAACTATATAAACATTTTGATGTTCCGAATTATTTAAAACGGTTTTTACTATACAGTTTATATTTTCAACGTTTTATACTGCCAGCCATGCCACAAACTTGTATTCAATACCAGCGCAGGTGTTTGGAAACTATATAACACGTACAATAAAATATTTTTGAATTTTATGACGGTGAAACGTGTGCACTGCAGTCCTGCCCGTCTCAGTGCGTGATTACGAGCGTGTAAAAATGTAAAATATATCATCTCTAATATTTCGGAGAAGGTTTTTCCTTCGTTTTTACCATCGTAACAATAATTATAATGGTAATTCCTGCTGTAATATCTTCTTTGTACAACGATAAGTGCGGATAAGTTGTACAAACCAAAAACTTGCTGTTCGCGTTTTTAAACAACGACCCGTACTTATCTTTGGTGATGTAACATTGTAGTATTTTTCCACTATAAACACATAAAGTAGGTACAATATAATATTGTGTACCGCACGTTTGGGTCTTAACTTATTAGGCGCTTCGTAGGGGCTACAGCGTAAAATTATGTGTTCTCATAAATTAATAAACAATATTATTGTATACGCGCGTACAACAAACGCATGTAAATTTCATAAAATGCATCGTCGTATAACGTTTATCACGTAACGTGTAAAATATAAACGTTAACGTGTAAATCACAAAAACGTATATTATCGTTAGTGCTCGAAATCGTTTTAGAGTAACAGCAAACGTCGGACAAGCAAGTGAAAAAAATTAACTGCGATAAGTCAACTCAATTAAATTGTCTTCTGCAGTTAAAAAGTAAAAAAAAAATAATAACAAGCTAAAAGTTAAGACGGATAATGAAATAAACTCGGTTAAAAATAAAACATTGATCAAGATTTTTTTTGCTATAATATTCACAAGACCAAGTATTTCTCCGAATCAACAAACGTTTAAATTCATGGACGCGATTGATCATTTTAAAACAACTTTATTATCATTAGATTTAATAAAATAAAACTATTCCGGTTGTATATGATGTACTGAACGTAGTTTGATATCTTTTAAAATAATTACTGTTGTATCTTAAACGTGTTTAACCATTCGTGATTTCTTTTTAGTTTAAAACGTAACGTTGCAATATATTGCGCCCACAAACGCGGTTAAACGTATTAACATACAATACTACTATAATCGATCCTAGGGGTTACATTATATACATATTATAATTTATTACTATAATCCAACTCGTATCCCATCAACGTTCCGCGTAACAAACTAAGATATTTATCGATACCTATTTTTAATTTAGTTCCATAAAAAAAAAAAAAATCTTATTTTATCAATATAATTATTACCTATACAAGTTAGTTACCTCGCGACATACTACGAGTGCACCGCTAAACTAACAATGGAAAAAAAAAATGGAATTTGTTTTAAATATTACGATGCGTTGTTTAGTGCATACCTGTATAAGTCTTTTGACGAAAAATATTCAATAAACCTCAGCGATTTTGCATAATATTTTAGCCCCTAGGCGTATACCTTTAATACTTCCGTCTCGTTATAATTATAAGCCTAAGATTCAATACGTGTAAAGCGTATTCACTATCTAAAATCGGCTGTATATTTCACGTTGTTATGCGATGATGCGATCGACATTATTATACAGAATTATGGATTTATTTTCTCGTCGAACGCTAATATTGTTTTCGATCACAAATAACAACATAATATAATATTATAACAATTTTAGTTTTCTCTGTAAAGTAGTGAACTTGCTGCTGCTCAGCCCGGATCGTACAATACGTCAAAACAGCGACAGTTTCGTTGTGCATGTGTATGTATGTACTGTCGGCTCTGGGTTCGTCGCAGACACGTCACGATTGAAAGTTGGTCGTTATAGCACATAATTGATGTTATAGACAATTTTACAGACTGTATATTATAATTGTGGTACAACGAAACCCCGGCCAAAACAAGATACGTACAACACTATTATAATTATTGTTACCGCACCCCGCGGAAAATCGGTGTGTAACAACGCGAAACTATGACAGTTGCGGGTTTCGCGCGGGGTATTTTACGCGAAAAGACGAGGGTTTTTGCGTACAGTTGATAAATCGTAACGTCAATCTATTAACGTGTCTCGTAATACGTACAACAACGGACCTATTTTGATATGAATCTTTGAAATTTCGGTTTGAATATCAGCGGCTATGATGAATTGAACGATGGTGATTGTGGAGTATTTCAGCTATAGTGGCGCAGTTTATGACTTGTTCGACTGCCGCAGTGGGTATACTCGGCGTTCTGTGAAGACGTCGTGACACCGCAGGCTGTGCGCACGAGGGTGGATCTTCCTTGGCCATATTAACGGGAAATTTGAGAGTGTCCAGTCAGGACAGACCTCCTACCTAGGCATTTTTCTTTTTTTTTGGGGGAAGCAATCGTCACGTTCGATGCGATTCGGTTCAGTGGAATTATTATTATTGTTATGTTATTACGGTAACAGCCGATGTCCGAAACGGTGTACTGTTTGGTACCGCACGCCGAGGACCACACTATAACCGGCGTTTCGGCGACGTTCAACCTTGACGACGCGTTATGAACTGTACAAGAAGGGCGTCTCTTCCCAGCTCGCCGACACCCTCTGTTCACCGGCAACACACTCGGACAACGATTAATACCGCACGCTTAAACTGTACAGAGCGGGGAAAGAAGGACTGGAAATGCGAAATTTCGATTTTCGAACCGCGTGGCTAAGTGTCGTTTCTAAGGGTCGTTGTGAATCTACGATGCCCGTTAGTAAACCGAACCAAACGTGCCGCATTTGGGCGCAAAAAAAAAAAAATGATAGGATATTCCCGTGCGTGACACTAATCTTTAACGTGTTATAAATGTGTACACGCGGCTGTTTACTGAGCGTAGAAAATTGATCGGGTTTTCGATTGAGGATCTCTCTGTCGGCGCGGATCGCACACCCGACGGCGCAACAACACTTTGC
>CM029364.1:3806789-3892841 GCA_017140985.1 Hormaphis cornu | reverse complement strand
TTTTTTTCCACCGCAAACACAAAACGAAAACACAAAACTTTATTTCGTAAAACATTTCGTACCAAGTCGTTTTAGCACTAAGAACACCGTTACAGATTATAATATGCACTGCAATACTAATATGTACGTGTGTTTTCGTAAGGTTTTCTGGTGTTTTACTTTTTTACCATCGTCTCTTTTAAGTTTTTTCTTGTTAGTCGGGTGTGGGAATCCTCCGGTCGGGATGTGATCACCCGCACACGTAGGTTGTGTCAAACGAAATAGAGAGATAATTAGAGGGCGTCGTCTTACGATAATAAAAACGCAATTTTCCAAGGGTATAATTATTATACAGAAATGCCTAACCGACGATTTTAATTTGTATTACGTATTTTGTAATTCGTTGTATCGCGCAAACAGCGCCGCACACTCGCCGAACGCGTTTTTGTTTTTCGTACGAATCGAGTGCAGCGAAACACGTATATGAACAGCTGAGAATTTTCGTCGAAATCCGTCTCCAACGTCCCATCGTTTTTTTATACTCGCTTAACTGTTAAGCGTGTACCTTTGACGCTATACGCTCGACCGTAAAAAATATTTCAATTCGTTTTTCAGTCGGTTTAAAAATCGAAATTTTGCGCACTTTTCTTTCCCGCCGGTTCAACTTTTGCGGTCTGTAACTTTTATCCCGTGCACATTTCTCGATACTACTACTGCCGTCGTTGGCCAATCGTTAAAAATCGGGATTTTTTTTCTCTTCGAAGTTACTGTGGGTTGATTATAAAAAAAAAAAACTATTCAATTTTTCGACGACGATATCGTTATACGAAAAAACAATCGATTTTTAAACATTGGCCGACAGCGCCCGTAATGTCGAGCACCGAAAAATAAATGTTTTAGAATATCTTTTAGAGGGTATTAACTATAGAGAGGTATGATACAGAAGAATGATAGCGTACAAATTTTCTTAACAATAACAACGTTCCAATAACGATTTTTTACTGTAGGCACGCACACAAGCGCACGTTCAAAAGCTGTGATTACTATTATTCTCGACCGTTACGGTCAATCAAATAATCTTAAGCTTATTACGTCGTTACACGTGAGTGACGGACAAAAATCGATGAAAAAATTAATCGTAAAAATCGTCCCCCAACGCGCGTATCGTGCGGGCGCACTGACGTCGAGTACGGAATACGGTACGCGTGCGGAACCAAAGGGACGCGTTCCGACGGCAAACATCCTGGGAGTCGAAACTCAGTCAGATAACGTACGTAAAATAACAGTTCTTCGAGACCGTGTACACTGCTGCACAGTGCGCCCTGGGGACAAACGGATGCGACCCTCGAGTCTCCTCGGACGTGTGCTCGTATAATGCTTATCCACGACGTATAATGTTTATTGTGTTTATGCACAGTCTGATGGTGAGTCAACGTTTTCCTCCGTCTGGTTTATCGCAGAGAAAGTAAAACAAAAAAAATCAACCGATTTCGGCCGTGCAGCAAAAACGTGTCACGTCGTATACCACTCACCGTATTTGTTTCGACTTTTAGGAGGTATCATGTGTACACCGGTGCACAGTAACGTGTATCTCGCGGTCTTGACACGACGGCAGTTAATAGTATCGGTAACTGAGGGTGGTACGCCGAATACGTATTACGATCGAAATTTCTTTTGGTTTTTGGCCACGCTCGAATCGTTACCATGGTTCTTCTTCGTCGTCAGATCGCTCAGGCAGGATTCCGAACGGCGTTGCTTTCCCTCCTCCGTTCCTCACCGCCTTCAGTTGTTATCCTCTTTTGGTGTCAATATTTTAACCCCGATTCTCCACGTATGTCGCATACGATTTTATTCGGGTGTTCCTTTTTCCCCCAGGGTTAACTCCGTCTAGGACTGCCAGACGGTTGCAGGGTTTCAAAACTTGTCTGTCTTACGACTATACGTATACTTAACTGTACGACATGAGTATACAATGTCCGGGGGACAGTAACATTTGTCACCGTGGTGCGCATGGGGGGTTTTTTTTTGTTTATCGTATACTAAAATACATTACGTTTTAAGCGCGGAATAAAAAAAATAGATTCAGGGATCAAAGTTAACACAATTTTTAAATACTTCGAGCGCACTGAATACGTATTTTTAAAAAATGTTGAAATTTTGTTCGATTTTTTTTTTGTTTACCGTCGAAAAAATTTGCGCGTTTAAACGTGTTTATTCTTACCTATTTAGCGGAATAAATATTTACGTTTGTCATGTTGATTTTTTAAGTTATTCTCTCGCATCACGCGTCACAAATCAAGCAGTACGCACAACGACCGACAAAAATATAGTGCACCGAATCTCGAGACCCGGGACAATTAAGGACAATAATGTCAACAGACGACAACACAGTCGAAACGAATGCGTATCATACTGTTGTTTAGCCGTTTCACGCCGGTAAAACGTACGGGTCACGACGATTCGACATGTCATGTAGTACAACGACTTCTGCGTGCTGAAATATATATATATATCAGTGCGCAAACAAGTTGCAGAAACGTAGAATTCTAAAAATGAAAAAAATGGCCAGGACTTTATCCGACTCGCGATATCGGACGTATTGATACGCGTACGTACATTTCGTCGGGCGAGAACGAAGGAATGGCTACGTACGAACGATCCCATCGGACCGAGCGGCCGGAAACGCGACGGGATCGAAAATTCTGGCCGGAAGCTTCGGAGGGAGGGGTGATTGTCGGAGGGATTTAAAAAAAAACGAATACATTCACGTGGCCCACATCGATTTTGCCCAAAAACGCGATCGCGCGCATAAAATGCCCTCGTTTCGACGTTTTTCTTTCGGGTCCTGTGAAGTCGTTTCCCGAAGATGGGGCCCCCGCCCGCCTGTCTGCAACACGTCGTCACGCGGGCGTTCCACACCCCCCGTACACACGCAAACGGCCGCGGGGTGTTTGTCCGCCGTGAACATTTCGGAGGGCGAGAACATTTTCGTTCACGCGAGTGTATTACGTCCCTCCTCCCCTGAGACGCGGGTCAGCACGGTGTATACATACGACGACAACGCGGGCGCGCCACTGACGCCACTGGCGCACCTTGTGCCGCGCGCGTAAACAAAACGGCGCCACGCGTGCGAGGCCGGTGCGTGCGCGCGTCCATCATCATTACGCTGCTCGTCCGCGCGTCGACGATATTAAACACGTCGCGGACGACGAAAAAGCGAACAAAGTTTTAGGATTTTGTGCGCACAGAGCGCGTAATGCGTTTACTCCTGTCGGCCGCGTGCACTCCACCGCGCGTAGGTAGGTAGCTCCGACGCCTGTTCCCGCGTTCGGCCGGAACACATTTTCCGGCTCTGGGCGGACAAACACGCATTTTCACTGGACCATCAAACCGTTTTGGGCGGGTGCCATTATGTATTTTTTCAATATCGTTTACAATATTTTGGGACAAAAACGGACAAGGGTTCTGGCGCTTCTTCTACGGCTCTTCCGACCGTCTCTACTATTTCGGTCCAACGCTTTTTCGTTCAGTTCTCATAACCGTTTTTACCGGGGGGTCCTGTGGACCGCCCGAACACCCCGGAACCGTACACGACGAGGTCGGTCTCGCCGCCGTCCCGTAAAACTGCAGCACTACCATTCGGCGCCTTATTGGCGTTGTTCTACCACCAGCTGGACGGACACACCTCGTTAATTTTGTTCGCGGTTAAACGCGCGTATCGTAAAAAGATTTTCGGCAATCACGTCTCCGACTTCCGCCCGACCCGGCGTGGAAGGTGGTACGCGCGTACAGAAGCGTGGTCGGTGCGAAGAGGGTCGTCTACGAAGCGTCCTCCGCCCCCGCGCGGCCGCCGTCAATGGTCGCGTCCGCGGTCCTCTCCGCCAGCCGAGTCGGTGGTGTGGGGAGGGGACGCGACCGCAGCGCGACCTCGCGGCGGCGCCCGCGTAATAGGGTAACGCGATTTATACGTATTATTTCTATATGCCGTTTCGTGTGATAACGTTGCTGTATTTACACTACGCGGCGCGCACGCCCGTGTCCCCCCCGTACACGTTTTGTGTGTTTTTATGTTTGGAGAGAAAATAACAAATAAATTAAGCGGCGACGAAAAAAAATCGTTCTCCGCGCGCTATCGATGTTACGAACGTTACATCGATTTTTTTCTTTATTTCGTTACTTTCAACACTTCCGCGCCGTCTCTCTCTCCGCGCCGCCCGCCGGTCTGGTCGCGGGGACCGGAACGCCGCCTCCTCCGTAATCGCCGTAATAATAACACGACAATCGCCTCCGCCGGCATGATTTAATCGTCGTCGGCTGGGCGGGGGCGAGCTGGCTGTGAGGAGGAGGAGGAGGTCGACCCCCAGAGGGCCTCGGAGGAACGCTTTTGTGCGCTTCGAGGGGGCCTGCGAACGCGCGCGTTTGATTACTACTGCGCCGCACCGGTAGGTGCAGGCGAAAAGAACCCCGTTGGAGGAGAATTTCACGTAATTTTTCGCGGTCCTATCATTCGGAATGTTTGAACCATTTTTTGGCCGCATTATAAAATACCTATAAATTGGTCGACGTCGTTTAAAAAAAAAGAATGCGCCGCGATCGCTCTATAGCCGTCGCGTGGGTTTGACACGGAGTTTGACGCTTCGGGGTGCGTTTGGAAACTGTGGTTCGAACGTATGCCGTTTGATGTCCGAAAACGGTGGATCGATCGTCTGAGCTAGTAAGTCCTGGTAAATTTTCCGAGAATTTCAAAGGCTCGTGAATTTTCGAAATCCCTCGAGAGACTTTTACCGACATCTTGCACGGCCCATTTGGGTACTACGCAAGAGTTTTGTTCCGATCGTTATTTTCGGATGTTAGGGGGGAAAAAAATCGATATTTCTGACGCCGGATTCGGCGATCTCGTCGTTCGCGCAGCAACCAAGAAATGCCGATGATCGCAACGAGCTGAAACCCTTGCACCGCGTATTCGAAATAGGCACAGCTCTGCAGGTTCGATAAAAGTCTCGAAATGTTTTGTGCCGCACGGAACCTCGAAATTCTCGAACCAGAACGCACAGAAACGAGCTCGCTCGGAACCTGGTTTTTCGTCGACGGCCATGATTCGCCGCATCGTTCGTGCTTTCGATCCGCGACTTCCGAACCTGCAGCGTAGTCGCCAATCCGAGTACCCACGCAACCTTGTCGAGTGATCCCGGACGTTTTTACGCCGTCCGCTTGTACATTTTCCTGTTCAAACGCCGAATCAGTCCATATTTTCGTACGTCACATTTAGTTATACGACGTGCAGCATCTCGCAAAAACGATCGTTCTCTTCTTTCGGAGCAGATGTGTTTCCTCCCTTCATGTGTACACCTGTGTACACGTTCTGCGCGCAGTGCACGCGCACGTCGTATCGACAATATCGCGTATTGCGTTGTTTGTATGGCGCGCGCGAGCCCGTCCCGCGACCGCCGACCGAGTCATTATTATTAATCGGACGACGGAGTATAATAATATGAATTTTATCATTACTATTAATAATAATGAAGTGAAAAAAACACCATAACTTTTTTCTTACCGTCGATCGGTATCGTCGTATCTACAGCGCGTGTGTTTTATACACGTCTGCGCTGCGTTTCCGATGATAAATCGTGGTAAACACCCGGAGCCCGTATTGATTTTTTTTTTCCTCCCCTCGGCCGCACGACATTGTATTTGTTTTAATCGACACGAATTTCTCGTGTGCACAGCGGCTGTAACGCAATAATATCGTTTGTACAATAATAATAATATACAGTACGTGCTGCGGCCGCCGCGGGAACGGCTGTTCCGGATTTCGGTTTTATTCGCGCTTCGTCGTAATTTCGCTGTTGCGAGAACCGCGCTCCGACTCGAAACTCGAAATGTACCCTTAACTCGACATAACTGAAACGACGAGCCCACACGCGTCACGACGAGCTTCATTGTCATACGTTCTACCAGTGGTTCTTAACCTCTCTTGGTTCACCGCGCCCCGTCTATCGTTGTAACCGACCGCACCCCTCCTCCCCCTGCAAAAATCGAATTTTTTCTCATAAATATATAATATATGTATTACACGGTGTACGCAATTACTGTTATTCTGATACAATTTTTACTATTTTTTTTTTTCATACTGTAACGCATTCCACACACGGTACCTTTTCTTTCAATCTCCGAGTTTAAAAAAGCTCAACGCTCCATTCAAAACCGACCGTTATGCCCCCCCAAGGTGGCGCCCCCGTTTAAGAACCACTGCGGCGTATACGAATCAAACGTGTCAAACAACACATGACCGCGCGTTTCTCAGGCGCGAATATAAATACCCCTAAATTTTTAAGAATAAAAAAGAGAGAATAAAAAACTCTTACAAACTACAGCTGACTACTGCATTTACAGTACAGTCTGCGGTTTCGTCGTCGTAAATATTATCCGTTTACACTGCACCGTTTCTTCATTTGACCGTGAACAATAATAGTGCGCAGCAGTATTTCACTTGGCACAAGTGTGAATAGTACACGCAAATGTATGAAATATCTCCTCTCGCGAAAACGTATAAATCGATCGTTATTTTGAAAATAATTTATGATGATAATTATTAAAAAATAATTGTTTTTCCCACTAATATCTCCGACTGTTATACGGAACAATTCATTAATAATTATAACTACGTGTCCGCCCAAAGCCACGTGTTTTAATAGCACAGACTTTAAAACCACTGGACCTCGCGTATCCCACACAATAGTACTTGTTGCCGGTACAATGTGTAAGGGATGGATGAAATATTTGTTTATACTTTTTTTTTTTTTTTCACGAAAAATAACGGTCTTAGCTAGATTTAGACATATCGGTGTATACTTTTCGCGGAACAATCAAACTAAATCATTTTTCATCCAAAGACCGTCCTACGTTTGTTTATTCCATATCAAAGCCGTACGTCTATGTTCAACAGCGTATTATACCCAATCAATATTATACTCTATATTGTGATTTCCCGTTACAGATTTTTCTCCCTGTTACGGCCGGTTTTACTAATATCCTCGTGCTGACGTGTACATTTTCCCCATTGTCTCCGGTAGACGCGCGGTCGCCCGCCTCCGAACATTTTTTTATAGTTTGTTTGATAATTTGTAAAAATAATATGACGACTATAACGAAAACAAAAAAAATACGTGTGGCTATTTTTTTTTTTTGTGCCCATTAATTATTTTACCGTCGAACGTATTAATTTATTCATTTTATCATTTTATATCCGCGAGTTTTCTACGGCTGCGTTCAATTGGTTTTTTCTAAACTCCCTATCGACACTTTCAGTTGTGTGTACAAAACAAAAACCCTCGAGAGATAAAAAATATAAAAATAAACAGTAATATAACGAACAATCACGAATGGCACGCAATTATAAATTCATTATTCGTTAAAAAACATTTTGTTTTAATTGTACACATACTGTTGCATACTGACGTCGTGTAAAAATTAGCGTTTTAAAAACGTGCTAAATCATTCTTTGTTTTTCGTTTTCAAAATACACATCGATTTAACAGCGCAGTCGGCCGTGTTCGATTCTTTAAAAACAGTCAGATTATATATACGTATATATAAGAACGCACGAAATCCACGAACAAGTTTATTTCAAGCGACTTCAACGTCCCGAAAAATCTTAAAGACCCAAACGGTTTGACTTACGTTCAATACGTTGTACTGCAGGTACCTTCATCGATTTCATTTCATTTCGAATGAGACATATTTTGGCATAAGAAATCATCTTACGTGCACAACATACCGAGATATATTTGTATGAGATCAAACAAAAGTAGGTATAATACGAGCCGTGATCGATGAGATGACGTACAACGACTTCGTAGGAGTACACTCAGCGAATCGAATACTCAAAAAAGTCATACATTTTAAATAAACATTCGTTCGGCTTTAAGAATGGTCAAAAGTTTTCGAATAAAGTTTAAACTTCATCGATTATAAAATATAATGTGAGAACATTTCAGCGAGTTCGCACAAGTTTTTAGAAGAATCGATTAACGAATCGGACATAATTATAACGATGCACACGAAAATTTTTTTTTTTTTTACGCGTTCATTATGATACAAATGTGGCGTCATAAATTTAGATAGTAGAGGTGCACGCATAAGAAATCTATAGCAATAATACTGGAATTTTGAGAAAATCGCATTTTGTATTTCTCAAATTACCTTTAGCGCATTTTGGCCGCTCACATACACGCTGCTGTTGTTCAAAACTGTTATTCATCGTCGTCGTATAGGCCATAACGTAGTATGACGGACCGCGTTTGTAATACGACTTCATTAAAACGAAAAAAATTTGTGGGTGAACAATAGGTTTGGTGGCGTATAGAACGGCAACAGTCAAATGGTTCGTTACCGGCCGACATAAATTAAAACGCTTTTTAAGCCGTTTCCAGTGTAAATACTGGTTTACTGTTATTCATAAAAACAGTGAAATATTTTTGTTTAGTAATACATTATATTGTGTACAACACGAATAACAAACGGTGTGTATAAAAATACGTATGATAATATATACACAAATACCTGAATTATATATCCATCATCTTTTTTCTCAAGCTCAAGTTATGAAAACATTACGCGCTTAAACGCGTAAGAAGAAAACGAATAGGTACTATATAATTATTGCGGTTTAGACTTTTAAATTTTTCAAACGTAAAAAATCACATTTTTCTTTATTTTATCATTTATGAACCGCAAATTTAACATAATTTACACCACAACATTAGTTTTTTCCTGCATAACATAGTCCAAGCAACGTTCAGTAATACCTAGTATAATTATTTTCGTGACACGTTGTGTTAAATAATATGATTTACAAAAGCCAGCTGAACCGCAGGTCGAGTATACGATTGTGTAACTATTGTAGCGAGACAAAATTGTATGTCTAAGGGGGAAATTTATACCGATTCGACCTCACGAATTTCTTCCCGGATTACAAAAGTTCTCCTAATTCCATAATTCAGTAGGCTCTAACCTCTTTGCCGATTATTTCAACTTGACGAATAAGACGTGTCCTCTACACGAACAAGCCTGTCCAATACATAATATATTATTATCATATTATTTATATTCTCGAGTAACAGAATCAGCTTCCCTCTCCGAGCGCTAGTACGCATTTTGCGCGTAAAAAAAAATATATAATCGTTGTTTTTTCAGTGAATTCGGTCATGTTAATTTTTCGATAAGTATATTTCCTGCTTAAAACGTTATGATCGCGTGATACGACTCGTGATGAAATCAGCTGATTTTACTATACTCAATGGAAGAAATGCAATAAACTCGGTTATACTAAATGGTAGATTAATAATGTTGGGGGGAAAACTGGATAACGGTTCGTTATAATGTAATCGCAACATGTAATCATGTCACCAATCGTCGTGCGATTTTATCTAAATTATATTTAAATTTTAAGACTAAAAAAAAAAAAATCTAAATAAAAACACAAAAATTCGACGGAATCGACTCGACGTTCAGCGCGGTGCGGCGCGCAGCGATATCGGAAAACGCCTTATAACATCGTTTTCCCCGTCGCGAACACTATAAAACAGCGTATACAAACGAATATTTTTTTTTGGTATTTTAATCGGCTGTCCGACTGCAGGCGGTGTTTATGTGCCGATGATGAGTTGTCGTATACGAGAAAAATAATCAATATTTTGCGAAAACCCGTTATTGAATCAAATAAGCGTACAGAGTTGATACGTAAACAAATCGTTCTCGGACGCGGTGTTTCGTTTATACGAGAGAGGAATGCCGCTGAGAACGCGCGCGTGTATAAAAACTTGCCCATAAGCGTTTAAATTTTTCTAAAAGTTTGGATCGTTCGATTCGCATAAAAAAAAATGGTTGTTTCGGTGTATACACCTCGAAAGATGTCGAAAGATACAGATCCGAGTTGTAAACGCGCGATTCCTGTTTGTCCTGATATATCAACACTTGATTTGCGTTTCGACGACGTCTCTCTGTGTATCCGCAGACGTATCAAAAAGAAAAACGTTTTCTTCGAGTTATTGAACTCGACCGTGTTATGTACGCCATTCTTTTTCTTTCCGTTAGCGAATTTCGCACCGAATCGCCGCACCAGCTGCGTGTGTACTACACAGCTGGTTTCGTTTAATATTTTTGTTTTGTATGAAAGATTTGTTTTAGGATTCGATTTCCGGTGAGCTGAGTTTTTCAAACACTAAACATAAACGGAACATAAACTGATAGTGTTGCTCGTTCCGTTTGTTTTCTTTGCTGTTTTAAGAAAATTTTGCACACTGCACGTCGTATGACGACGCGACGTATTGTCGCCGTAATGACTCATAACATCCGAAAAACGTCCGACGAAATATAACACACGTCGTCACGGGTACGTTTTTATCAATATTGTGTTTCTATTGACTCAATAATGTTCGAACGCAATGTTTTTTTACACAACCATTTAGTAATATAATATTTTGTATGATAATACGTGACGTTATTCTAACGTTGAAATAACCATAGTCGGATGACCTCCGCTGCAGCAGTCGTATCGATTTATAATGTATATATTTTATTATACACTACCTATAGGATAACATATTATATTGTACGGCCTATACGGTTAATAATTGACAACCGTGTATATAACCTTTTGGTTCATTTACAACATTAACTGTTACTGCACATTAATGCACACACATTTTTCTCTGCAACGTATACGCGAACTATTAAATTTAAATAATATATTAATGAATTTAACTTTTAAGACTTCGATACTAGTACACTACGCTATATTGTAAGGACTATTTAACGAGTACATAATACCTAACCGCACGTTAAATGAATATAAATATGTATAAGCGCGTCATAATAAATTTACATTCGCCTTCAGCTGTAGGTATGTCGCTGGTATAATACGTTGGTACGTTTTTATTAAGTTTTTTCAACGTATAATTATATTACAACAGTAAATAATTAATGTTATACTTTACTTCTTGCGTAAATGAATTATTATATATTAAAACGCGTGTTATAAGTCAGTTTTAACATTGAATTTTAAATGTACACCGAGAGAACAATAATTGACTGCGGCGAATAATGTACATAATACAACATATTGTAATAGCGTAATTGGTTTGCTATGTTCCGAGCGTAATATTGTAACGTCTTGGGAGAAAAACTCTAATTTTTTTTTGTTTTTCGCAATCATAAACCAATCATAAAATCCATAATATTTCTGTTGGTACTATACCAGCTGTAACGTAATACCTGAACAAATTCGTTTCGTATCATGGCGATACACTAAAACGGACCGTATAGTTTGTTTGAAAAACAAATTCTGAAAACTTTCTTTCTCAATCAATATATCTTGACAACGGACCAAATATACGTGTACTCTTTACACGCGAAACCGGTGTCCGCGCGTGTAACATAAAATATCATCGTGTGGATAAGTCGCTATTATTTCTACACGCGCCTAAACTACAGCTCTCGAATAAAAATGTTTTATAAAATAAAATTGTGCTACAGCCCGTAGGTGTACAAATATAATTCCGCAGGTCGGGTACACGTATATATACGATATATATATTTAAATCCGCTTTAAATAACAATTTATAACGTAACGACGTGTTTTCTACCGTTACTCAGGATTACCAAAACTATCGTAGATATTCGTGTAATATTGTGACCAAACGGGTCGAGCTTGATAAACTAATGATACGTGAAGCGGCCGACGCGCGTGATGTGAGAGGGTGGCGAGGGCGCGTAATATACAAAACACAGCGTGCAGGGCTTCGTAAGGGTGAAAACACGGTTTTAAAGTGTGTCAAATAATGTCGTGGAAATATATATTATATTAACGATATTAATAATATGTTTCACCCGAATGTGTTTCTCATAAACGACAAAAACTGTACCTACGCGTTGTTTCGGTATAATGTCACTGTTATATTCTATGCAAACATATTTTGAAACGCGTTACTCGTATAATTGTTTCTATTGATTCAATAGGAAAATGATCAACGACAAAATATACTCCATGTATAACTATCGGGCGTGGACAAACAAGCCCACTCTAAATCGTTGAGAAAAATAATAATTAGACATTCACGTGTACGTAGTCCATATTATAGTATATGACTTTTAAACATTGGAAGTTGTAATTTTAGCTATTTTTCTTTGTGCACCACAAATCGCTATTTTCCGATAGAAATTCCACACGTTTTTGTTGGGGCAAACCGTCAAAAAACCGCCATTCTATGATGGGGTATTTATTATTATTATTGTCATCTTCCGCGTGAAGTGCGAGAGAAAAATAGACTTGTTATGTAAAAAAAAAAATCTATCTGCGTGATAAATAAATCAACTTATATCGTTATCTTTACGTTATATAATGTATACTCAAGGTGAGCGTTTTAGCTGATTCTGAGCGCAGCGTATGTTTTTACAATTTATTATTTACAATTTTTTTTGCTTAATGTGAACACTTTTTAGATTATAATAAATGCTCCGATTTTTAAATACCTCTTCTGAAAGGTGCTTGGACTGAGCTGGTACAATAATTCAAGGAACGTATTATTATACTATGTATTTCACACAAGGCTGTTTCCCTCTCGTATATTAACATTAAAGACAACATCACAAGATCGATATGAGCGATTATCAGGTCCGTGAGGTTTTTTAGCATAACTATGTCCATATATAGGTAGCCTAAACATATTGTACAGTACAATGCTCAAAATTTTTGCAGTATACCTTAATCGCAATAATTTTTTACCATCCATTCGCATATCCCCAAGTTCTGCGCTGCAAGTGCCCGGCTATAAAATTATGTAAATTGTACACTGCAAATATGATATATTGCCAAATGTAATTTTAATACAGTCGATGTACATACTAATTACGTATAAATAGCTGCATCATAGTCAATAATATTAATCGCTATTGATTGCAGCCCTCGCATCAATTATTATTCACTTTAGACGAATCCTCGTGGCTCGTATAGTTTAAGCATAATATTACCTACAGAAATCAAAAACTCATCATCAAACTATAACCATTGTTCGAGGCCCTATTCGTAATTTCCTTTGTTATACTATAATATTATACATTTATCGCAAACATTACGTTGAACGCTTTTTCATTATAGTATACCTACGTATATTTTAAATCCAGTTTAACGTTTTCAGTTTCCAGACATTTTTTCGTCTACATAATATATTGATTTGATACAATACCTACCTTGAACCTTCGTGCACATAAATTAAGCATATTTATTTATTATTTTTTTTAATGTACAGCTGAATACGTTTTGATCATGAGCGATTTTAAGCATATAAAACAACAGTGTCTTTATTATAATTTATAATATATTATATTATTAAGAATACACCTCAGAGGTTCTTTCGAAAAAGTTTTTTTTTCGGACACGACCGTACGAAAACCATTTTATCGTTAGTATTAAAATTGTGTTTATTGTATAGTAATTTGTATGCGTCATTTTCCTAATGACATACAGGTGAGTCGAATATACCATATATAATTTGGGCGTTTTATGACTCGTGAATATTTTAGCGAAAAATAAATAGAAATGTTTGTAACCGAGTTAAGTTATTTTTATCTATCTGTTTTACCTTATCTAGTTATATTTTTTCGTTTTTAACTATAAACTTCAAACTGAAGCCAGCTGCATGGAATTAACATAACGCAGTTAATTTTTTTAACTCAACATCGTCTTACATACATAGATAAATTAATAACGGTTACACTGTGTAGAAATTTTGTTTTTTTTAGACCGGAATAATTGTAGTTAGGTACAAGAACTTTTTTGCTTTGTGCAAAATATCACACTAATATTAGTATGACACATTTAAACGAAATCGCGTTGATACCTGTATAATATGATAAGATATAGTGTGTCACTCAATCAACACTAATTTATCAGAACACTAATTTATCAATAGTTACACTACTGTTTTGAAAGAATATCGAAATTAAAATTTAAAAATGCTCGTCAACCCTGCACAAGTAGGTATTTACCCGAGCTCGAGTCTAGTCGATTTTCTATCAATTTTTAATGATATTATTCCGCGATGACTGCCAGACGTCGTATCTACACGTATATTTTTGCACACACAACCTACAAGCACTCAACTTGAAACGGGTCAGTTCAGTTATAATTCATTGCCCGAAGATATCGATTTTTATAATGCTCGTACACGTGCAGCAAACCTGCAGGGACGTTCGAACCGTGGACGGAGGAAATTAACGTACATATTTATACATTTTTTCAGATTTTTAACTCTCAAGCGAAGAACGACACGCATTTACGATACAAATACGTCTATTTTGTCTTCAAATTAATACATCGGAACTATTATATACATAACACATTGGTGCGTGCACGTTATAATATAATATATTATACATAGGAATTTTATTTTACTGCGATTTTTGTAGTTTTCAAGTTATATAACTAAAAAACGGCAGAAACATTTCGAATGAACGCTGCGGTATACGTAGGTAAACGGGATTTTTTTTGAAAACCGATTCAAAAAACCTAAATCGCGAGTGTCCAGCGAAGCCGCAAAGTATCATGACAACTAGGTATACATACGACTATGCGGCAACGCTGTTGTATTGCATTTTTTGCATCGAAAAGCACGGTACAATAGCTGTTGTTACTTGTTAACATCTGCAGGATAAACCAGTATAAGTGAGCTGGATTCCATAAAATTTTTCTATGATGTCACCAGAATTGTATAAAATGTATCGAGAAATATAATAATCCTACAACATAACAATATTATGTTCACGTCGCCTGCTGTCAATAAGATGATTTGTCGTGATTCGTATGCTGCGGAATCTGATCTGATTGTTATGCCATAAAGATTTATTCTAAAGATAACAAAAAAGACGCGGAATGGAAAACATATTGTAGGTACTTATTGCAAAATAAAATTTTTCCATATTCCAATAGCGAAATCTTGACGTTATAGATTATACACCAACTGCCGCAGTTGCAATTTTTCTATTTCCCGTCACTTGGTGTAAAACTTAAGCCAGCGATTGTTCAATCGCAAATTTTACGAAAGGTAAACATGTATGTAATGATGAAAATAATCATATACAATAATAATAATAATCTGAGAAATAGACCATAATCATAGTATTTTAATTGTTCACAGTGAATGTTACGAATAATATTAAATTTTAAAAAAGACGATGATTTTAGGTACCTAAGTAATGTGCGTTACACAACCATATTAATTAAAAAGTAAATTAATTACGTAAGTATCTAAATTAATATTATATAATAACTAAACAGTCCATGAATAAAAAGTATCTAAATTATTTTTAATGAATCGTTAAATTTTGATAATGATTAGACACGTGTTATTTTTCTCTGCCTTGCTAAAACTACATTATCAATTTATTATTTTACTGCAGCATACCGAAACCGGATTAGAGCCTAACTAACACCCACTGGTATTCAGTTGAGAACAAAAAATTTTAAAGGACACTACAATAATTCGTAAATGTACAGGTAAGTACAGGTTCTTGGTGAAGTATTGTTTAAAAAACCATTGGGCGTACTGCATATTCGGCAAACGACTCAAGTACCTAACCTTGAAATCGTTTAATAATATACCTACTGTTTAGTGCGCCAAATAAAAAATTTAGTAAAAATTTGAATAAAAACTTGTGCGATTATTTTGAAAATAGTAATTATATTCTGCTGTTGCATTTTGTCTCTGAAAATAGTTGACCTGAGTTGAAATACGAGCTCGAAATGGGGAAAACGTTGCCGAACGTTTATTCTGTTTCAAGTGATTATTCTCCGTAGAGACTTTCGTGGGACTAGTAGTATATAACTTTGTAATTAAATAAAACGATCTTTTCAAACGAGAAAATCATTTAAGATAAAGTACAATAAATAAACATCGCAACTAACCAGTTGGGGTACCGGTAATTTTTCTTAGAAGCGGTTTGCACTAAAGTGATTTGCCGCTATATTGTATCTCGTCTGCGTTGGGCTTAACAGCGATTCAAAAATAATTTTCTCTAAAATCATACGACAAGGATCCCATGAAAAATATCAATTTTACCCGTTTCCCGTGTCAACAAAATACGTACGCCACAACATTTCAAATCATTTTCGAAACATCATATTATAATGCGTATCGTGCTTTCAAAAGCAATGAAAATTGTTATCGACAATAATCGTCGAATACAGCGATTATTTTTCATCAAACTCTTTATTATAGTAGATTTTCGGCGAAAAAACCATACTGTTATGAAATGCAATTTGAATTACCGTCTGAAAAGTTCTTTGATCTTATTACAGACAAGGACCTTTCAGACCATTTAAATACTCTCACACTGTGTGAACAACGGTATTATAAATATACCATTTGCATTATAATGTTGCAGTGGCCGTTCTAAAAACAAATTAAATGCTTACTTAAAAACAACGCGAACGAAAACCGCATATCTGTAGGTGATTAATCCGGATAAACGATATTAATTATACGATAGTAGTGTTCTCGTATTTTCACAGAAACAACAGAATTTGTAACTCGAACCGTACGATGTTGTCCAAAGACTTAAATTTTTTTCTCGCGTGTCCAAACATAATGATTTACATTCCCGGTACTCGGGGCCAACCGTCGTGGTCATTGCGCCAATAGGTAGGTCGTGAAAGAAGCGTTTTACAAAACGTCTACGCAGTAATATAGTTTATAAAAATGGAATTTCGATTCTATCGGATCCTGCGAACTCGTTATGAAACTATGTACTAAGATATCACACGAATTCGTGTATTTTTCCTCTATTATGTATAATCGCTATCGGGTCGCTGAAGATTCCGGGAAAAAACAATCGCAGCCAGACGTCGTTACTGCGTTCGTTAAAAATAGCTGTTTTTGAGTGTTTAAATGGTGTGTACCGACGAATAATAATTGCAAGCCAAGATTCGTATTTTTCAATGTTTTACTTAGATTTTGATAGGTATTGTCATTTTGAACGATAATTGAATTAATGGAAAACTCGGAAATCTACCATCGATCCAAAATCAAAATGCTCTTATCGTTATGCCTCCGTGCAAGCGAGTACGGTCTTCCGGCATGTACAGCCGATGATAATTTGTCCGATCGCGACTACTCAACAAAATTATTGTTTGTTATCGTTTTTCACTTTCCATACACCGGCCTGTATAAATACCGCGGCGTTCAATTCTGTATAATACATTGTAAACATTTAAAATACTTGTTTTTGCGAATTAGAAATTCAGTTTTTATTTTATTCCGCGTCAATAAAAACGTATAAACAACGAATGCATTCGATTTTACACTCGTACGTTAGTACCTAATAATAGTTATAGTATATCGGTAATTATTGGTCGTGTAGCGTTGACTCGTGTACACTCGTCTAAATAAATTTATTAAATTTCTAATTCGTCTCAATCGCATTAAAGTTCATAAAAAGCAAATTATTATAACCGGTAAACAACTAAGTGTAGCTGGTTTAACGAAAATTGTAAAATTATTGACACGTCAAATATGTTTACCGCGAAGAAAAAACGCCCTTGTGTCGTCCGCGTACAGTGTTAAAAACACTTCCGACCAACGGTTTCGAATACGTCGTAATAAATTGAAAATGGCGTTGATTTATTTTAGTCGTATTTATCGCGTCGTCTAGTAAATTCGTAAACGTCTTGTAAACTTTATCTGTCGCCAATTAATTCGGCTGCTGATTATTCAGTGTTTATACTGCAAAATGTAAAAAAAACGTGCGTTGCGGGCGGTGGTTCCGATATAATAACGAACAATAAGGTCTTTTTTTTTTTCGTTTTTTTCGCTTTTAAGTTTCTCAAACATACCACAGTCCGTGTCTCGCGTCGATTAGTAAAATAATATCACGTTTAAAACGCGTTCGGCTGAAAACCCGCCAGCTCGGTCGCCTCCGTGGGGGTTGTCGCCGAGACGAAGGGACAAGGGATGATACCGGGAGAGGGCGCGGGCGGACGTCGTCGGTCGGGGCGCGAAAAAACTTTAATCCCGTTCACAGGTGTTTTTTTTTTTTTGACGTTCGCCAAACCGAAACGATCATCGGAAGCGACGGGCCGCGGCGACACGACGTTTTTTTTTTTCCCCATTTTTTGTTTGTCGGCACTTGTTCCGACACGTGTCGTACTCCGTTTTGCACCAAAACGTTTCTAAAACGTTAAATCGCTCTTTTTCGTATTTCGGGATAAACTCCGAAACTACTAATTCAATCGTCTCGCGGTTTTTTTTTTAATGAGCACAGAGCAGCTGGTTCGAGGCACAAACTCAGCACGATAAAGTTATCGACAAGTTTACCTAACCGGCAACGCGTACAAAAGAAAAACCGACTGACTGAGTAATCAACGCGAACCACTGGGGGGTGGGGTATATACAGCGTTTTATTCATCCCTTAAGGGTGGCGAAACGGGGTTTTTGTAACTTGGCGTACTGACTTTTTAAATTCGTATACCGGTCGTACATATTCGGCTAGTTTTGGATAAAAATTCGTAACGCGCACAATGTTGTTACGCTTGAGATTTGAAAGTTTTCAACACGTTGTTGTGTGAAACAGAATTTGCCATCTGAATGAAAAAAAAAAATCGTTATTTTTGTCCGTAACGGCGAAATCGCGCTGCAGTCGTGCTGCAGTCGTGCGACACACCGAAAACTCCGAGTGAACCGAGATTTTCGCACGTTATTTTTGACACAACCAAACTTTGTGACCTCGTCCACGTTCTCTCTGTTCCCGAGCCGCCCCCAACTCGGAATCGTCGAATTTCAATGTCCTGCGGTAGTACTACTCCTAAGGCGGTATTCCCCCGAAACAGAGTCAAACTACCCGACCTTTTTTTTTTTTTTTGAAACTCGTTTCGCTGCCTTTCGCGTACATTTTTTATTCACCGGAGCGCTACAACGCCAATCGGTGGCCAGGGACGGGGACGGTTGCGCGCGCGCGCACTGCAAAACATCGATTGTGCCGCGATGTATCGATAGCGGCCGGCGCGCGTCCCGCATCGGTGTGGCGGGGGGGGGGGGGGGGGGGAGGAGGCGAGAGTGCAGCCGCCGATCGGTCGTTCAGACAGTCGCGGTCCGCTCGGCGTTCAGTGTTCTCCGAGATACGGGCGCGGCCGGTACGTCGTCGTCGTCGTCGTCGCGCGCAGTGCGGACGTGTGTCGGTGTGTGTGTGTCAGTGTGTGTTCGCGTATATCACTGTAATCGTCGTAATAAATTATTTGTACGTTATTTATACTGTGTCGAGTAGTAGTTTTTCTATACATAATCCGACGTCGCGTTTTGTCTGTGCGCTTCGCGAGCGTTTCGGCGTTAAAATATCGGCGCAAACGCGTTATCGGTACAGTGCGCGTGTTTTAAATAATAATATCGTTATTAAAAAATCGCTCGCCGCCGCCGCCGCCGCTTTTTTTCTCTCTTTTTATTGACCGCTTTGCGCGCGCCGGTGATGCGTGTCCGCCGAAACTCGTCCGCCGCCGCAGCACCGCCGCCGCCGCCGCCGCCGTCAACGGCCCGTTCCGCAGCCTCGTAGCACCAGCACATATGACGTCGTCGTGCAAACGGCCGTGCTGCAGCCGCGGCGCGGGCGTCGCCAACAAGCGGCCGTGCTGCGGCAGGGACGGCGCGGCCGCGGCGGAGCGCCGGTCGCCCGACTCGCTGCTGGACATCACCGCGCGCATCGTGGCCGAGAACATACCGTTCCAGCGCATCGAGGAACGGTACAGCCGCATACCGGAGCCGGTGCAGCGGCAGATCATCTACTGGTCGTTTCCGCGCAACGAGCGCGACATATTCATGTACTCGTCGCTGATACGCGTGTCGCAGGCCAGCTCGTCGTCCCAGAACTCGGAGCACAACAACCTGTCGTTCTACAAGGGCCTCAAGCTGCTGGAGACCGCGTGCGTGGACCGCGTCCTGCAAGTCGGTGAGTGACCTACGCGCATTACGATATTTTCTCTCGTCTTCGATGACATCCGCGCGGCCCTTCAAATCGCGATGACCGCTAATCCATTCTCGAAACCATTCTTTCTCTCGAGTAGCTGCGTCGAGGGTGAAATCGGGCCGCGGCGGAGGAATGACGGCCGTTTTTTTCGTTCGCGCCGTGTTCTGTTCGCGGTGGAACTTTACGACGACACACTACCGACGGTCGGTGTGACGTTACGCGCGCCCCCGCGTCATATCGATCTAACGTGGCGGTATTGTTCGACGGAATCGTGTACAAATGTAACGCATGCGGGGCACGTCCGGGAAATTCGACCCCGCCGCAGTGTTCATGTGTTCATCCCTCCCGCGTCCGTTCGATATGAATATTATACGATCGAATTTTTCAGTGTGTGTGTGTATAGTCAGTCGAAGATCGTTGTCCGAAACTTTTTTGTAAAGATCTTTAAAAAAAAGGTCCTTCGCGGGGATCGATTGCGTCGTTTACCGTTTTTCGCGATTGTCGTGTTACGCAACGGAGCAACACCCCCGACGAGAGCAATACGCGTCGCGCCCGTCAGTTGTTTGGTATAGCCGCCGCCGCGTTGGTCGCGTGATCACGGCCGCCGCCGCCGCCGCCAGGTGTGTTCCGGCGGCGGACACCAATGCATTATTCAAAAGCGCGTTCCGAGGGGGAAACGTCGATACACACACACGCACGGAACGACTGTAAATAATTATCGAACGAGAAAAACACGAATTAAAATAAATTACGAGTAGTAACCGCGGGAGGTAAATTATGTGTCGTTTTTAAAACGGCGCAGTTTGGTACAGCTGACTCTTGTTTTCGTCGAAAAATCGGTTTCGATCGGACGTTAAAACCGTGTAGAACCATTTTTTTTTTTTACCCGCAAAAATCCGCGTGTCTCTATTTTACTCGTCTCGTTTTATCCGTTTGTTGTCGAAAAGCCGCTGCGGTGGCGGCTGTCGTCGTCGTCGTCGTGCGAGTTTTCTCGTCGTTTGCCGAATTTCGACGTTGTTGTCGTCAAATAAATTATTGTTCAGTTATCCGCACGATAACGTTCGAAATAATACTTCCGCAAAAAGCCTCTTCTTCGTATCGAGAGAGGTGCACGATCGTTGTATTTTTCCTGGTAGTTGGCCGCCAAAAAGCGCGTGAAAAACCACGCTCCGCTCGCCGGCGGCGTTCGACAGACGCGCGGGTCTGTGTCGCCACCGCGGGCGATTCCTGGAATTTCCGGTATGCGTCGCTCGACCGCGTGCTCGAGTTTGTTGCCAGTTTGTTGCCAGTCTGGGGCTGCTCTAGCAGTCGGTTGTTTCCCAGAAATGATAAATGTGGATTTTTTTTTGGAGGACCAACGATGACGAACCACGGTCTTTCGCTTTGTTTTCCCCCTGTAGGATTCACGAATATTGCGTTCGGAAACGTCGATTTTCTTTCTCCGTCTGTCGCGACGCAGATCATAGGACGACTTTAAAACGGTTTTTACTTCCAACACATACCGACCAACAATCTATTACATAGTGCGACATGAGGAATGTCCGTAAACTTATTTGGATTCTACAAGGCGTCTCTGTTTCGCGAGGAGCATTTTCGATTTTATCTTCCGTGCGCTTAGAAATTAAATTTTACAAAAACGATGCGAGTAAAAAATTTCAAAATAAGTAGGTATGAAGAGAAAATAAAAAGTGTAGCTCGACGGACGCAATGCAGCCGACGTCTCGAAGAATCGTGATCGTTTTACGGTTTTCAAGCGTTTGGAACGTTGAAAAATGGTTGTGTTCGCCGCACACCGCGGACTAGGTTGTAGTGAATTTGGTCAATAATTTGAATTTTTTTAACCGTGGTGCGCGTTTACACATAATGACGTATCCGAAATGTAGCAGTTAAATGGTTAAACGTAGCATCGCTCGTCCTACTTTCTCTCTTTTATATAAATTTTCATTGTGTACCGATTGAATCCCCCCACGCATGTTTTTCCCTACCCACGCGTGTAATTGCAAATTTTTTTTGTCAACCAATTTCGCACCGTGCGCGTATACAATAGAAATACGTATTATACTTGGTTACTCTTAATATAACACGTTGGGATGTGTGTGTTTTTTGTCCTTCGATCGACCGCAAGCCAGCTCGTTCCGGGTGGAGTTTTTCAATTATTGCCCATCGCTATTCACGTCCAATAATAATTGCGTTGCACACTAGTTTAGGTACTACTACGTTAAATACGACGAACGTCGTAGCTTCAATAAACTCATCCGACCGCTGCCGCCGTGGCTGCAGGATACGTCGCTAAAAAACTTGACGATTAATTAAGCGATAGACACGTATAAAAAACACCTATGGACCGCGCTCTGATGTGCGAAATTCAGCAGCAATCGTGGACGATTAATTTGGATTGTTCCGTGTAAAATACGCGACGATACGTGTCGACAAAATCATTTGTTTTTCACGGGAAAACAAACTCTCCGATTCCTCTGTGTATACCACAAGAGGGAGTAGATTTTTGACGAATGTACACGCAAAAATATTTTGTAAAAATAAAGTAGTGTAATACTATTGTGATTCTAGTGTTGGAATTTGATTCGACGCGGCAAAAACGTTTTTTTTTTCAACTGACTTTTCCAATGTCGGTTACACCTTCCGTGTAAAATAATTTTCACAAACGTTTTGTTGAGTTTCTTCGCGTTTTCCGTCGCTTGCAGCCCGCCGCCACACGACGAACTCGTTTTTATCACGGTAACGTAAACATAATATTTTATAGGAAACGTCGCGTATGTTTGACTCCCTTGCTCCTCGTATCCTAATTCGTCTCGCGAGATAATTATACGTATATATTGTACGACTATTAAAATCGATGAATTTGCAAAAACCGCGGACAATGATGATGAAATGCAGCGGGGGCCGCTAACGAGGGGATGTTTTTTTTGACGCGAAAAAACCCGTAGTATTTGGACGTTACACAAATAATTTTTGAATTTTTTGTTTATTTTTCTTCGGTCTTTTGCGCTCGTCATTCAATATTATATACCGTTGAATATTATACATGCGCAGGAAAATGTTGTTTTCTCCATGTACGAACGATGGGCCCGTGCATATGATATACGTATATAGTTATCATCTGCGCGCGATTTATAATATGGTAGACCGTTTTTTTTTTCCCCGTCGTAACCTGAACAAATATTTTTTCACGTCTGGCTTCTCTCTATCTCTCTCTCTCTCTGGGACCGCGTAGTCATGCGCCGACCCGAAAGGTTCTCTTTATTATTATTATCTTTACGCCGAAAAACAAACATTTGGCGCCAGCGCGAGTTTCCAATATAACAATTGTAAATATATTAAATAATAACTACACAAAGGTGTATGCTCAAGTACTTATATATATGTTTAACGTATATGATTCGTGAGCGGATATTGTGCGGCCATCTTGTCCGAAAAAAGTTTGAATTTTCTTCTGAATTTTACCGACAGACACACCGCGTAGTATTCTTTATGATTATATCGTATTGTTTCAGTGCGGGAGCAAAATTTAAAGCTAGGTTGTGATGTATCCGTGACGCGAAGTGAATGAGTATGAAATGATTTACTGTGTACCGGTATAAAAATACCGACAAATCGGAGAACCTCTATTTTTTTAGAATCTGTTGAAAAATTTTGTATAGACGCTTTTCACGGCGCTGCAGTGAGAGTATAATATAATACCGTCTAACCTAACCTAAACTGTAGGCAATAATTACCACGTGATGTGTTCATGGGTATTATGTTGAATCTCGGTTTCTTTATTGCAGCTATATAGCCATAGACGTGTATAAATGAATAGAATGATTTTTTATGCGTTTCGAGTATTATAAAATAATGAAGCCAACAACTTACAACATGTATACGAGGCTGTATTCGCGGTTTTCTTATGGAAAAAAGAAGCTCATACATCCATGTGTTATCAATCATTACCTACTTTATGTTGACGTTCTCTTATGTTGGCTTCGACTAATATATTATAGTATGTATCGTCTTATTCCTGTAAGTCCACCACATTCATTTACATATTATATTATATCTCTATGTAGCTGATCCCGTAAAATTCGCGTATACAAATCGACATTATTAATTACAATTTATGGGAATCGGTCGTATGCCTTTCGCGCAGGCTTGCAGTGGCGTGCCCAGAAACTTGCAAACGGATGTAAATACGAATAGAATAATTCATTTTATTGCAGGTTTCCAGTTGTATACGGTATTTTGTAAAAATGTACCCAAGTAGGGAGACCGAGGACAACTTAACCTCCTAAAACCACGAATAGCTCCAAAATTTTGTTTTTAATGTTCACGCCCTTTCCAAATACGTCCTTTTGTCATACAATTTTATGCCTTTATCATCTCATCCTAGATGTTTATAAAGAGTATTTGAAGACCAAAAGTTGTAGAACACCGCGAGTATTAAAAAAAAAAAACATTTGAGATGTTATGCTTGTATATTGTATGATCCGGAACGCTAAAATTCATCATTATTTTTCGTTTTTTCTTCTTTTTTTGCTCTATAATTTTTGATCGGTACTCGTTATAAATCTATAAGTATGCTACAAAAACCTCAATGGATCCTCCTCCTGCGCACGCCACTGAACTTTACAAAAGTATACATGTAAAAGTTTCGCTTCTCCACCCCTCACCTGGTCGTCGTCGTGTTATAGTGTGTAATAATATGATTAACCACGTGCAGATGTATGATGTTATAAAGTATATATATATATATTATCGACCACGTGCCTTGGCTTGTGCCGTTATCGAACTTTCAAGACCGTGTATGTGCTCAGTTGTTTCAATTCGGTTGTAAACATCATTACACGTGCCGTTTTTTTCTCTCTAAAATTTTTAAAATCGTTTCATTTCAATAATCGTTATACTACACCTATACCACAGCAGTAATTTATACACAATAACGCAGTGGCTTTGTCGCTTGCAGTTAACACTTATTATTAAAACCGCGGTTTGATCCAAATTCTCTGTACACCGAAAACGAGAATATAATATCAGCATATCGTTGCAGTCGTCGTACAACTATAGGTTATAGGTGTAAGTTATGATTTTTAAACTTATTATCATAATAATTAGGGTACGTATTCGACTATAGTTTTCCTTCAACGTTCGTTTTTAGTATCTATGTATTACAAGATGACTACATAAGCACTCGGATTAGTTCATATACAGTTGTCGGTACTCGTTGTACGGATTAGATTTTTTTTTTTATTCAAATAGTTTGCAACTCTTTACGCCACGAGAGAATAATCAGTCCTCCTGACTTTTTCGCCTTATCGCTTTAAAGAAAAATAATCGATTTGTTTCGCGTCAGAAAAGTTTGGCTTTGGGCGACACCGTCTAACGTTGAAAACGCTTGGGGAAGGAATCGCCGAAACCGTGCGCGATGCACGAAAACAGTCCCGTGGAACGGAGTATAAATACGTCGATTGATGGAACCCCTCCGGAAAAAAAGGCTGTTTTCGACCAGAGTGGTCCACATTTTTCTTGCCCGCACGTGTTTTGTGCATTATTATAATCTACTCGGGGTCCAGTCGTGCATCCCTCGTGCGCGGAAAGGTTCTTTCGGTCTACTTAATGATAATTTTCTCTTCCCCGCGGGGGAAAAAAAAAAAATAAATTAGTCATTTTGTTGTTTTATAGGTGGGTAGACGCGTTTAATACGTTATTTCGTCGCGCTCGCGTTCGTCTGCAGTCTACATTTTGCGGTGCACACGGCTTGTTGTTCGCGCAAACAAGATGGCGTCGGACAAAGAATAAACACGATTCTGTGTGCTTCTTGAAAAGGGATTTTGTATATTACATGTATACGTGTGTGGTGCAGCAGCTGAACTATAAAGAATACGAGACCGGCTCGTGTGTGTGTGTGTGTTGAAGGAAGTCTATTATACGAGTAAAATACGAAACCTTACATTATTATATATATTGTTTCTTATAATACGTCGCCGCGGTGTTGAATAACCTGCGTTCGACGCGTATATAATATAATAATTATTATTGTTGTCAGGACCGTGTCGACGGAACCGACTCGTAATAATAACATTATGTTCAATTCCCCGATAAATTCATTCGTACGTTATTGTAAAAAAAAATTATACGACGAGAAAACTATTGCTCGTTTTATGATCCCAAGTTGTCCGCGGTATAGTTTAGATTTAGTCAGTTCGAGTAAGACTTGTAGTTTGCGTTGACTGAAAAAGTAACACGTCGTTCGTCTTCGCGTCATCGATCGGTTTTCGCTTTTCACGACGTGATTTTAACGTACTTACGTGTTATTGGGCACTCGCTATAGTTTTGCAATATTGTAGGGAATTTTTATCGGTGAACAGCAATAATAATTATACGGACACGTGGAGAAAAAAATACTACAAACTTACTTACCTAACCATACATTATTGTTTAAGTACTTGAAAATCGTTCAACCCACGCGTAAATATTGAAATAAACCTCGTAAAATTAAGAATGTAGTCTTATTAGTTTTGTATAATATAAGTTTATCGTCGTGGGTTTTTGAATTTCCGTTTTTACAGTATGGTTTCACTGTATGTATACGCTGTCGAATTGGTATTTTTGGAGAATTTTTCTTCTGTATTATAACGCACGCCCTATTCGAACATTTCAAGAACATTTCTGTATATAGACAGCAGTTTTAACGATATGTTTGAGTAAAAATGCCGATTAGTATTGCCATGTTTCAATTGTTTCGTGTCGAGTGAGGAGAGTGTGCTCGCGAATTATTCTCTTTTTGTTACCACCACCTGCACGATGTCGCGCGGATCTGCGGTCGCGAGGGGGACACTGTTGATTCAAATGGCGTCCGTGATCCATTTACGCGTATAACACAACACGCCGTTGTACACATTGTAATGTTACGCGTAAAGTTTGATTTTTGGCGTGAAAAATTTCGTTTATTGTCACAGACCGCGGAATTTTTACACGCCCGAAATTCTCGTTGCCCCCCAGACACGTTATACGAACTGATTTGAACAGTGCACGTATTCACCATGTCCCGAATCGATAACAATATTTTACCCTAGAATTTTGCGTTTCGGTATATGCGCGAAATTCCTATACGCTTATTTAGAACGTGCTTATTATCACGTTGCTGAAAAGTTGTGCGGGTCTAGTTAAAAACGTGAAATTTCTGTTTTTTTATGATTGCTTTTTTCTCTTCGTCTTCTTCGCCTTTTTCCCAACTGTTTTTTTATTTGGCTTCACGGGCTATCGCGATTCGCACGCATCGGTCAGCGGCGGGCGCGGTATAACGTAGTAATGCGCATAGGGGGGACAAGAGTCAAAAATATTCTTTCTTTTTTTTACTAGAATTTTTATAGATTTTTGTGTTTTCGCGTTTAAACTTTTCGCTCGCGGTCTAGTCCTCGAAATGTACGTTAACTGTTATTCTTTTTAATCGTTTTAAAACATTGAAACGTTTGAACCGCGCGCATATATAAATAACGCGAACAATTTTTTTTATATAACACTCAAATTAGCTAAATTGGTGTGAAAAATAGTCGCAGTACAAATTACTGTTTCTGTGAAATTTCTGAGCGATTCCCCCCCCCGCCCGTATTCCGCGTATCCTCGTCGCGTCGCCGTCTCTCTCTACGCGGGGCCGAACGCCCGCCCCCCAGATCGCGGCGAGGGTTGCCGAAGACCCGCGTGAAATAATTGTAAAAAAAAAAATCAAATATACTGCAGTTATATATATATAATCGGGTACATTTGTTATATTTTGTCCGATTCGCCGCCGCAGTATTAATAACGTACTTCTTTTCATCCCCCCGCTCCGGCAGAAAGAGAGAGAGAGAATGAGAAAATACCAATTTCCATCGAACGCCTTCACGCCGTTACCTAACCGCATGGGTCCAAAAATGCGGTTACAGCTGCGGCAGACGGAACCGCCGCCGCCGCGGCCATAACAACATACGCGTCGTATACAACGAAATTGTTTCTCTTGCCGTCGCCGTCATTCCGTATTTAAAATTCGAGACACACGGCGTATACATTAAAATAAATTATTATCGGAATCGGGCGATATTTTTATATCCGCCGACGTTATCCGACCGAGAAATCTGCATTCCGCGCAGACGGTCTCTGCGTCTCTGAACACGACCGGCAGCAGCAGCAGCTGATTATACGACGCGAGCACCACGCTGTTGTTATGACTGCAGCAGCACCTGGCCGTCGCAGTTAACGTTATATATATATATATTATTGTATCGGAGAGGGATGAGAAAATTCAAAATGATTGAAATACGGAAAAGTTTTTCGTACAGTTTTCGCGCGAAAAGCAGAGAGAACGGTGGAGAAAAAAAATAAAGCCTGTTTTGAGATACTTGCGCGTACCGCGAAACTTGCGTCCGTATAGACGTTGTGTAAAACTCGTAGATCACGAATCGGTTTTACGAAAAATTCGTACAACAATAAATCTTACACGTTGTAACGTGAGTAACTAAAAAAACCTGTACAACGGATTTCGTACGAACCACGTTGGAACCTCGCACTTATATTTTTCTACAGCTCATAGTGTTAAGTAAAAAAATTAAACGGTCAGACGCGTCTTATTATTCAGAGGGAATATCCGATGTGTAGTCATACCATGGAATTACGCCTAATTAAAATACTGTCGTTCTGTGGCGGCGGTAGAGTGAGTTATTTTATTATTAGTTCCTAAGCAAACAATAATTTGTTAAATTTCGTTTTGAAAAATGCTCACTAACCGTAGTGCCGAGTCGTATACGCTGACGTCGAGTTTTTTTTTTTTCGATTAAAAGTTTTCGTTTAATTTTCAAACAACGAGGTCAATATTTTATTAAAAAAAAAAAAAAATTGGTTTCAAAAAAAGCGCCCGACCCGCGAGTCAATCAATACTTTATAGATCGCATTCGTTTGAATGTTAAAATGCAGAATTTCGATTTTCGATACCGACTTTTTTTTTTGTTTATTTATTTTTTTTTTTTTTACGGTCTCAGTATTAGGCTAAACCGTTTGAGTGAAAAAAAAAAACTACAGGATATTCGGGACGTTTTTACACGATTTCTCGACCGTTTCTATCCGGGGCGACGGGACCACACACCCCGGGGGAGGACGGTGCGCAGTCCGCGGCGGCAGGGGTGCCCAAAATCACGCGTAAACGATTTCACCTATCGGCGCCGCCGCCGCCGTCCAAAAAGGGTTTTTATCGTGTGGGCGGCGGCGGCTGAAAAAAAACACCACCGCGGCGACGGCCTCCCTCCTACTCGTCGCCCGTCCGTTTCGGCAACGTGGCGGCGCGACCCGCCTCGTATAGACTCTCCCGCACGCACTGATACGCGTGCGCGTCGTTTTACTACTACTACTACTACCACTACTACTACCACTACAACTACAACTACTACTACTACTATTGCATGTATTTTACTGTACTACCACCGCTACTATGTACAATACGGCGGTGCAGGCGTGGGCGACCGCGCTCGTGCGTGCGTGCGTGCGTGTCTACGGGACCGCGGCGGCACCAGACGTCGCGCGCGGCACAGACGCCGCGGCCGTCCACAAAAACGAAAACCGGCCGGCCGCGCCGCGTTTCGGGGGCAGCAGACTCGCCGCTCCACCACTGCTACTCCCCTCCCCCCCCCCCCGCCGCCGCGTCGTCCGGGCGCGCTCTTCCCGTTACGCGCGCCGTAATCTCGCCGCACCGACGAACCTTTTTTATTTTGTTGTTCTCGAGAATTTGTGCCGAGGGAAATAAAATTTTACGAACGCTGTTCAAACGCGAAACGTTTTTTAATAATCATTTCAGTGGCAATATTTTTTGATGACACACGCACCACCGTCGTGTTTGAAATCGTTATTTTTTACGTTTGTCGTGGTAAAATTATTTTTAAAGTTTGGAAAAAAATCTACGAAACGAACAAAAACCGGTCTCGCTATATAGATTTTCGCAGACTTTTCAAACGTGCGAACGTTCTGAACTGAAGCGGCTGTTTGTGGATTTATTCTTACAACTTTATAAACAGCCGGTACAACGCACGGTCGACTACACATTTTTAACAAAAAAATCCGTTTTTGTACAGCTAAACACGATAAAATAATAGGTACCGTATTAGAACGCGGAGCATGTTTCTCACGGGTCAGTTGGGGGGAATCATGATGATGCACGATATTTAAACAGAGTTCACTAGAAAATCCTGGAACAGTCGGAGAATTTCGGTTTCCGTAACAATCCCGTATGTATGTTTTTCTCCTTAAGTCGAGATTGTAATTCTTCGCACCGAATTATGTTACGTCGCCGCTGCGTCGTGTATAGTAAATTGCGTAGTATTGAGCACCTTGAAATTCGTCCCGCAGCGGCGGCAGCATCTTGCTGCACTGACCTCGAACCCGTCGGTTAACCTCTACTATTTTGACGCAACGGTTGGTTCGCGATTACGCGTCGTATCTTCGGTTTTCCTGTAAATAGTCCGCGTGAAAATAATGCGTTTTCTTTACGCGTTGCTCTGCAGGCGATTTTTCCCGATGTGTGGATACGTATAAAGACCGAGAAATGATCGTAAATCAAAAAAAGCGTCCGTTCGTCGACCCGAACCGGTCAAAAGAGATTTGGCGACGTAACATCTATGTGATGTTTATAATAAATACGCGGGTCGCGTGTATATAAAACAAAATTATCGTTATTAAAATACATTTTTTATTACAAAATCATACTACGTATACTATAGCTGTCCGGCGTTGCCCGCGTGTAACGGCTGTTATTATTATTTGTGTTGCGTATTACAAAAAAATCCCACCCGAAATCGACGTTTTCCGTTTTTTCCTAATGTATTTTCAGCTTCATAGGTCAAGTGGTTTTCGAGATTTCTTGTAAAAAAATCACCGCTCTCTTTTATACAAACGACGTTGCTGGAAAAACGCCGAGCGATACGCGTTTTACTTTGAACAGAAACAGCGAAACCGTTTAGTGTTGGTTATGTTTTTATTTTTTTTTACTCTGCTCACTCTCAACATCATTAATCGTTTTTGCGGTATTTTAATGGTTTTTACTTTGTTGCACGGCTGCTATTACCGCAGATTCCGCTGCGGTAAAAGAGTAATTTTGTATACTTGTATTTTCTCGCAGACCGATTGTGAAACGTTGTCGTTATAAAAGATAGCCGTAACACCACATATATAAGTTAAAAATTACGGTTTCAAAACGACTAATATCCTCGTTATTGAAGTGTTGAGTGTTTACGCGTATTATTGGAAAATTTTGCTTTTCGCCCAATCCATCAGGTTATAGCGCGTGTTCTGTTTTTAGCTTGTGTGTAAACACGTTGCTTATTAAGATATATATATCACTTAATCTACAATCGTTGTATCGTTAAACCGAGCAAACTCGTTTGCCGAGGAAATTGGTTTTTTTGTGCTTTTAAATGCAGTACAAATATTTTAATATAGTTGTAATAACTGTATACGCCGCCGCAGCGTTCCCCAAAAACTAGTCAAACTTCTACATCGTAGGTATTCGATATTTACTGCAGAGTGTATATATGTATTGATTCTTTCAAAACGGTCACTGCAGGTCGTGGTGATAGTCTGTGTTTAGCAGTCGCGAGTGCTCGGGATTTTTTGATGTTCAGATGACATTTAAACGCGCTTTTCGTTGGAATTTTTCACGTGAATTTCGCCAAAAATATTTGATTTTTATTTCGTTTGCTGTTTCCCCGCTTTACGTGTATAGTGTATGAAAACAATATTAACGTAACGATTCGCGTAGGTAACGATTCTAACCGCGGCGAAATGCCACAGCAAAAAAATAATATTTTGTGGACGCCTGGTTATATGATAAGATCGTACACGAAAACGTACCAAAAACGTGTTTCAATAATTATTTTAAACGATATTTTTTGTAAATTTCGATTACGTGCAAACACAAACGCGATGTTCATCGTCAACTCGCACGCGACGCAAAATATAATTTTTCAATATTTTTCTAACACCGGTTTTTTCACCCTTCGCGCGCGATTTCGCCCGTTTACATTGTAACACTGCACTCACTTGCGCAAACTTAACGGTGCGCGCGTTTAAAAAAAAATATGTCCGCTTTAAGACAACAATAGCGTTAAATATTTTTGCGTAAAAAAGTAAAAAAAAAACTACCAGGGTTTACCCGCGGTCCGTAAACTGTTACGTCTAATATTATGTACTGTTTATAAATACTATTCCGCGACAAACCGATGCTTTTCGGTTCTCGCGGTATTTTATTTATTTAAATCTATTCGCCGCGAAGCTTTATAAATAAATATAGTTGTTCCGAACCTTTTGTTTCTGTAACGGCGAAAAAAAAAACTAGTATATATTCTACAATTCAAAACGAGTGGAAAAAAAAAACCGAATTACCATTAAATGTAAATTAATGTTGAATATTTATCGTGGAAAAGTATTAGCGAGCCACTTAACATAATTAAAAATATTCAAATTCTCATTGTTAATGTAAAATGAATGCGTTTGAAAATATACTGTGTACACGAGAGCTTTGGTGCGAAAATTATGTAGGTACGATGGTGTAGTACACTCGCCGGTGCGAGCTGATGAGTAGTAGTGGGAACCGCGGTGGTGAGTGGCGCAGCGCTCTCGCCGGGGTGCGGGGCGAACGCGCGCAATCAGTCTTCTTCTTGTAAAGAATACTTTTTTTATTTTACACCGTTCCCGGAGTATTTGGTGTTTTTTTTAGCAAATCGCTGTTCAAAATAATTTAAAGAAATATTTAATAGCGTAATATTATTGTGTACCGCTATAATAATAATATTACGTGCTCGCGAATACGGCGTGTTGTTTGTTTTCGGCCGATTTCACGACTACTCGCGGTCGCCTATAATTGTTTTTTCGCGCGCCCTGCGATTAAAGTCGATCATTTCTCGCCGACGTAAAATATCCGAGGGTCCGCGGGTTCTTGTGATCCCCCGAGTGTCTCCAACAGGGTCGTTTTATTATTATTAACACGAGTTGAAGTACGCCGAAAAGAAAAAATTGTACGAGAGAGATCGGTCCACTTAACTTTTATGCCTCCCTTACGTTTAAGTACAAACTATTTTCTACACGATATTATTCGTATGGACTAGAAAATTGCGCGTTCATTATTGTTTCTTCAGTTAGTGTACACAATTATTTTACTTTCTTCGTACGCCTCGTGTGTCCGTATTATTATTTTACTATATTCTAAAAGTATTCTCGTGTTCTGTGCGTTTACGGTGTCCCCTACACATCACAATGTGTGTTTCTGTTGTAATTTTTTTTTATTCCTTTTCTTAAAATGTACTCTAAATTTGGTACATTATATAGAGAGCCGGTAGATTCTATTATTATTTCTTTGTGAACGCGCAGGGGAAAAAAGAACAAAACGTATTTTCATATGTAACACGCGTAGGTCGCTGGTTACGCTACAACGAAGCGCATAAACAACCATTGTCCAATTGTTCCCTCTGAATCTCAATTATAACACAGGAACTCTGCGCACATACATTATTCGAATTAATACGCAGCATATATACATAAATACTCGAGTTTGATATTATAATAGCGATGTGTACATCAAAAAGATAAATAGGTATTTTGAAATTCGAATTTGTTTCAATACGTTCGAGAAGAGCTAACTCTTCCCCGCGTGTGTAAATATTGAGAAGAGAAAAACTCGACTGACCTCCACCGTCGTTGCTCAATTTACTATTAATAATATGAATAATATAGTCGAACAAAAAAAGCGTTAAACACGTATTATTTTGTAACGTTCCTCGTGCGTAGTGTGCCATTGATTAATAAGCTTACGCGAATTTTGAGTTGCGCTGTCGCCGCGTGAAGGATGTGATTTTCAATGTTACTCAAGGGTAAAAATGAATGGAATATAGTACTACCCATTGCGTAAATTGATCGCGACGTATCGAAATTTTGTTTTTGAAAAAATTATTTCGAGACCATTTTCCGTTGACGGGTATAATACTATTATCTCGTATTTTCCCATCACGAATACCTAGGTCGTTTGCATGTATACAATTAAATTTCTGACGATTTTCTTTACCGAATTCGATTGTTTTTCACGGATTTCATTGTGTTGAATCAAACAAACTGTATAATAATATACTTGCATTATCTGTTGAAGGATTTTTTTTTTTTTTTTAACGTCACGTTTGTTTGTACCTTTTTGCGCGCAGCTGCAGTTTGTTGTTTCGACGTAACTTTCTGATTTTGTACACTGTGTAAATATATTTTCGAGTACGTGAATTAGCACGAGAATATTTTCACCGCAAACTCGATTAAATTCCATTTATTATATCGCTTCAATATCTCGAAAACTGTTTTGAGAAAAAACAAAACTAATCACGTTCGTTCTGTACGTTCGAAAACGCATGTATTTACGTAAGAAGTAGTATGATGCCGTATTGTAATAATTATACGTATTGATTTATTTTTTTGCCACACGTATATTACATTAAAAATAAAATACCCGAATCGGTACGAGTATACTTAAAAAAAAAAAAAAACCGTTACAAATATGTGTTCATCACAATTTTTCAACCACTATACGCGCTCTGCGTATTTATATAGTGGTAAAAATGGAATTCAAAGTATATTGTTGTTGTGTTTTGTTTAGATATTGTTTGCTCATAACCCTTTTCTAATCATTAATTATGGTCTAGTATATATGTATAGGCACATCAATACAAAAATTGTTTTTTTATTTAATTGCGCCCCCTAAAATTGCTTTTCCCCCCATTGGATCCTACGCCTGTATTTAACGTTTCGCAAAATGAAACTAAAACAATTATCACCTATTATAATTTTGTCATATCCATTATCAGATCAGGTATATTGACGTTGAGTATGTATTTAAAATCTTGTGTACTCTCGTGTACAGACGTCGTTCGTGGATTAATGTAATAATACTCGTTTTGTAATTTAGACACGCATATAATGGTAATTTGATCTTTTTTTCCTATTCCTGAAACGAAAAGCCGATCGCGGCCCGCACCGACATCATAATAACGCGAATTTTCTCTTCAGGTATTACGCGCGTGTTCGTATTATGTACACACGAATATTTTATTTTTACGGACCTTAATCCCGCTACATAATGTATTGGCAGTTGTATACATACATACGACCGAAATATAAAACCCGATATCGCAACAGTCTTGAATAAATTGAAGCGTATTTGTGCAGCTCACGTCGCAGCTTTTTGTATATCCTATATATATATATAGTTTAAAATATACGCTCTTATAAACGTGGTTTAAAATTTATATCGAATAAACACGCTTTTTTGTGCGTATACACGCGTTTATTTTACACACGTACGTACACGACGTTAAAATAATTTATAATATTATTACACACGTGTGTTCCGGTTCCGAACACTGTAATCGGAAAATCGTTTCATTTTCGATTCGCTGGTCCTAAATTTCTCTCGCTCGACGTCGTCTCTCGTGTCTGAATCGGGGGAGATGTTCTCACTCGGTCGTCTCTCCTCTCATCTTAACGTATTACACGTAAACAGTGCTTGATTTGGAAGGTATTTCTTAAAAAAAAAAAAACACATATATATAAATTATAGCGTTTAGCCCTCCTCGTTTGATACGTTTAACAGTCTTGAGTATCAATAGAAATTAAATTTTTTTGCTTCACTTACTATTTTTTTATCCAAGTACAGCTCTATTTATTTAACAGTTTGCTTTCGAGGTATGCACTTGCAGTACACCTTAGGTATACGAGTGCTGGTATACGTGATCGATGTACCGCGAGTGTAATAATATATAAGCAACCCTTCGGTCGCTTTTTCGATTTTATCGCGATCCGGACGCTAAGATCGTGTATAACTATTATTGTATAAACATCGCATTCCTGTGTTTTAACCGGACTTTTCTGCAGACATTGCTGGTAACGATTCTCGGAGTGCTCTACACGGACAGCGTGTGTCGGCGACAAACCTATCCGCCTCCGGATTATAATATTGCTGCGATGTTCGCGCGAACGACGATAAAACTCGTTCTCGGCTCACCATAGTGTACCATTATATTAAGTACGATTTCTGGTATTCCGGACGGACACGATTTGTTGCAGTGCTGGTGTGCGTTGTAACATTATCTATAGGTTAAAAATATAGCGCGAGGTCTACGCGTTTAAGTAAACTAGCAGGCAAACACATTGGCGAACTCAAAAATGCTCGGAGGCGATCAACCACCACCCTACCGCACGTCTATTCTACTTTTCTCAACTTAAATTTTTGTATTCGAAAAATTGTATGGCCCGACGTACTATGAAGGAAAATAATAAGCCTCGTAATAGTTGTTGGTCAGTAATTGTTGGTCAGTATCCTATTTTTCTTCCGATTGGTAAGATTCGCTCACCGAAAAACGTCTCGGACGCGATTGCCTCTGGGAAGTACCTACATAGCTCGCCACATGGCTGTATGGTCAAAGTAAGCAATATAGGGGATTTTTTTTTTTTTAATTCGTGTGTTTACTTGATTTTTATTTGTACTTAACGCACGTTGCTGTCTGAACTGCATAGTGCTCTAATAGTAATAGTTGCTGCTATTTGCTGTCCTGTTTGTCGTGTCACCGAATAACCTTATAACATGCTATCTTTGGAACATGTTTTTAATCTCACCACGCGTTGACATTGACGAAAAAAATATTATCAAAACTCTGTCGCTTATTAACTTTGGAAGGGTCGTCGTCACTGTGATATATTATAAACTGGTATATACACGTAACCAAACGTGTAAACACTTACTATCGTTCATCTACGACGATTAAATATTTATTTTCCATAAAGCAAACATACCGCGTTGGATATTTCTTATACATTTTCAAGTACGACTTTGCCGTCGCAATATTATAGTGAATTCGACACTTGTCCCGAGATCTTTTGAGCTGTATGTTGTTTACATAAACCACGTATTTGTATACGTATGTGTGTGGTGCATGTTTCTTTAAAAACGTGCTTTTTTAGATTATATAATAAATACGTATTTAATGTTCTTTTTTCACTTTTTGAAAAAATATTAAAACGACGACTCGTGTGTAATAACAAAACAAAAATAAAACGATTCAGAGTGTATTAATTTTATATTTTTGTTTAGAACTCCGAAAACACTTTCTTTTCTCCGAAAACTCGTCTTATCCAGCTATATATATATATATAAACCGTTTGATCAAACTTGCGACCCACCGGTTGAAGACCACTGATATATATCATACAAACGCGGGTGCAGTGCGTGTATACGATAAAAAATTTAGTTTAGACAAACACACGCACTAATCTCGTATTTTTTACGTTATAATATACAATATATTTTATGTCTGCCCGCGATCACTAAGCCACTTTAAGAGGGAATATTTCATAATTTTTTTTTTCTGGTTAAATGGTTTGATGAAGTATACACTTATACTTAACACTAGGCTTACGATGAACCAAAACAGTGAGAAGTTAGCAGTTGCCCGTGTAAAAATATACAATCTATACATATTTCTTGATGATGTACCGTCGTCGGCCGATTTTTCAAAATGAATTTTTTTTTTTAAATTTATTAGGGTTTGAAATTCACATAGCGTTGTTGAACGTTAAATTTCGCGACGTTTTTAATAATCAAAATTCTAAAAAAAAAAAAAGAACCGCAATGACGGTATACGGGTATCCTGCGTTGTAATCGTTTTTCCAAACCAAATTTGGTCAATATTCGTTTCAATTAAGAGATACTCTGTGAACTGCTGCTATAGAAATAACGTATAAACGCGCTCTGGCGGAATTTCGTAGAAACTTTATCACTTAACAGCGACCTGCGAATGCTCTTCGGTGTGTGTGTTTTTTTTTTCCGTTTCGTTAACTTTTTCGGACGAGAAATAATCATTATTCTTTTAATACGTGTTAAATCGAATTAATCTATTTTTTTTTAACTCGTCGCACGAACTTTGCGGGCTGTGTGTATTGGTTATTTGAAAAAAAAAGAAAAAAAACACGACGATGGCATCAATAATGCATAATATAATATGACGCGCGTATTGTAATGTATTGTTTTATCGTGGTATACGTATTTAGTAATGTACATATTATAATACGTTACTACAGCCGTCGCCGTGTCGTATACATACAAATGTGCACATCCGTTTCCGGAAAGGATAAAAAAAAAAAATATTTTAAAAAATTGCTACGCAGCGGCCAGCGAAAATCCGTTATATTAAATGTATATTATTTCGTTGCTCGTGTACATACTAGACGCGCGCATTATAACCGGAACTCGACGCTATAGCGGGACCGGTTCTTTTTGTTGAACAACAATATTTTTATACACATTTGAAGAAAAGACACGCACGCGGCGGTTCATTAGCATAATAAAAACCAGACCATTATAATATTAAAAAACGGCGACGGTTTCGCTGCTATCGTTATGTTATATTATAATGGAACTACTACTATATTTTATAATTTGTATTTACATATCATACGCACTTAAAGGGTATAAAAAACAAAGTACGATTTTTTTACTCGAGAGTCCGTCGTCGCGGGGCCCGGGTTCGACCGCAGCACGACGACGTTGCCGCGTTGTGTCTTGTACGTTTATATTATAATATTGTTGTGTACCTACTATAATAATATACGTAATGTAAGGTTGGAGGAGGTACTTTTTTTTAATAAATTATATGCGAACCGCCGCAGCTTATGGCCGCCGAGAGACGGTGAAAAAATAAAAAAATAGAGTGGTCTCCTCTCGTGTTGCAGTTGGGTAACGAACGGTTCGCGCCGCCTCGTGAAAAACATTATTATTTCGCAACTCTCCGTCGTGATAATACCACGCTCCGTCGTGGCCGCAAAGTCGTTATTTTGAACATACGTTATGATAACGTTATATTATGTTCCTGCCGCGTGTAAAATAGTATAACGTTACGGTGGTTATTAGAAAATTTTCAAAAAAATATTATATGTAGTAACAAAATCGACTGTTTTCTTTGTTTTCGTACCTAATGTCGTGTTCGCGTGCAATACGCGTACTGTGGTGAATCGAAAAAAGAAAAGTTTCCGACTTTTAGTCGCCGACCGTTGGCGCAGGAGGTTAGGTGTAATACAGAATATACGCGGGAAAGCATAGTTTTACCATTCGATATTTCGTAATGTGCGGACGACTTGACTGGCAGTGCCCGGGATCGAAGCAAAAACAAAGTTAAAAACGCGGGCGAAATTAAAAACATTGTGTGTCATTACAAGAATGAAAGTTTTAAAATAATAACCCGTGAGCACAAGATTAACATTGCAGTGTGACGCCTTGTCAAGCGAAATATTTCCGTTTTATCGATACACTTATTTTGAAAACTACCGAACGGATTTTTTTTTTAATTTATCGTTGCAAGTGGTAGCAAATTTTGTTTTACTCGATACTCTAAAGTTATATGAGTTTTAAAAATTAAATTGAGTTAGTTACAAAAATTAAAAAAAAATATTGACACATTTAATTACGTATTTCCAACCTTGTATTAACATTTTAAAGCTTTTACTTCAAAATTAAACTTTTGAAGAAAAATAAAAAAAAAAATTGAAAAGTTTTTGATGTAATTTGAAATTGGTATCAAACCTGTATATAAGCTGTATATAAACAACATTGTGTAAAAGTTTCAGGTCCGAGAAATCATTATAACGGAAGTTTTGACCATAAAACAAAATAGATTTTGTTAAAATCGCGTTTTTCGTACTTTTTACCGGTTTTTTTTTGTTTTTTTTGTCTGTAATTTTTCTGAAATTGAATATTTCGATAAAATCGTGTCGACCGTTAAGATCGCAGCAATACTCTACGCGCGTCCCTGACAAAAAAATAAAAAATACGCATCTTTGTAAAATCAGCGGTGGTTTCCTCGCCTCGTTCGAAATCTAAAAATAATAATTTTTTCAATTTTACTCGCCTTTTATACCATTTCGTCCGCGTTTATAGGCAGACGGTGTTTGCGTACATACGATATTGCTTTGGCGTTTCCCTTTCAGGACAACACCTTAAAAACATTTAAAAAGTAAAAATTTTTTTGGCCATTTCAATATTTTTCCTATTTTTAACATAAGATTTGAAATAAAAAAATCATATTTTTTCATTCTTCATCCTTTTTTTATCCTGGGACTTGAAAGTCCCGTCGGTCCTCTATGGTCTGGACTTAAAAGTCCCGTCAGTCATCTAGGTCTTTTTTTGTTTACATAAAAGCAATGTAAAAACAATTATGAAATTAAGGACTTTTAATTTAAAAAATTTAACAAAAATTAAGAAATTACAATTTTTAAAAAATGAGTGCACAATTGAAAAGTTAAGATATTTATTTATATTTCATGATATTCATTAAAACAGTTTTTTTTTTCATTCAGGCATAGATGAACCTTACAATGCATGCATGTCGAATATGGTCTAGACTCTATTTGTTTTGCGCTGCATACTTCACATCTCCTTCGTTCTTTAACAAAAGTTGGCCAGTGTATTCCTCGGTTACCAGTGCGCACATCTTGTGGTAGTGAAAATTTATTTTTTCTCCTTTTAACATTTTTTTCAATTTGAACAGATGGCCTTTTTTTTACTAGGGTTTGTTTTGTAAGTAATCCTTGAACGACAGATCTTCGATAATCTAATACTGTCATTTTGCCAAAGAGGGAACAGTACACTACATATGAATTGATAAACATTATATCTAACAGTCCAAAAAATAGTCTGTGCCACCATTTACGAGATTTTCGTTCTATGTTGTAAAGGGCACGTAATCTGTCAGCATGATCTACCCCTCCCATATATTTATTATAGTCTGAAACTGAAACTGGACACTTAACTGAAACTGAAGAACCATCTTTAATTTTTCGATTTACATTAGTAATTTCTGACCCATGAAAGTTGGAAATAAAGTGAACAGCTTTATTGTCCATCCACTTTATAAAAGACACTCCATCTGGTAAAAATTTAATGTCATTGTCTCCTCTAGTCATATTTTTGTCCGAAACCATTTTAGTTGGCAATCCTTTTCTGTTTGAACGAATAGTCCCACAACCAAGTGTTCTTTCAACGTGTAGTTTTTGCAAAAGTTTGGGGGAAGAAAAAAAGTTATCAAAATAGATTTCACGGTATTCGTTCCAGACTGATTTGGTCAGTTCTAAAACAACACGTTCACCAAGACCGTAATTTTCAAATTCGGAGCTTACATTTTCCTCTTTGCCTTGATAAACTTTAAATGCCAATATATACCCTTTCTGGTCAGCCATGCTCCAAATTTTGTACCCTCTTTTGATGGGCTTCATCGGATTATATTGTTTTATACTTGACCTACCTTTAAATTTTATCATACTCTCATCCACACTTAGTTCTCTTGTTCCAAAATAATTATTTTTAAATGCAACATTTAATTTATCTATAATTGGTCTCACTTTACATAACTTGTCTTTGTTATTGAGAGGCAATGATTTGTTATCATTACAGTGCAAGTTAACAAGTATTTTTTCAAAAGTATTACGAGGCATAGCATTTGACACTAACTTGACACCTAAATCGGGTGATGTGCTCCAATAATCTTTATAAGATGGAACACTGTGATACCCCATAAAAAAGTTTATACCAATAAAAACAAGCATGTCTTCTCTCTGTATTCGCAATGTTTTGTTTTGTTGTGTTCCGTACAAATTGGTTTGATAAACTAAATCATCTAGAATAGATTCCATGAAAACCATGAACACATCAGTTGGTGTATTGCACATATCGAATCCTATGGCTCCTATTGATTTCAAATATTCAGGCCTTACAGTTTCCATAGCAGTCTTTCGAATCCAAAACCGATCATCTAAACACTCTGACTCGTCTAAAAAATAAAAATAAAATAAAATAACATTTGGAAAAAAAAACTTCTATAGTTCCTACCTATATTATTTGACTTTTTTAATTTTTTGTTTTTACTCTTCGATATTTTACTCTTTGCATTACATTGTGTTTTATCCTTATCAACATTTTTTTCCTCACAATCATTTTTTCCCTCATCAACAACAACAACAGCTTCATTATTCAACACATCATTTTTATTGAGACTAATAGGTTCAGTACCATCAGCTGCATATATAAATTCTAAACAAATTTGTAAAACATTTTTAATTTATTTGCATAGTTTATAATATTGTATCAAATTTCTTCTAGAATAAACTCACCACAATTATCTAAATCAATGTTAACAGTGTTTTGTACTTCATCATAACCATTTACAAAATCTAATGGACTAGTTGTAATATCTTCATCAAGTGTTTCAAAATCATCGTAATCTGAATTGATATCCCCGTCATCTGGGATTTCATCCAACAACCGCGTAATATCACAAACACCCAATGCATTATTACAACTCATTTTCTGCAAAAAAAATTTGAAAGAAAAATAAATAATAAAATTATACTTTATTGTTATTATTATTTATACTAGACCAAGCTTGTCATTGTAATGCCTGACGGGACTTCAAAGTCCCGATAAGTATATAGTATTTAATATCCATTCTAACTATACTAGAGCATTTATAGTTATAAAAAAAAGCAATATGAAATATATTAAATACAAATAAAAAAAAATTGTATACTTACCTTAATTAATACAGTGAATAATAAATTTTCTAAACTCCAACAACTGCAAAAACGTGTTTATGAAAAGTAGTGATTAAAACACGTTGTTTGTACAATGATAACTGATATTTTTTCTTCCAAGATAATTTTTTCTAGTAGATTATGGGACATAGAAGTCTCGTCGGGCAATAACAACTGTTCCACAATTTTATGTAATTTTATACGAATATTTTTTCGACTGGGACTTTAAAGTTCCGTCTGTCCACAAAGGGTTAACTGGTTTCGCACTACGATTTTCCGTCGTCGAATTCCTATAAAAAATAATATCGAATATTTTAAAAACAAATTCTTAAAAACACGGTCCGGCTCCGGAAGGTTAGATAAAATATAGTGGAAACGGGAATGAAAATGTTATTTTTTTCACGTTGGTTTTGCACTTTTTTTCCATTATAGAAAAAAATAATAACTATTTACCCGTTTAGTTTAGCTATGTTTTAATATTACACGAAACGAGATAGCCACACATGAGAATTATTAATATTATGACATCGCTTATAAGTAGTAATTGGTTCATCGCCGCACGCGTTTAGTATACAATAATAAGAATTATATTTATATACGAATTATATTGTGTTAACATACTGATACATATATAAAAATATTGTGGTATCAACTGCTTGTTTAGTAATAAATACCCGTTCAATATTCTAATTTTAAAGGCATAACAATTTTTCTCAACCGTATACTGCAGGTATTAAAGATTATTATTGTTGACTGTTTTAAGTCGACATAACTCATAGGTGCGTATTGTGTGTACACGACTCTTTACCTATATATCGGCAAAATAAACACGATTAACTATCGTCGATTATTTTCGTTAAATATTGGTTTACCTACCTAACGTTGAGCTCGTGTTGAATTTATAAATTGTGCATTACACTAAACTGTATAATAAGTTAGGTAATAATATGCGTTGTTACTTCAGCACCGTTGTGGTGTTCTATCAGCAATGTTTTTTTCTTTTTCATTCATCGTAAAACTGATCGAATCTTTGTGTAGAAGAGTGTGTTATTATTGTATTGTAATAAAATATCGCAAATTAATCATAATATGTGTATTGCGACAGAATGTATAGTAAAATGACCTCTGAATACGATCGTTTTTTTTTTGCACAGTCGACCGTCTAAACTCTTCTATAAGGTTTTAATATGTATATATACTATAACACTAAAAATAGTTCGCTTTGCAATCATCTCACGCGTAAGTATATAACATTATAGTTAGTTTTGGAAAAAAAAAAAAAATAGTGAAAAGAACCCTTCATACATAGAACGCTCGGTGTGCACATAATACTGTGTATTTCAAACGCGTAATGCGTTTTATATTACTTAGTTTAACTACAATATTTTATTTAAAACTCGATTGTAAAACACTGTGAATGCGTGTGGTTTGTGATATTTGTCGATCGAGTAGATTCGTAAAAAGTTTAATGAAATAGTAGTGTACCTAATCGATTAATTACGTTTTCTGTATCATGTACCTGTTATATAATTGAAAATCTGTGTACTTTTTTTTTTTTTAATTTCAATATAATATTATATTAAACACGAGCGAGCAGGCAGCAGTTACGCGTACTATGTTTTTTTTTTTAGTAACTCTACGAGCATCATTAGTGAATTCGTAGTGTGTGTGTATAGGACCTTGGATGAGAATTTCTTGTTTTAATTAGACATTTGATTCGTTTATACATGTATTACAACTAATTTTTCTAGCAGCTGTTTATTATACGTTTGGCGTATAGGATTAGGTGTATTATACATTTTAATTTTTAATAGTCGCATGCAAAACGAACATTTCAATATTATATATCCAAGGGTGCTTATCAAAATATGTACGTTTTATCAACGAACGTGCAGTTTAACGGCGGATATATACAAAATTAAACATTGTTGTTAATCATTACAATACACACAATCAGTGGCGTGCGCAGAATTTTTTAACGGAAGGGGCTTGAAAAAAAGTGCATCTTATCACAGATAATGTGGAAAAAAAAAACTTTCCACTCTGAGGGCAGCAACGAATGTACTGGTATTTTTTTCCTTTTCTACGTTCGTTTTTTTTTTTTTTTGAATAGAAACCTATTGTAAAATGTCATAGCACTAAAAAAATTGTAGGAAGTGGACTTATACGGTACTTTAATTGAAGCGTTTTTTTTTTGTAATTATGATTATGTTTTGAACGACAAACTAAAATTTTTTCGACAGTTCGTAGTTTTCAGGTTCGTACGTAGATGGGGAGTGCCCCGATATTCACGTTGAATAACACAAACAATTATTAGTAAAACTATCAGTGTAATAAGAAATTTTCAACACTTATTTTTGTTGGAAGTGTTGAAGTATCAAACGATTGCCAAAAAAAGTACTATTTTAGACCCGTATCAGAGTCCGCTCCCGGCATACCATATTGTTTTACCGAGAAACTCGGGACTTTTTTGCACGTTAAAACTTTTCGGAAACTTTTTTCTCGTCGTCATCGTCGAACTAAATCTTCCGGAAAGTATATATTCCTGCAGACTCCTCCGACTCCGGAATACTGTGCAGTATTATAATATACGTTTTGGGGAATCGTTTTTGAAGAAATCGCTGTATCGTTCTCATCGATATAGTTCGATATATTTTTTTGTATCAATTTTTTACGTTCGATACGTATACGAATCAAGACGTTATAAAAATTCTGTCTCTAAAGGGTGATCGTTTCAATTCAAATAATATCAAAATAATATTGTAATAGTTTCCAGTGTTGTGTGGAAGTTATTTTTTTTCGTAAACCGCTGTCCAGCTGACGACGAATGCAATTTTATGGAAATTTATTACGTGATAAATATATTAAAAATGACCTAACGAATATATCTAATATTCACGCGTTCTGGCTATCAAACAGTCAACGGTATAATTTCATAAATTATATACTCTATGTATGATATTATTTTGAATGACATTTATGACAGTTTTGCGTTCGGCTTAACCTTAGTTATACAGCTGTTATATGTTTTTTCTTGTCAAACAAAACGCGTAGTGTACGGTGAGGCCATAATTATTATTATCGGTCGATCGTTAATACGATTATTTTTTAATGAACCGCTTGTACCTGTATAGTATACTCTGTGAAGTGCGGTTAGGTTAGGTTATATATTATACTGACCGTTTATATTTTCTTTCTTTTTCTACTTATAGCAAATACACTCACGAGTCCGAGAATTTCAAAACTCGTATTAATTTCTAATGGGACTCGCCATTGTGCAGTTGTTGTACCGCCTTAATCGTTTTCCAGAAACGGTTTTCACAAAACTATACACACAATATTTTGATGTTTTATACGTATGATAATGTATTTTTTTTCGGTCGTGTCCATATTCGCGCGCGTTTTCGAAATAATTGACACATTGCTTTTCGGTGCAGTACACGATTTTATCACTGTGTGACTGCTGATAAATTCGATTTCGGGACGAACGATGCAGACGACGCGGCGGTATGAATTATTTTTTTTTAAATCGAAAAATTCCATACAGTCGCAGCAACTTTTTTTTGTAAATTTTTACGTCTGAAACTCGCAGCGTGAAAACTGCAGTGAGAAAACAAAACGTGTCAAACCGTAGGTATAGTTATTACGCGCATAGTAAATACGCGTTTAGGGATAATATTTGTTCATAAAATGGGGAAAACAACCGTTAGAGTCGTGTTTTTCACGGAAACCCAGTTACTATATTCGTATGAAAAAAATTATAATTGACACGTTCGCAGTCTGATTAAAAAAAAAAAAAATGTTAGAAACAACGAGAGTTGTGTAATATAGTACCGCCGTGTGTAAATGTCACACGCTCCCTCTTCGTGACGTGAGCATTATTTCTTTCGACGTGTGTAAAGGTGTAGGACCGCCGCAGAATCATAAACAACGGTATTGCGTCGGTATAAATATATTTGCTTACCGGACAAAACTTATTGTTTCATTGAGTATTTAAACGTTTTTTTTTTTTTTATCGAGAGAAAAGAACTAATGAATGAACGAGAGCGAGCACAAGAGTTGTAGTAATAACGACTGCCCAGTCGAGTAAAAATATACAAAACTCGATAAAAAAAAATCTTTTATTTTTGTACGATTCGTCGTGTTCATAATGTTACGACTGATTGCGATCAACCAAACACCTGTATAAAAAGCACTTTGGCGGGTTTTGAGAACGGCCGTGACGTTTCCTGCGGACAACGTGTCCGAATATTTTACAGTACATTTGTGAACGGTCGGAGAAAAATTTGAGATCGAACTTTCAAAGTTTTTCAACACACTGCGTCGGGCTGCCGAACGGCGGATAATCGAAGGTTTTTTTTTTTTCACGAAAACGCAAATGCCGCAGCCATCTCGGTGTACGAATAATGTCCGTACAAAACACGTTTCGCGTAAAAAATTTAACGAAAGTCGAGAGCAAAAATGTCAAACTATCCGTCGTACACACCGCCGCCGCGTGTAAAATCGATATCGCGGTGTCGTCTAAAACGAAGAAGAAGCGGCGGCGGGCCGTCGGCGCGCTTACCGTTTCCGTGTCACGTGACCGCGAAAGTAACGCCGCCGCCCGAGCCGGCCGCGACAGACGGCGGGCCAAAGTCGCCGTCGCGGCCGCGGGGGAACGGTAGGCGGACGACGACACCGCGGCATTTTCGGTCCCGATGTGTTCGGCGCGTGCGTTCAACGACCTCTGGCCGCGCGCGCCTCCCCGTTCGGGACGCGCTTTTTTTTAAACGTTTTTAATACGCGTTTTCTCCCCCGTCGCGCTAAATACGCCGCGTAGTATACATTACCACGTACGATGTATTTGTTTTATGTATTATACACACACACTATTACTGCAAAATACCGTGCCGGAGAACGGCGGAGATCGTCGTCGTGTGTCGTCCGCAGGCCGCGCGCTCGTCGTCGGTGATTCATCCCCTAGCCGCGCTTTATACACACGCACCGCGCATCGATCCGCGCCGCACACACGCGCGCGTAGGCCCCCCCCCCCCCCCCCCGCAAGCGATTCTCATGTAAATTTCCGCCCCGAACGGTCGTTTTTCTGTCTCGCGTAATTTATCGCCCGATCCCTACGCCGACGGTGCCGCGCCGCTTTCCAGCGCACGTGTTGTACGGTGCCGTATGTGCGTGTCACGTCGTAGTATTGTTGTTCGTTATTATTATTATTATTATTTTACCATCCCGCGTATTTAATAATAATTTATAGCGAAAAAAAAAATCGCTGCTACGAATGCGCGCGGTGGAGAGACACACTAACTGCCGTGGTGTTCGGCGCGATCGCGGCCGACGACCTCGCGGCGACGATCGGACCGCGTCCCCCTGCTACGCACGGGGGTGTTTCAGAACGATTCGTGCGATTTTATTACCATGAGCCGCGGGTCTCGAGCGCGCGCATCGTTTGCAGTGGCGGCGCGAAGTAGACACGAAGAGGCGCTTTTTTCGCCATATTTTTCTACGGTTTATTTTTACGTTCCTTTGGAACGCGAGGCCCTTTGTGGTACGAGGCCGTGGCCAATGGCCGCCACTGATCGTTTGTTGTGCGCGCCATCCGAAAGATGGTATCGCCAAGTTGGTCCGAGCGAAAAAGGCACTCGGATCGCCGCGGTGTTGACTGACGCGCGGAATCGAGCCTGTCGGTCTGTGGAGGTCATCCGGGACGAACAGTGTTTTATTCGTCCGAGTAGGTTTACCCCCAATAACAAAAAAAAAAAAGTGAAAACGACCGTTCGGGGCGCGGAAAAGTTCTGTCCGCTGTTCCAGCGACCGATCGAAGCGTGGTGTTCCTCGGCTGGCCAGGCGAACCTCAGCACGCGCGACTGGCGGTCGAAGATGGGGGCTTGAGTCGCTTTAAAATCGGTTGATTTTCGGTTTTCACAATGAAATCGGACAAATGATTTTGAAACACGCTGTATATCAGAAGAAAAATCCCCCTTGTTTTACGTGCTCCGGGCACCGCGACCTTTTGCAGTGCAATAAACGCGCGTTTATCGATCCGCCGTTCGAGGGCGGCGGACTGCAGTGGTGTAACACTACGATATACGGCATATTGACTTTTGGGATTTTCGCGCCGGAATCAATGGCGAACCTACGAGATCCGTGTGTTGTCGTTATCTATATTATGAGGAAATGACGGATTTTTCGGACCGATTGGACGTAACTTTCCCCCCGACAACGATTCTCTCGCGTTTTGCGAGTTTGCCTCTTACAGCGGTACCGCGTTTGAACAAGGAGGAGAAAAAACACGCGGGAAAGATAAAACTGATAACGTTGTGTGAAAAAGATATGTGTGTATACCACGGCTTCTACCTTGAACGTGTCTTGAATCTCCATCACGATTTTGCGCCGACAATCTTCATCCGGGGTAGTAAGTCTGCTACGTCTTTTCGGCACAGTGTCCTCCCGTCGCATCCGGGGTCTTCCGGCCTTTCTCTTGTTTCGTCATTTTTTTTTTTTTTACATATTTATTCTATCTTACGTTATTGTCACATTGTCTTTACTTCGGCCAACGGCCAATTCGGCTCTGGAATATAACATTCGTAGTAGTTTTTCGGATTTCGTCCCCCTTCGCTGTTCCGCTTCTCGCTCGTCCTGCTGCGCGGGGATGTTTTGTCTGCCGCGGCAGTCTCGTCTTTACCGAAAACCTCTTATGACAGTTTTTTTTTTCGATTTTTCGGCAAACGCGCGAACCACACGTCACAGTATTTTGCGGACGGAAAATCGCAATAACACGACGATACCGACGAAAAACGCCCGTTGCTAGCCCGCTCGTTCATTATCCGGTAAAACATAATGTTTTTAATGTATCCATCATGATTTATACACTTCTTGCCGCCATCTTGTGCCGTTATCGCGATGTGTATTATTCGCACTTGAAGTACATTTTAATTGTTGGCTATTATAATGTCGCAATACGCTTGTATCAACCGTACAACAGCGACGGCCGGAAACGTTAAAAACGAAAATCCAAGAACTCTCTGTTCGCGTATCATAATAATTTACGTACGATTTATTATACGTTAGTGTATAGTTTTAACGACGTTGTTCGGTTTTAATTAGCTCCGACCAAAACGCGTTGAAAAAACAGTAGCGACTATACGCTTTGTGCGCCGGTTCGGAAGTTGTGGTTTAAACGTGTTATTTAAATACGTGAAAGCGACGATGAATCATCGCGTTCGAAAAAACGATTCCGAGCTAGGTACAAAACCACGCGAATCAAAAACATGAAATGTTATAATTTTCAGTTAACTCGTCGATTCAATATAGTATATAAAAAATTAACTCGTAACCCAATTTTTTTTGTTTATAGTATTACAACTTAACACGTGCGCACCTATTAATACGTACCATATAATGATCATAGTTGTTATATAATTAACGTATGCGTAAGAATCGTATCATACGCTTTAAAACAATACGCATATAATCAGTGTAAACGCAATCGACCGCAGTTTTGTTTGAATACATGCGTGAAACAGGAACGGTTTAACAAATACGTTCGTAAAATTATACAAAAATTTTCGTTGGATCGAAAATTCGCCAACTAAACTAAAAGTACGTTTGCAACGACGACAAAATCGTTGCAAAACATCCACACGTTTTTGTTTGTTAACAAAATATCGTTAATATTGTTGTTATTTGTGCGTTAGGCATATTATCATAACAAATTTCGGTCGTACGTTACACGGTTTCTCGTCTGCTCATCGTGATTTTTCGCCTATTTTTCAATCCGCCGGTAATATTTTTTTACTAAAATTTACGAATCGACCTGCACGATTTTGTTTGCTCGTTTTTTTCCCAAACATCTTAATTCAAATTAAAATACGCCGTGTTACACCGTGCGCAATGAGAAAAACAAAATAGAACCTGACGAACATTAATATCATATCTGCAACTCGTGCGATAATTACCAGCAAAAACACGTTTGTTTTCCTAATTAAACCGATAAAATATACGGTACCTTTATCGATGTTTCAGCTCGTTCAATATCAATGAAAATCGGTTAAAAAGGATATGACGTAATAATACTACAAAAATCAACTCCGACGGTTATTAAACTGGATTACGAAACCTATTGGATAAAAGTCGGTGGCTGGATGATTTTTGCTCGTACGGTTGTCTTCAGTTTGTCTTCTAATCTAATAACAATAATAGTCGCGACCTGCACTTTGCTCCAATATATAACGTTTCTACTCGTGTTTTTAGTAGTACCTCGCGGGTTAGGTTCGAGGTAGCGAGAAAAATTCGCGTCCTATACGTTATATTATGTATTATTTTAAGCCAGTTGGCTCCTGTTCCAGACATACTTTGTGAATATTTGGCATCGGGCGCCGTTGGCCCGAATATCCGAGGTTTACGTTTAAAAACAACGCTGTTCTGCGTGTGCGCGTGTGTGTATACGGGTGCATCGCGGGTGTATAGCGTGTGTGGTGTGTGTACACACGGGCGCGCAGGGCGATTTTGGCCGGAAATCGCTGGCAAGGATTATTATTGAAAAGTGGCCAGAAGGGTCGCGCGGGTGGAGGTGACAGTATAGTGCGGTTATGTGGTGCGGCGTCACGATGGTGGAGGGTCGGCGCAGGGTGATGTACAGCTGTATTGCTGCGTTATAGCGGCTCGTCGTTTGGCAGTGCGATTTCGGAGTTTGGCAGAACAGAAGAGAGAACAAACGGCGCGGGGTGTGCTCTGCAGATGACGATAAGAACTCAAAATTTGGCTTGGCTCCGCGCGATATTTTACGATATGTATATTATAATAATAACTCGAATCAAGCTTTTTGTTGTCCGCCGCCGCGGTTCGGGGGCCGAGGATCGCGCCATTTTGGCAGAGCCGTGAACGGAGACTATATCGTGATGTAATATTAATACATTTTACTCGCCGAGGTTCAACTATGAGAAAACAAAAAAAAAACGATCGCCAATTCGTAGCTGCGACCGTCGACATCGCAATCCGTTGTCTCGAATTGAAAACGATTTTAGAAGCTGAACGAACGATACGATTTTATGAAAACGTCGAAGATTAGGAAGAACAGCGAAAGAAGAAGATTATCGAACTCGCAGACCTTAGTGGCACAGGGGTGCCAGTCGTCGAGTCACGGACGGTCGAGGACGTATTCCGGGGGGGTCGTTGATTGTCCTCCACAAGTAGTAACTGTTTTGAATGCAAATGATTAGCGCGTAACTTGTACGCTTCTTGTAAGAAAATTGTTATAAAAAAAACGTTTCAAGAGCCATTAATTTTAAACAAACAATTCTTACTGCGCCGCGGATTCGAAAAAATGGAAATCCGGCATGTGGCTTTGTGCGTTCCGTTCACTTGGAATACAATTTGGTGTAATTTTTTTGGCGTCAGATTAAAGTTGTATGTTATGTACCCGTTGAAAAAAAAGCAGCACAAACGCAGCAGTCACGCGCAATTTTTCGAATTTTTTTTTACATTCAACACGATTCGTCACGACATTCTTTTGCTCAGGAGTATACCGGAAACGGACAGAACGAGATGGGGAAACAGCCGCCGCGGAAAAGTAACAACAAACCGCCGCGACTTTTACTACGTACGCGCCGCCACCACGTGTCCCCCCACCCACCCACCCACGGTCGACTCGCCCCCCCCTCCGCCGGCGCACTCGCCGACGCTCGACCCTCCCCTCCCCGGCTCGCCGCCGCAGCCACGGTAGTATCGCACGACCTCGCCTCGCTCGTTCACCGCCTCCACCGTACTCACCTTGACACGGTTTTCATTCACTCTTGTATATACAATATTTTATACATACATATATATATACCGTATAATATGTAATAATATGCTCTAACGCGGTGTTTATATATATAGAAATATATAAACCCCGACTGCCCCTCCGTTCCTCGTGAACTGCACCGCCGCGTGTACTTTTGCGGTCCATTCATCGCGCGCGAGAAATATCTAAACGTCGTCGCGCAACAGCCTCGCGACCGAAAAATCCGTGTCGTTATCGAATCTGCTGCGTTTTGCCGATTTCGGCCCGAGAAACGCGCGGCGTTGACGTTTTCGCTTAATTTTACCTGTCGGTTGTGCGTGTAAAAAAATAATAAAAAAACGACGAATTCGCCGTGAGATTCGCCGCTGCCTAAGACGACTACTGGGTGTGACGATGATAATGCGCGGCCGTTTACGGTGCATCCCCATAAGTGCCGCCGCGCGGCTGGCGACCGACGCGTGGCGCCGCCCCTCGGAACTCTGGAGATCAATACGCGCGCGGAACGCGTGGTTGTGCAGCCGCGGTCGTTTTTTCTTTTATTATTAGTCTCCTCACTCTCTACTAATACTAAATTCGTTCGCGGTGCCGCGTTCTGTTCGCCCCTCGGTACTTTTCACGTCGTGCAGAATATAATACGGTGCGCGTCAAGTGTGCGTACGAATCGCGGGTACGTTTTTCGGTTTTCGGCGACGGGGAGTAAAAGGAAACTAAAGAAAAAAAAGAATCCTGCTCGCAATATTTTTTTTGTCGCTTTTTCCGCATACGCGCGTCTATTTCCTTACCGTTCCCGCGCCGTAACGACCGACGAGACGAAGACGTCTCTTTCTTTCTTCGGCCGTCGTCGGCGATTGCGACGTTGCCGCTCCGGACACGCGCGTAAAGTACCGACAACAAGACCGTGTGTAAAAGCGCGACGGCGGCGGCGGCGGCCGTGAATGGGTCGGCGCGCGGCGTGCGGGCCGCGGGGTACGCGGATGGCCTTGACACGGCAACACGGCCACTGAACCTGTCCCGCGCCGCCGCCGCCGCCGCCGACGTCGGCACGACACGAATGACGTCACTTTTGTTGTTTTTTCATTCCCCCCACCCACTGTGCCGTACGTACACGCGAGCCGCCGCCGCGTATAAATAATATTATTATTTATTTGTGTTAAAAAAAAAAAAACGTAGAAAAAAAAAAAAAACCCGTGCGCGACGCCGCTTCGTCGACGGTCCTCGCGGGGGACGCTGCCGACGCCGCCGCAGCGTTGCCACCACTCGCGTGCTGCGGGAGACGGAGACGGACACCACGATTGCGTCAAGGCCGTTTCGCGGTTCAAGCCGTTGTTGGTACCTCCTGCGATTGTTACACGGCCGCGTGTGGTACCGCGGTCGTGTCGGCGACCCCATGGTGGTGTGGTGGTATACGCGCGCGCGGGGCTTTGTTTCGGCGTCGCTTTTGTGTACGATCGGCGGCCTACCCTCTCGGACGCGGAGGTGCTCGCGAGGAAAACTCTCCGCACACGGACCCGAAAGGATGGATGGTGTTCCCTCCGCAGCTTTTAGCTGTTAAAGAGCAACGAGTTAGGTAGACGACCCCGACGGGTGGCCGCCACACAACGAGTTATGCCGAGAAATTCGACGCATCGAGAATGTCCTCTCAACGCGAACGGAAAACAATATCGTATGAGCACTAGGAGGACGTTATGCCGCACGTCGATCGCACTACTTTTCTAATCCATATTTCAGTCTAGGGACGGGGTTCCCCGGCTGTCCCTGCCGTTTTTTCGCCAGCGTTTTTGTTTTCAATTTCGATCTCTCCTATATAACACACACGCGAACCGTTCTAGATTCTACACATTTTGTATGCGCTTGGTTTTTCGAACGAACCGGCGTTCAATGCGAACCAATCTTTTCCACTAGTTTCAAAGCCCATTCGTATTATGGCCGTGCGGGTTTTTTTGATTCGAACAGGCCTCGAAAAATCCGCGAGACGCCGGAGAATCACAAAGGCCGATCGGCGTTTGTTTTCGATGCGCCACACCTCCGGTGTCAAACAAAAGGGAGTGTCCTTTCCGCCGCGACGGCGTACGCCGAGGTCTATAAACAGGGTGTTTCGTTTTTGTCTCGTCGAAAAAGTCCTATCGTTTCATTTTTCGTGGTCTCACTAACGTTTTTTTATGTGCGTTGGTCGAGTTTCTCGTAACAACGTCTTTTATAAGACTCCTAACCTAGTAAATGATGCACGTAAGAAAACTCATAAGACCCGTGTCAAAGTACGCTTTTTGGAAACCTCTCTGACTGTAATAATGTTAGTGTGGTGTTTTCTATGGAAAATTGTTTTTTCGACAACCAAAATTTCGTGAACGCACAAAAAAGTATCGGTTGCTGCCTCGTGTGTAAAAAATGTAAAACACCAATGAACATAAAAAAATCTGCAGTAGTTATTGTAGATCACGTAAAATGTAACAACTTTCGTACTTTTTTTTTTTCTATTTTCAATACTTTCCGCGACAGATTGCTGTAGCGACATCTAAAATACTCGTAAAGGTTCACGCTCTGTATAACGTTATAAAGAATTCGCTATTTTTCCATCGACGCGGCTGCCGTCATTTTTCATTTTCGGCGAAAAAACTTGCGGTTATTCTCTCGGGCAGGATTAAAAAGGCTTATAGAAAAACAAAAAGAACGAACTATTATGCGCATATAATTTTATACTCTGGGAATCTGTCTGGGCGTGTCAATATTTGTGTTTTTTTTTTACATTCCAAGCGCAATGAGTCTCGTTTCGTTTTTATTTTTTATATACGTTTTCAGCTCAAACGTCTAAAACGCCTCGCCGTGTATTATATTAATATTACAACGTCTCGTCCTTTATTCTTCTTCTTCTCTTATTATATTGTACGGCCGCTCGCCGGCTTTTATTACTTAGTTCCGAACAGTTTACAACGCCCCCGGATCAATGTAATATTATTGTATTTCCTCTTCGGCCCCCGCGGACGACACAAACTCCCCGCGGACGACACAAACTCCCCGCGGACGAACGTGCGCGTGAAAATCGCCGCGTGCCCTCCGAGCTAAATGCGAACGTTTGTGACGGCGCGCATTACAATAATTATAAATTATACTTGTATAGTGCGTTTGAAGGATGGATATTTTCGTGTCGTTTTTTACAAAATGCGGTTGGCTTTTTTACTTTTTTGTTTTTAAAAATAAAACAATTAAATGGAAAAAAATGTCATCACTTTTTTTTTCTGAGCGTGCCCAACACGTTTTTAATTAAAAATTTAGTTTTTCCATATCACGTAATCGTATGTGACGTCATTTTTTTTATTTTCGTTTAATCGTCGTATTATGTACTCTTTAGTGCATTCTTATCGTTTTTGAAGTCGGTTTTATATTATTTTTTCTGTCGAAATAATTTTCCGTTTCATAATTTTCAGCGGAACTTTCAGCGACTCAAAATAGTCGTGTGTTACCGTGTAACGTTATCGCAATGTATCCGTACATTTCTTTTTGGGGTTTTTGTTAATTTTTTCAAAGAGCACCGAAACGATTCGGACGAGATTCATACCGTCTCTGATACTTATCATACAAAAAAATCATCTGTTCATAATCGGCGGAGTAAGTCGATACACAAAAAAAATACTCTACCCATATTGTATACTACTTTTTCAAAGTCTGTTTATTTTTTTTCAACAACGGTTCGAGACCAATTTGTTCGTATATTTACGCGTTTCCGGCTGATTTGCGCGCGTTTCGTGATACGTATATTTTTATACATTACGAGTAGTATCGTTTTCAGCCGCGATAGTTTAATTACATTATTAGTATTTGTTATTACAATGCTGTAATTCGTCAGTGAATATAATAAACGATCGTGTTTCAGGTTTCCATCTGAGCGGCGTCGTGTGGAACCAGAGACCCGGATCGCCGTCGTACAACCATCCGGACCAAGAGAACAAAAAACACAAAGTGTCCGTCAGTTTCGACAGGTACGTGAGCTTCTATATTATTATTTTTACGTACACTGATTCACGTATAATAGGTACAAACGTTATAAATTATTTGTGTGCGTTATTAATGGTCTGATCGATTTTTTTTTTTTACTTTGTTGTGCGCACTATTCGTATACTGAACTAGGTTTGTCCGGATATTGAAAAAAAAACAAATCCGGGGGATGTGAGAATACGAACAAACACGTTTTAACATCGGACTCTGTGCGTCGTAAACATTTTGAGATCATATTCATAGGCGATATCAAGCGTCATCGAATACGATTAAAAATTATTACTGTAAACGCGTTCTTAAGATTATTATCCAACCGAAAGAATCAAAAGAAACGGCAACGACACGGTCTCTTTCTAAGTCGATCGATTTATAATATGAAAAAAAAAAAAATACTGCGTCCATCAATACGTTTGTGGCCGCCACCACACGTTGCATAACGCTCTGTAAAGTTTCATGCAATTTATCGGATACGTTTTCGTATGCTTAAACTCGAGTTTTCCTCTAGATATTACCGTGCGTCGACGTATATTGGACGTGGCCAATACGCGATACGTGATTCGTTCGGTTAAAAACAAAACTATAAATTTTACTCGAATTTTCCGAACGTGTTCATAAATAGATTACGACGAACGTTGTACCGTTTCAATATATTAATTTCGGAAAATATTCCGAACACGCTACTTTAACGAAGTGACGTGTAATGCGGGTAACAGAAACATGGGTTATATATATTGTTTGATGGTACAGTGTTATTATAAAAAAATAAAACAATTTCCCCCACGTGTTCTTAAACCAGCGGAGTTTTTCAACGGAACGTTGTGCGTTTGCACGTCGGAAACGTTTTCGTGTTTCGTAGAGCCATCGTCGACGTTACACAATACAATACATTTCCACGTAGAAAATGTATATAACAATAATATTATTATGTTGCGCTTATATAGGTTTTCTGTCTGCATATCGAAACGTACACATCATTCGATGTATTTGTGTATACGCGCGTTGTTTCCGTGTATCCATTTCATACGAAAGAAATTTAAGGGGAATAAAAATGGTATACGGGCACAGACCTATCTTTTGTGTACATCGTAGATTTCTATCTGAGCGTAATATATCACACGTGAAGTATTTGTTTACTACGTTCGTCGGTACCTATTATATCGTGTCGTTCAATACGACGACGTGTGTAAGCGGGTTTTGCGGCGAAATAAAAGCAACGTGTTCGTACTACGTATGAATCCCCAACGACGTTTATTTTTTTTGAAAATTTCATTTTCCGTTCCGAACACAGTGCGTTCGTTCGGAAACAATATTGTAAAATACATGTTTTATATTATAAATACTATTTAAAAATAATAGTATTACGTTGTTCTCGTACGGCGCGTCGTAGTGTTGCTGCATATTTTTGCCGCATAGAACGACTGCTGCTGCTCATACTATACTTTTGGCCGTTTATCACATCGAAACGTATCTTTTCACTATAATGTCGTATAGTTCGATTAGCACATCGAAAACAAGTGCTGCTTCGTATCAATGTGCAGAGGAGTTGTACAGCATATTAGTAATATGTTATTCCGTTTTTATTTTGTAAAACGCCCGACAGTTTATTTTTTTTTTTAATTCGTTACTGCACACAATCATACGCACTTTGCTGTTTACACAAATCGTTTGCTGAAACACACAAAAACACATGCACTGCACTGTGTTGTTGATGATCAGTGCTAAAAGAGTTGGTGGAACCCATACTGAAATGTGCGTTACACAAACGGTAATAATTGCCAAAATCGTTCTATTAAAAGAAAACCGTCGTCCGGCCAAGACGAGAACTTGGCGTACTTGAACTGTTCCTCCCCGCGAGAGCTGCGCAGCGCTCGACTTGGATAAAAAAAAAACATGACGAGACGCGCAGTGAAATAAAAAAAATTCCACACACACCGTAGAACGTACTATTGAGTGTACCAAATTTGAAGGCTCGTGTAGATTATTTTTAAAAAAAGAAGGAGTACTTTGACGAGATCTGCAGTGTGAACGTCGTTTATTGTAATTTTTTTTTTTTTTGAATACCACACCGTATAGCACCGTTTGATTGCGCGAATCGCACCGTGTTTTTTCTCGTATTTATTTATTTATTATTTTTTTTCCCCATACGCAGGTGCAAGATTACGTCGGTGACATGCAGCTGCGACACAAAAGACATATTCTGGTGCCCCCACGTCGTGGCCTTGTCCTTGTACAGGATACGGAACGCGGACAGTGTCAGGCTCAGGGTCCCCATATCAGGTAAAAACGTAAATCGCGCATTTATGGTTATTATTGTTATTGTTGTTGTACTACAGTTTATACAACGCGATCGTTGTCGTCATCCGTTTTGTTGGCACGCGAATTTTACCTTTGTATAATACCTACTACTTGCATAATGTTGTTAGTTTAGCGGTGGGTAGTGTGTAAACGCGACTTACAGAATACGGAATGATTTGTCTCCAAAAGCTAGCTTGCAGCGACGAGATTTCTAACTTGAGTAACTGCGTGTTATAGAAAAATAACAACACCATGATACACGGTAAATAGAAAAAAAATCACGTGCAGCAAAGGCTTCCCAAACACATTAAAAGCCCACATTCGATCCAACTATAATAGCTAAAAATAATAACTACCACCCTCCTCGAAAAAAAAAATGACAGTCTTCACCTGTCCGTTAACTCAATATTGTTGTAACTATTATAATCAACCTAACTGTGTTTAGACGACTGAAACCAACGCGCGATAAAATACATGATGTACAGTGAAACTAAAATCAAAGATATCTTATAATAAATCGTATAATATACTAATAAACTCGATGACCGTAAAACTTTGTGAAGAAGATACGTTTATGTGTTGTGTTACTAAAGGCTAAAATATGTTGGTGGATTATTAAAAAAATTAAATTTATTTGTTTGAAAATAACAACGTTCGGGGCAGTTTTTATAGTTTCAAAGGTTTAATTTTAAATTTTGAGCGGGGTTAATTATACACGTATACATAAATAGGGGGTGTCAAGTGCCTCCCCAGTCATGTTAGACCTGTTGTCTACCGGAAAATATAAACGAAAAATAAAGAACACCCATCGTAAACGACCGTGTTCGGTTTAAATTCGTTTTGGCTGGCGTAGAAATCGCATATGCAAGCAGCCGATAATTCTATTGAAACCGAATCGATTGTGTACAAATATTATATGAAACGGCGGAATCGGGCTTAAAAATTATATTTTTTTTTTTTCGCAAATACATTTTTAAACTGAATCTACAAAACGGATTGGTGTAATAATATGCAACGTGTTTCACTGCAAATATAATTACTATAATTATTCGGTGCTAGTTCAGCTGTGTGTGTGTGGTGTATGTACAGCTTGTTCGTCGTCGCCCGTTTAAAATTCAACTTATCAAACATTCCAATATATACTTAGTATATAACGGTTATAATAACTATTATAATTATTTATAATATTAGATATTTTGGTGCGGTTGCCACACCACCACTGCTGAACAGAAGGCGGCGCGCGAAATGTGAAAGTTTTCGCGAGACAATAATATTATTATTAAATCGTCTGTTTGTAATAATTAAAAACGTGAACAATACCCAAAACTGTTTTTGTCTTCGTGTGTGTGTGTTAAGTACCCACTATTCAATTGTTAACGCGGAGCACGGGGAAAACAGTGTTCTTCGGTTAGAAAATGAAACGTCTCTAAAAATTAAAAGTAAAAAAAAAAAAACCAAAGCGTAGTAAATCGTTCGAATCTGAACTCGGAAAAAGAGAAGATACGCTGTCAATTATATACTACGTCGTAACAATTATTATTAAGTTATTTTTCATACTCGTTTTTTCTTTTTTTTTTTTTAAACGGTATAAATGTAATAATAATCTGTACAATAATAATAGAACGATAGTAAACGATTTAAGTGTAATAACACTAAGCTTGAACGCTGTTTGTTCGCGGTTAATCTGTCGCAGTACCTACCGTGTTTTGAGTCGTATAATCGTTGTTATTGTGTCGAAAACGTTGTTGGTATTTGAGTACAAGTGTTTGCGCGAAAGAATTCGAATACTTTTCGTATCCGTTTGACGAATGAATATTTGAAATTTTGTTTTGAGAAAACTGTCGTCGAATAAAATATGATTTCGCATAATTTGGCGTCTTGTTATTGAATTCAACATTTCAGTATTTGTACGGCGTTCGTAATAACTGTATTGTTTAGGAGATGTTTACAAAATTATTATTAAAAAAAATGTTGGTCGTCTATGACTAGTTGTTTTGACGACGTGTAGTTGTTTCATTTTATTTTCGTGCTCGGTCGATACCAAAAAAAAAAAAAATACAAATTCTGCTGATAGTTGAAACAATAAAAACACTATTAAGAAAAAATATACACATCACTACGTATTTACTTTATTAGTTCTAATAATAAGTCGACTTTAGAGCTATTATCAATATCTGAATTTGATATAAAACGTAATGTTCGTGTACGACTAATTTTTTATAGTTTTTGTTGTTGGCATTTTTATTTGTGTCTGTGATAGTTTTCCAGTAGTTCCCTTCTTCCGCAAAGCGTAACGTTTTTAAACGATCAAATAGCGCACGTTATAATATAGCGGTATCGTCTATAATAGCTGTACAATAATAACCAATCAATTAAAAAAAATAATTAATGAACTTAATCGTCAATTATTTCCATTTAGTTGTTATTGTCGATATATGTAGTTATTAGCGCGAATAATAACAAAACAATTTTAATTGTTCCTTATCATCTATATTTAGAGTCAAAGGATGACACAACATGACCGTGCATTTTATCTATCTCGTATACGTCCGACAATTTGTGAATTCTCGCGTTTGAAATAATTCTGAAATTATTGCAGCTCTAGGGATTAAACTGTTGGTCGATTTTTGTTTTTGTTTTTTTTACTCTATTGCCCCACAAGTAAGGTCCTAAAAGGAGTGTTCGTTTATGTGCAGTAAATCAAAACATTTTCGTTGGATTCTGTGTACGGCGCATCTCGTTTCTAGACCTGCAACATAACATGGTATGCAGTGTCGATATGGTTTGTTTTTTTTTTTGAACTTGTAAGCACCGATTTGTTAAAAATTTGTGAAACGTGAAGGGAACGGCATTTTGTTGCGATTATACGAGTTTTCCTATGCCTTCCGAGTTGTACCGAGTAGTTTTTTTGATACTCGCGGTATTTACAACACTCGTCCAATTCGTTTTGCCCGATGGCAATATCGCGTACCGTTCCATTTAAATGAGATTCCGACGGCAAAACAATATCGCTTTATTATTACAAGCGCGCGTAAATCTTAGAAGCGAATAAAAACACGTATTATTCGGAATATAATTAACGCGTTTATAAACGATCGTCGGTTTGTCATTATAATGCTCGGTACTGTGAAACTTGAGACAAAACTGAGAAACGCTTATAATTGAAGCCATAATCAAGCTCTGATGCGTTTTCCAAAAATCACCTATAGTATGTTATGCGATTGTTCGTTTGTCGTTGCAGTAGAAACCACAATATTATACGAATGTATATAAAAATAGAGTTTACCTTATCACACGCAGCGTCATTGTGCGAACAATCGCAAGGCTAATTTATTAAATTTATATTAATTTAAGGCTAATTTTGTTTTGAATAAAATACCAATTGAAACACACACACGAGAATCGTGCCTTTTTCGTAGTTGCTGTTGTATACTGTACATCAATATGTATTTGATTTAATTATCATCGGAGCGCCTCGTATAATATAATATTGCAACAAACAAGTTGACCGAACCGGACTAGGTTTTTTGGGACAGCAACTTTTTACAAATATATTATTTAAACGTGAACTGATCCGTAGATTAGTTTCTCCGCAAAAATGTTTGGTAATTTAACTGAAATTTCCGTCGCTATATTTGTAAATATTTCGGCAGACACAACCGTGGGTTATAAACATTAGTATCGTGCTGAGTTTATTTTAATTGTTTTATCACATCTCTTTAAACGTCGCGTAGGTGTATTGTGCAAACAACGCATTTTTCTTCTGCTGGCAACGCCTATGTAACAACGGTTGTGTAAAATAGGGCAAATTTTATGTTTCCGCGACTTTTAAAAATTGTTGTTTCGACGAATTGAAATTTTTGTCGTGTAAGGACATCGTAATATTAGGACTACTTTTGTAAAAAAAATTCCACCTACCTACTACATTATAGTAGTATAGAATATAAACGATGTGTTATATTAATACTTTTTAAACGTAAAATAGATTTGTTTTTATCTTGAAGTATCAAATAACCCTGGAGCCTCGCGGTTCAGCATAATATTCCAATTCGAAATTGGAGCACAAATATACTTTACACGTAGTCTTCTGATTATAAATAGTTCAAAATCGTTTCCGTCTTTCTCAATTTTATTGTAGTACGCGATGTACGTAATATTATACAAGTATGCGTTGATTAACACGATTTATGTACGCTTTTTTCAAATGCAAGCGTGAAACCAACTACAAATAGTAATTAAAAACAATTTTATCCATCATGAACTTGTGTATTTATAATTAACGATAATTTTTATTATTATGTAACATAAATAGTATTTTTCTTTATTAATAATTATAAACCACGCCCATTATAGTTATCACAGTTGCGACGTAACAGCTTAGGTAAACGAAATCTTTGTGCTCAGCGCGCAGTGTTGTTTTTTTAAATACTTTACAATGTATAAATGGAAAAAAAAAAATTGATGTAAAATAAAAAAAAAAATATGTACCCATTATATTATATAATCGAGTATTTAAAGAACGGCCGTTTATACGTCTATAATTTTAAACGATTATAATATGTACCGAAAAAAAAAAAATTAAAATATACTTTAGCTGTTAGAGTAATTTTAATTTGTCATTTTCGTGTTATTGTAAAATATTATAAATATACATTACTCCGCCAATTTCGTATTGCTAAAAACACGTTTTCAAATAATACAATGGACACGTGCAGAGAGGAAAACAAATAATGCGTAACTATATAAATTGTTTTATTATTTTTTTTATACGAGAAAACAAAAGTATAACTGTATCAAACACCGTGTATAAAATATTTAACTTATTAAACTTTATACTTAAGATCTCCGTTTGTAAAACGTTTTTGTGTGTTTTCCATCTCATTGTGTGTTTGAGTATAATGATATCATATAATACGCGAAATTTTTTGGGAATAAAAAACCGACGTATTTTTTCCCCCCGAGAGGCGTTCATGGTATCGGTTATCTAACCTCTATATCATGTTTAGTACACCAATTACTTTTTCGTATCGAACAAAATAGATTGGTCACGGGGACCAAAACGAGAAACGGTCGAATCCAATATTCGTTTCTGGTGAAACGTTTTTTCTAGCTCCCATTATTGTATTATTTTTATCTGCATTTTTACGTTGTGGTGAGTATTACCAAAGAAAATAAATAAAAAATGTAAAATAAAACCGAGTGAAATATTTTTTCCGCGGCCATTGTCGTTGCTCTGCAAAACTCAAAAGTCGTCGTACCTTTTCAACTCTGCGTGAATTACCCATGCGTCGTTTGTTGAGATTGTAAAAAACGTTTTATCTGTATATTTTGTTATTATTATTGTGTGTGTGTGTGTGTCCGTCGATAATATTATTACTATTTTATGTAAAAATACCTAATAGTTAGTTCTCGTTTTCCAGAAACCCTTTTGCAAATGGACAGACAGCAATTGCAAAAGTTCGTGCAGTACCTCATATCCGAACATCACACAGAGGTGTTGCCCACGGCTCAAAAATTGGCCGACGAGATCCTGCAGCAGCGTTCGGAGATTAATCAGATTGCCGGTGAGTTACACTATTTTTGATAGATCCGTATATTTTGTCAAAGTTGTGGAAATTTTTTGCTACTTTTATCCGGAGAACCATTATTAGGCTTTCCTCAGCAATATCGAAACAACAAGTCCATTCAACCCTATACTCTCAAACGCATTTTGTAGTTCATTTTATAAAGTTATCCGTGTAAATGTTTGCGATCTAAGTATTTATAAGACGTTTTTGACGAAAGTTTATGATTTTCTCATTATAAATAATGAGATAAAATATTATATAATTAGGTGTATTTTTGGTATTCATTTATGTAGTACATTCATTATATTATATGGGTGGAGTAATTTAATTAAAATTTAACTTTTAATAGTTGATTTCAAGTTTACTTAATACAAAAACTATGAAGATACGTTTTCGTATACCTTCAAAAGAAAATAAATTAAAGGTTAAATTAAATTAAAAATTAACACTTTCAAATGGATATAAATATTTTCTCAAGCATACGAATGCAGTATTTTTTAATTTTGCAAGACAAATTTACTTGGATCAAATATAAGTAAAAATGTATACAATTTATTCAAATTTACATTATTATCGTTACTTTTTTAGGAACATAATTATGATACACGTGTACCAGTAATCTGTATAAAATATAATAGGTGACTTATTTAAAAATTAAAAAACAAAAATAATTCTGGAGGAGAACGTATCACAGCGATTGCCAAATCCTTGGATTTGATTTGTTTTTTTTACTAAAATTTTTTTTTGCCTTGTCATTAGAACGTCCGAAATAATAACAGAGTAACATTTTTGTTTGTTTTATTTTATCATGTTATTGAATTTTTTTTTCGCTCTGGTATCGAGATTGTTGTTAAACGCGTGTTTCTTCTGTGATAACAGTGGCGGAAAAACAAATTGACGTGATCAGTACGTTATCACTATAATCTTAAACTTATAGGTATGATAATCAATCGATCTTATCAATTACATCAATTAGTGATAACATTGTTTATACCAAAACTCGGCCACGCTGCTATCACGATCGAAACTGTCGCATAATTATCGAATTTAACAACAATACGACTCGATAGCGTATTATAATATCTTTTTAATATAACAATCGCGTACGGTTGATTGATTACGATTAGTTTTTTCAACACAATAATTTTGTGTTCACTATTTTGCGCTATTATCCGCGTGTAAAAGTTATAAAACAATTTTACTAACCTTGCCGCAGTAAAAAAAAAGTAACAAAAAACACTGCACTTTTGGAAAGATAATATATTTATGTGCTCTCGGTGCACGGGGATAGGCAATCCGTCGTGCTCTCTACACTTAAAATAATATTGCGTATGCGTTTCAATGAAAAAAAATATGAGGTCGCATCGCGATACGCTGTGCTCGGACGGCACTTAAAAAACATTTTACTCGTGTACCTGACGATCATTTTTTTACGTACATTATTTTGTCGGTCTTCGTGTGCAGCACGCATGCGTTGAAGTATGTGTTTTTTAATATCGTATAGAACGCCCGCGTCCTCCTCCACCCTCGTGCCGCTGCAGTCCGACCAAAAAATCGTGTTCGTGTTATCGTCATACGGAATGAAAAATAAAAAATAAACTTTAATGATACATCATAGGCAGCAGACTACCGGCTCACAAATGGGGCGAGCAGTTCCATTTAGTTTGACGACACACCACCACCTGTCAGCCGCGTGAATAATGCGTGTTTAAACAAATAACGGAATAAAAAAAATAATAAAAACTATAGTAGAACGTGCGTAACAATATTCCTCAGTTTTAGATTCTGAGCGCTAGCGAAGATATATTTTTGATTTACAAAGATGTGTGTGTGTGTGGTTCTTTTGTGTCATGCACACAGCGGCTTGCTCCGATCTAAACGGTCAACACTGTTTCTGAAAGCCCAATACTTATATCCTTGGTGCGCCCCGTACTCGACGTTTTGCCAAATTTTCAATTCCAAAAAACTTACGTAGAGACGACGTGTTTTTGTCGAATCGGTTTAGTTTGTTGTGGCCGTAACGCCCGTGGTAATGTTCGGAACAAGTGGAAACTTTTTCGCGCTATTAAAATACAGGTAAGATACAGGGCGTGATAAATGTTTCACGAAAACTTTTGAGCTATACATAGCTATGAAATTTTCGAAAAATTTACCAGCACGTTGGTGTATATACAGACATCTACAGACTGCTGAGCTCGCTCAGAATCGTTTTTTCGAAGGCGATGATTTATCGCATATCAAATGAACCACAGCTTCCAAACCAACCCAAAGCGTAGTCGCCGCCACCCCGTCCACGCGACATAGCGAGTGATCGTGGCTTTTTTTCCCCTTTTTTTCGATCATTATTGTCCGTATAATTAATGTAGGTACACGCGTGTAACGTAACTGGCACATGTTGTACACGTGTGTGTACGGAACGGACCAACGCATCGCGACAACGCGTACAAAAAAAAAAATTTTTCAACCTTGGTCGAGGGATATTGTATGTGATTTTTTCGTTTTTGTTTTTTTTTGTTTTGTTTCGTAGCCTAAAGAACGTTAAAGACGTTTTTCTCTACGAAAACTAAAAAAAAAAGAAAAAAAGTACTATAAAACGTAGAAATAACACGACACTTTTATTTTAAAAAAAAAACAGTTTCATAAAACTGCACTAAACATTCTTAAAATTATTTCTATGTATTCAATGGAACAAAATTTTCGAACATGTTTAAAAGAAAAGCACCCGTCCGTCACCTATGTACAAGTACGTCCGTAATTTAATTTATACGGCTGATATAGTTTTGCTAATCTCGGTTTTTCAACTTCCTCCGATCTTTGCCGAGAATCGTTGTATCCGAGAATCGAGTGACCGCAACGATTATTGTCACCTACTCTCCGTCAAATTTCAGAGTCTCCTGCCTCATCAGGACGGGGCCCGGTAACATTGAGCTCACTAGTAGTTTTTATGTCGACCGGACCGAATGAAAACCAAAACTTTGCGAATCGATTAAAAACGCGTAATAATAATAAAGATTTTTGTACTGCAGTTATTACGGTTTTTGACGGTTATACATATTATTACACGGTTGCTACGAGTACGGAATACCCTGAAATACCTGGAAACGTAAGGTTTTTTAAATACTTAGGGAAATCATCGAAAAGTCAGGGGATTCGTGATTTTTCTGGAATTTTTAAAATCAGTATGATATTATTGTTGTAATTGTAGGCTGTCGCTACAAAATAATCGTAAACATCTTTTATTGTACTTGCTTCGAAAAATTGTTTTTTGTGTGATAACATTTGCTATCGAGAAGAAAATGTTTGCGAAAGTTATGCTTAGATGATAATAATAATAATATTATCACAGTTAATATTAAGTTTTTATCGTAAGTACACCACTGTATGAGAACGATTACTGGTATTGTTGTGAATTCTTCCTCATTGTTTGGCTTCTATTTTATATTTTTTTTTTTTTACGTCTGAGTATGGGACATTTGTTATCCGGAAAACACGGAAACGTCTGAAAATTAAAAAAAAATTCGTGGCAACCGTGTATTGTGTTCAAAAAAAAAAACGCGGTGTCGACGTTGTTAGTACAGCTGCAGTTATCATACGTTATTATGTTATAGTTATCATCCTGCCCGCTCTTCCGCGGTCGGTTTCTTCTAATTGCCGACTGAGAAAGAATAAATAAAAAATTTTTCCAAACTCCTCCGTACGTATATATATAGCGTTTTTATGAGCACGATGCCATAAACGCGAAGATTCTTAATTATTATATTATACGTAGAACCCCCGACAGCTCCGGAATGTGATGAATACACTTAGCCTGTGTGTACACGCATCTATTATAGCGGAGTGGACGTCTTCTTAATAGTTCGAGAATGTAGATTTTAACACAATCTTGTTCGAGATCTTCCGGGCTCGTTCGCGTCGCGCTCATTATATTATGATAAACGTTTATGAAAACGTTTTTACTATAATTTTATTTGTTGGTGTTTTGAAAAATACGCCATCCACATTTTCGAGAAGATTGCGCTCGTCGAAAACGAAACATGTTGGAGTACATAGAAACGCGATATTTGATCGGTTTGTTGTTGTTGATTTTTTTTTTGAAAATTTTGTGTTTATACAGCTTTTCAATAATATATATAGAGCGTTTCGTCAGTCCTCGCGGCCGCGATCCAGACAGCATATTCATCAGTGGCCAGCGCTTATTAATTTCTCTACTTATTTTACGATCACATTAACGTTTCCGGTCAGCACACGATTGATATCATCGGCCGTTTCTCCGATTCCACTATAGTAATATTACAGCGCGATTGTTGTTTTTTTTTTGGCTTTGTTTTTGGCTCATCTCGAGCGTTGCAGCTGTCGGTACAACACAATATCTGTATTACGTACTTACCTATAACGTATTTGTTTATTACTGTTGTAATAACGTTTCGTTTCTGGCCCGTACAAACGATCAAAAGTTCACTTGAATCGCAGCGTTTTAATTAGCGTTTTTCGTTTTCGAAAATATTTTGGCCATTTTAGGAAAACTTTTAAAATTTCGACATTAATCGTACGATTACTTAATACTCTTGCGCGTAGCGGGTGGCTCCGTTGCGAAAAAGTTAAATTTTAGTTTTAAAGTATTTTTTTTTTTTATTTGAAAAGCTTTTCGCTGTTTTGATTAATTTCTGCTGAGTTATCTGCCAAAAACGACGAAAATTGGTACATCACCAAATTCGATTATTTGTGTTTTCCAGAGGAAGGAGCGATCTGATCAATGCACTTTATGGCATAAAAAAGTTAAGAAATTTGGTTTAAATTTGATGTTATTCAAAATTTAAAATTTTACATGTTTCTAGCGAGTAGGTACCGATCCAAAAACAAATATAGTAACGTAACTGGTCTATTATAGGTAACTGACCTGGCTCAGAATCGTTTTTTCGAAAGCAATGATTCATCGTTGCTTTGAGATCGGTGTCAGTCGGTGTATCGGCGGGGGTACGTTTAAAATACAGAACGTCAAAATGTCAATAATTCCATTTTATATATTAACTCAGTTTCGAGTCCTCGCTGTTGTTTTGTGTACATTTCTTCGAGTTTTTTTTTTAGAAAGCCACCCCATTAGTTGTCCAAACACGTTTTTCTGCCGCGCCCTTGGAACATTGTAAATAAGTTTGTCAGAGAGAGAGATATCTCGTATAAGAGCAAAGTGTGAGGTTTAGTTTTTGAAGTTTTCCTGGTGTCGTTATTGCAATGTGACACAATCAATCTCGAAAAATAGAAAACCTCCGAGTCAACATTGAAAAACTCTGGATTTGATGTTGAAAGTGATTACAAATTAAACGTAAATGTCTTGAAAAAATCTTGGTTTCTAAATATTGTTTTTTTACTCAAAAGTAGGATTTTGAACAATATGTATTAATACTATTTTGCATACTGTGATCGATTCTAACGTTATTGTTATTTGTATTTGTGTATTCTGATTCAAACTTGTCTTATAAACGACTGCATTGTTATTAAATGTTTTTAAATAACTCTTAACTCTCATTAAGGTAAATAATCATAACTATCGGAAATTACACATCCGTATTTAAAAAAAGTTTGAATGATACTTTTGTGGTGCACGTGTTTAATTTTTTTTAAACTTTTTACGCACATTAATGAATAAAAGTATAATTACAATTTGAAATATTTTAAGATTTACTTGGATTGTTTTTGTATGTAAGGACTCTTACATACACCTATGTATTCTCATCATTTATCTATTCCACACACCTTTGTGTTGTAAACGTCTGTAATCTTGAATGTTTTTGTACGATATTTTTAACTTGTGTTTTATAATTACTTTCAATAGTTACGGATTGAAATCAGATGTTTTTATCAACCGCACCTGAGTAATTACACACTTTCTGAACGCGCCATTATACTGTGTTTGTTGTACACATTTCATGAAGCGTATGAGCATAATATTATATTCATGAACATAATGTGCTAGAAGAAAACACGTCGTAGTATCGCATTCATAGTTCTTGCATACGTTTAGCCGTGTAATGGCATTATCAAAATAAAAATCCAAACTGCTTAATCGAGAAACTCAGATCGGACTTGAAACAATAAGCATACCGAACGAGACAAAATTATTGTTTAATTTTATTAAACGTTGGTTAGGAGAACGGGTTTTATTTAGGGGCAATGCTTGCAATTTCTACACGCGGTGGTATCGTGTTGATACGGACACGCTGATAGATAGCGCTGCTGTCGATCTACATATTTCTAAAATATTGTGTTATTGGAAACAATGATGGTGTCATAGAAAAGGAATTCATTTTTATTTTTGGGTATTAAAGCGCGTCGCGTTTTGCCGACGAAACTATAGTGAAATCCAGAGACGTATTTCTACAACTTCGTAACAGTCGCCGATAAAATGTATTACAAAATAATTTGGTGCAATTTATTTTCCGAGTCGTCCACTCAACGTATTTGAGTATTTTTTTTTTGTTGAATACATACAATTATCTTAAAGGGCACTAGTTTTGCCAAATTTTCAAATATTATGTCCTGCAGGTTTGGTTAGGTTCTTCAACTTTGAATTATAAACGTACCGTTGCGAAATCGGAAAAACGAGCGCCTTAGAAGAGGTTTTATTCTTTAAAAAAAAAATTTTTTTTTAAATCTGCCTACTACATACTTTGGGAAGTGTCGCGGCGTTTTGTTATTTTTGAGTGCAAATAAGCAAAATTTATGCAAATTTCTGCCACAAAAAGAATAAAATTCGTTACTACTACATTCGCGTGCAACGTTATACAACCTAATTGATCGTTTCGATTTAAACGCTGTCACATCGCCGTGATGTGAAACGACATTGTTTTAAGCCTTGATTATTTTCTGGAAAATTCGGTGGTGGCGCGAGGATTGCACAAAGCGTCGCATTCTATTTTCACGTGAATTAACTGTGTATTGTTATATATAGCATTGTAAACTCTGCTATTTATTTATATATATATGACACGTGTCTTAAGACTCGAAAATCGATTTAATATTATGTTTAAGAGCGGAAATCGGTTCCGATTTTTTTTTTATTCTCGAATAACGCTCGCAGATATATTTTATTGCGCAAACCGATCGAAGTTGGTATCACAGCGAATTATTTCAAAACAAACTAATCAACGGTGGTTGATCGCCAGATAAATGCAACCGTTTCGCGACGATTAACCAGGTGTGGTAATTATATAATATAATGTGCGGGTGCCTTATCGTAAACAGTTTTTATACACCGCGATATTATTGTTGCTCAATGCGTTTTACCCGGTCGCATATTGTGGTTACTCGTTTTTATTTTTGTTTAAAAAACGCATTTTCGTTGTTGTTTACTATCATTTTACCGAATCAACGAAAAACCACCGACGCTCGTGTACAATACTTATATAAATGTATAAATAATAATGATTCTATTACGATCTAGAACTTGTATAATACCAAAATTGTCAAAAATTCTGAAAATCCCATACATCTTGGCCCCCCCCAGGTTAGTCCTAACTCCTAAGCCCTACAAGAAAACATTTTTTATCCGGGCCATTTCAAAAAAAAAAAGAAAGAAAGAAGAGGAAGAATTTCTACAAAATCCTCGAATGTGCACTTTCAAAGCTAGGATATAATCGTGTTACCGATCGAGGTACACGCTATTAAAAAAAATACATACTTTTGAAAGTAACAATACTGTCTTTTGGCTAAAGTATAAAATGGAAAAATCGGTTATTGGAGCTGAATTATATATTTTAAGTCGAACTTACTTTCTGGACTCATTCTGGCTGTTTATTTTCTGATTATTTCGATTCCGTTATAACGTTCGTTCTGTTGATTATATTTTCAGTTAAAATATTATTTCTATGTATTATGAACGTGTACTCTTATGTAAAATCTAAATTCTGGAGTTTAACGTCCTGTATGTGTTGCATTATTATACATACTGTTTCTGACAAATATTTTTCCGGGACTTTGTCCACGTGGTGTGAAATCGTTTAACGATAAAATAAATTATTTCGAACAGATGTAAAAAATAATAATTATTCAGATACTATTTTTTGTAGTTATTTTTTGTTCAGTAGTATATGACACGATGAGAGTGGTTAACACGGTGTAACAACAATGAAAACGGACACAAAAAGACCTATACTTTTTTCCCCGTCGATTACTTTACTTTACTCTAGTGCGCGTACGACGGTCGTAATTTGTTACACTTTCTAGTTGATTAGTGTAGAGCTGTAAAAAAAGCGATTTATTTTCGTATTATTATTATTTTTTATTTATTCTGTCATTATTATTATTTCTTTGATTTCCTCGCGTCGCGTTCCAGGCCAGCAGCACCACTGACTGCGAGACCGGCGATGTGTGGTTTACGTAACGCACCTAAACACGGAGCTTATGCTGCGAGAGGACGCGTCACACCAACGATTTTCCCGCAGGGGTTCTTTATCGATAAAATTTTACGCAATATTAAGATGAAAAAAAATGGAAATCGAACAATTTAAAACGATAATAATATGTGTACATTATTCAATCTCGTTTTTTATTTTCCAACACAATTTGCAATTGGTCCCGTGTTCCACTTCGTTACCGCCGGTAACCCAAAATCGGTTTGATAAAAAAAATATATTATATTGTCGTAGTAGTAGGTAGTGCGCGCGTACAGTTCGATTTTTAGAGTATCTGTCTGAAACGTCTTTGGACTGGCACTTTGAGGGGTGTTGAACGCGAAAGTTCAAAATCGAATAAGTCGTAAAACTTTGAGCTGCATTAATATTACGGCGAACGCGTTTTTGACGTATCGTTTTGGTTAACAACTAGGTACAACTAAAAAAAAAAATTATCGGAACAAGCGCTGAAACTTTTACATTCAATTGTAGACGCAGGTTTGATGAACAATTCGAAAATGTTTGAATTCTCGAAAAATTTCCTAAAGTGTTCCCGTATTTTTTTTTTAACCACCGTCAGCGTTGATTTGAAGATCGGCGGTAGTTATTTAGTATAGAGCAAACGGCCGGTTATTGCACGCGCGCGATCGTTCGACTAGCAAATTGCGCTAACTATAATTTCCGGTGTTGTTCCATTGTTTTCCACACACACACCCACCCTGCAGCTCAAATAATAATTATAGTCCGTGGCGTTATTAATCTTCGTGCGGTACGCGTGTTCCGGACAAATAAAAATGTTTTTTTAATTTATAGCGCGTTGTATGTATTTCATACGGACGAGCGCTATGAATAAAACGTACATTACGGTTTAGCGTCTGCTTTTTTTTTTTGCTCGAAAAACAATACCTCTTTCGGCCACTATTCAATGCGGCACGGGTCATCTTCGATAGTTCAACACAAATTACTCTGACGGTACAAGTATAGGACGGGAATCAAAAATATCCAAATTTTTCCGCTTATGACGAACCACCCTGGTACGGACCCTACAAGCTCGAGAAATTTCTCGAGTAACGAACGCGTCGAATGGATGGAGCAGTACCGCAACTGAACAGGAAGTGCTATCTATCTATCTAATATCTGTTGTAGAGAAACAGTTTTTGGTCCGTTTGGATTGGGGTCTCTTATATAGCGAAATTGCGCGTACAGGAATTGTTAAAAGTGTATTGTAAAACTGCGGAAAAACGTTTGAAATATTTTTAATAAACTCTAACGACAATAACAAACCGCATTTTGCCAATGATCGGAATCGTTGCGTTATCGCGTAATACGAAACAATAATTTCCGCGCGTCTTTTTCTCGTATCCGTTTAATCGTTCCTTCGCGCGGTGGTCATGTCAATAAAACTATTTCGGCATTTTTACCGTTTTGTATTTTGCTGTCGAGTGTTATTATTCGAAACGCTCTAGTTGACGATTTTTTTGTGATTTTTTTCAAAAACGTAGTTTTCCAGACGGGGTACGATCGCTCGCAGGCAGCGCTCCCCGCGGAGCACGCCAAACAGTTACAATTATACGTATCGTCGGCAATTTGTCTTCCCGACCGAGATTCGGGTTTTCGTGTAGGGTGTTTTTTTTCCATTTGTCTGCTGCGTCGCCGACCGGTTTTCGCCTCTGCCGGTATATATTTTTTTTTTGATTTTATTATAATAATAACTGTAGGTGCGTGCCACGATCCCATACTGTGTAGTAATATTGTACGTCGTACGTAAACTGTTTTAGGTTATTTCATCAAAACGGTTTTTTTTCATTATCATTTCGGTCGTAGTGCATACGCGATGACGAACACCGACCGATACGGAAAAGCTAATAATAATTTGTTTGTGTTTTGTCATTTCGCGTTTGTCCCTCCTTCGTTTCCCGTTGAAAATGCGCAGCGTCGCGCGAACCCCTAGGAGACCGTAAAACGGACACTACCAGTGGTGGTCTTGCCAGTCGTCGAAAATCCCGATTTCGACTGTATCGAAACAAACGTTCTCGGATTTCCTCGAAATAATTCGCGGATAACCGGTATACTACCGCGAATGATTTAAAACAACTTATTTCTCGCGGATTCTCCTACGCGATACGAAAAACCACACAAACGGCTTAACATTTTAGAGTGGCCAGAAATAGCCGAAATTTTACTATAAACGCCACGACACCGGTACGTAAAGAACAACCCGAAAACCGGTCGAGCCCAATCAAACGTCATAATGTCGGTGTGTAGATTAATTTTTAAATTTTTTTTTATTCCGTTGTACCTTTTCTTCCCCGGTACCTATATATATAATACAGAAGACGTCCTTCGCCGGCAACCGCGCCGTCCGTCGTCGTGTATCAACCGTGGGATCGTCTCGGGCTGAAAATCGATTACGCCGCCGTCTGTAAATCATTAAAAAAAAAATGAAATGAAAAGAAAAGAGGGTTGTGCCAGATTTTTTTCGACTTATTTGATTTATCGCCGCCGCCGCCTCCGGTGCGTGTGTTTATAGCCGCGTTTACGAGAGGAAATTAACGATACACCAGTGCAACACAATATACGAGAAATATAATATTCATTAACTCTCATTTATACTAAATACTATTATATTACGGGGTCTCGCAAGAGAATATTCGTGCGGATGATTATTTTGTACAAAACACGTGCACACTTAAGCCGCGCGTTTCGCTCGGCGCGTTTCGCGTTCGACAGAAAAGTACCACATTTTCGGGGTCGTAAAACCCAATAACCCTCGCCAGCACGTGTATCTGCGCAGTGTGTGACGGACTCGCTGGAAAGCCTGTGTAATACCTAACACGTGTGTATATATTATAGCGAACCAATGATTCTCAGAATAAATCGTAAACGAAAATCGATATACGATCGATGCAAAAAATGTCATTCGGTCAGGGGCGGGGTGCCAAATCCTAACTGCATCCTGCGTGTTGTTTTTCGATCGATTTCGCCCCCGGGCCGGTTGTCAGATTGTGTTTTCGCACTTTTGATACACGCGGCGTTTGTCCAAAAGTGACGAAACGTTCAAAACCCGCGCGATAATTTTCGACGGAGATTTTTTTACAAATAACTCATCGTCTCACCGTTTGTAATAATATTTCAACCGTAGTTTAAAGCGGACAATCATTCGATTTCGGATCAAAACGCGAAACATACATTCCTGGCCACGCTCAGAATCTATACGGACGCGAACTCTGGTCGGTTATTAACTCTTTGCTCGTACAGTGCGATATTTGCATAATAATTATCATTTCGTCGTTTTGCTGTCACCGAGTTTTATCCGTGCGATGAACAATATTTTTTCTATAAAAATCAATTTTCGGGTGTGTCGCCGCGTTGTTTTTTTGGTCACACCTACACACGTCATTAATAAAATACATGACCGGAAACGGAGGCTCGATACAACGTTCTCTCGAAAACGGTCGTATAACCTTTCGGATTTCGACGCGATTTTTATAATCAACGTTATTATTGTTCACAGGACCTTTATCGTTGTCACGGGACATTAAATGGGACTGTCCAATCGTTGTTTTTTGCTTAAATGGTTCGGTCGAGTAAACTCGTCATAGTTAACATACTAGGTTGACCTTAAAACATATTTGTGGAAAAATATTCATTTATTTTTCAGTCAGTTACTGTGCGGTCTAAAAATCAAAATTTTGCGTATTTTTAGTCCTTTCCCGCTAGTATCGTTTGAAGTCTCAAAACTTTTAAACGCGCAGGCTGTTATAATCGTGCTGCTATTGACGTACTGTCGTTGGCTATTTCACGATTGTTTTTTTTTTTTTTTTACAATCATGATTCCAAAAAAGCAACTCAACGTACACAGCATAGGCAGGAGGGTTTTTCAAAATAAAAATTAATTGATTGTTCATTTGTACGGGAGTTTGCCGGATTCATTGATATAAGATACAGTTTGTAGAAGTGTGTAGAACGCCCTCTGGTGGAATTCGATTCTATCGGATATTCTCCGCACCCCCCGAAGGGGTTTTGCGATCTACATATATGCCATTAACAGCTTGAAATTCAGCGTCCGAAATCCATCACAGCACACGGTGGAAAGTCGCATTTTTTGTTACCTGCACTTGATCGCATTTACGTTTGATCTGCGTTTTATACGTTTAATAATCATTAAAATCGGATACATTATTATTATTAATTGCAAATTATTACACGTAATATTTTAAACGGCGCGTAGAAACTCGTTCCGCTCCTTTTTAGATTTGTTGTTTGATATCGGGCGACCCAAAGGCTCGGGGCTATTAAATCGTACCGAAATAATGTGACCGGTATGTGCAGGCGGCCAGCCACGATACGTTGTAGTATTTAGGTCAACTTCTTTTCTGCCGCGGACGTTCTCACGTCTATTAATTAATTGTTGTCGCCCGCGCTCTTTTAGGAGCCTATTGGGTAAAAAAAAACAGATTTTATTCATACGTACGATGTGGATTTTTGACACAGCCGGTTATATCGCGTACGCGTAAAAAAAACAGCGTTTACGAAAATAATTGAAAAAAAACATTAAAAACACAACGATTGTGTGCGTACAAAGTTGTATTTTTTTCATCGCGAAACGTGTAAAACACGCGTGAGCAGCGAAAAGTCCGAACGATTTGATTTTTTCTCTAGTATTTATATATATATATATTTTTACCGCGTACTATGATTGTAAAATATAAATTTTTGGCCAGAACTGTGCGTCTGCTACAGTGGGCTTTCGTATGTTACCGCGTTCGCCGCTATTTCCCGACAAAGTACATCATAGATTACGCAGCGGAGCAGTTTTTTTTCTTTTTTAAATTTGGAATCGAACACCACACTTGCCGAGATGCGTTTGATTGACGCGTGTCCGTTTGTTATGTTCGCAGGGGCCCCGGATCCGACGGCCGGGCCGAGCGCGGACGACGAGCACACGTGGCACCTGGACGAGGAACAGGTGTGCGAACAGGTCCGGTCGTACCTGACCCACGGCAGCTACTACAACGCGAACAAGCAGCTCAACTCGCTGTTCGCCAAGGTGCGCGAGATGCTCCGGGCCCAGGACTCGAACGGCGCCCGCATGCTGACCCTGATCACCGAGCAGTTCCTGTGCGACCCCCGGCTGGCCCTGTGGAAGTCCCAAGGCACGCCCATCACGGACAAGTGCCGGCAGCTGTGGGACCAGCTGGGCGCCCTGTGGGTGTGCATCGTGCTCAACCCGCACTGCACGTCCCAGGACAGGGGCCAGTGGAAGACGCTGCTGGAGAAGTGGACGCACGTGGACATCTGTCCGCCCGAGGACCCCGACATGCTCGCCCTGCCGCCGGCCTACAACGAAGTGAGTAGTGTGATTGAAATCATTTTTGTATTTTATGCTCAGCCGCCTGTATAAACAATACACGTCGATCGGTGGTTTTTTTTTTGCGCGAATTTTTTTGAATACTATACATTATAATATTGCGCTGTTTTCGTGCAGTTCGTCGTCGTCGCGCACCGGAGCATATAATAATATAAATAATTCGTTAAATAAAAAGCATATAAATAATTCGCGCGTTTTGCAGAGAAACAACCATCACGCGCCCGCGGAAAACGACGACGACGACGTGGACAACGTGAACTACAGACCGTCGTCCAGGTCCAGTCGGTCCAGTCCCCGGTACAGGAGCAGTTACCCGAGCACCAGCCAGCGCATAAACCGGACGATATTCCACAGGCACGTGAAAAACAGTATTTTCGGCAATGTAGTTTACGGCCACAGCGATTTTTCGCGTTTTTTTTTTCTATTCAATGGAAGACCGCTGATGGCCAAAACGGAAATCGTTGTATAGTTTCGGGATTATAAAACATTACTTTATCAACTTAAGGAATCCCATTTGTTATCAAGCGGCGCACATATTGCTATAATTACCGGTACGAAGTAGGTTTGAGTCCGTTCGGCGATATGTTTGTGATTTTTATTTTCCAAGTATATGTTATTTACTACATAAAAGTACCGCTCTACCACCACCCGCGTGGTTTCGAGGATCGTTCGATTCGTCACACTAAGGCTATATAATTTATAATCGTGTTAGCGGACCGAACGGGCGCAAGCTGCAAGTGCCAATAAATATCGTGTAAACTATTTAAATGTATTGGCGAGTTTAAAAACATAAAAAAAGAGGCGCCTCCCTTATTTCCCAAAACGTATCTCGATAGAAACTATGTAGAATGTGACGCAAAAGATCACTGTTCGCTGGAATGATAACCGCTGTGCTAACCTTTCGATAAAAATATGAAATTTTTTTTTTTTTTGCTTTTAATAGCTCTGAAACTTTTCGGTTTTCAGCGTGGACAAAACGCGCGTATTACGAAACGAGCAAAAAATCTGAACAGCCCTAACTATATGTATATGTTTTATGTTTTTGAGACCTATTGGATTTTTTTTTTTTTCCCCCCGGTTTCGATGTACCTTTTTATTCGTTTAAAACTTACGTTTGACTTATTGTTGTTGTGTTTGCGTCGCGTACGTATGTATATATATAGGGCCCTGGACGCGGTGACCATGTCGTGGGACAACATTCACCTGAAGAACGTGCTGTCCAGCGACACGTACAGCAGCCACATACCGGACAGCACGCAGTCCGGCAGCTTCAACTCGCTGGGACAGCCGCTGTGGCACGAGCCGCTGGCCACGTGCGCGTCCCGCGTGGACGCCCTCCGCTCGCACGGGCACCATGCGGCCGCGCTCCGGCTGGCCGTGTGCGTGGTGCGCACCATGAAACAGCAGCAGCTGGACGCGCAGCGCCGGTGGCAGGACAGCCAGAAGCCGCCGCCGCCCCGGTGCCCGTCCCGGCACTCGAACCCGCCGACCCGGTGCTACGAGCTCCGGCCCGCCCAGTCCTGTTCGTACGACACGTACTCGCAGACGCGCCCGTGCTCCTCGCGCTGCGTGTCTTGCCCGATGGTCGGCGGCGGCGGTGGTGCCGGCTACGACCGCATGTCCTCCTCGTCCGGCGGCGGCGGACCCTCGTCCGCCGCCTCGTCGTCGTCCGCGTGCAGCCTGTCCCGGTGCGGTTACAACAACAACGACTCGCGGTCCGGTTACGCGACCGGCGGCGCGGGATGTTCCAGCTACAGGTGCACCGCGTTCGCGGACGCGCCCCGGCCCAACCTGTGCACGGCGCCCCGGTGCAACAGCTATTGCACGTACTACGACAATCACCCGTCCCTGCGGACGCCTTCCGGCGGTCCCTTGTCCGGCGGCGGCGGTGGCGGCATGTTCGACGTGGGCAGCAGCAGCGGCGGCGTCGGCGGCAGCAGTAGCGGCCCTTCCTCCGGGTACCGGTACCCCGAGCGGACCAACAGCCGCAACGGCAGCAGCGGCAGCAGCGGCAACAACGGCGGCGGCGGCGGCGGGTCCCGGGGCGGCGGCGGCGGCTCCAATCACCAGCAGACGGCCGTGCTGCACAACAGCTGGATCGAAGGGTGGGTGGGCCATCCGATGGACCCGATCGGCTGTCTGTACGACACACTGACTGATGCGTCCATAGTTCCTGATCCAAACGTGCCTCATTCGTCGTCGGCGTCGTCGTCGTTGTCGTCCTTTTTCGGTACGTGTCCCGCACTTATACTGTATCACCGTGTGCTATATGACGCAGTGACGTGGTTCGCGGAGGATGGTGACGATCCCCGCTCGGCGGGGTGGTTATGTTTCTGTGGTCCCACGACCGACCGGCGGCAGGAGAGGAGATCGGCTCTTGAAGGGTTTGAATATGATTAGAAGTATACAATTTTGGAGGAAGTGACTATGAGTTTGATAGTAAGAGAAAAATTACGGCAGCAGTATCAATGGTGCCGTAACAGAAGAGGTTAGAATGTGTGTGCTTTGTGTGTACAAATGGTCTTTACGATGGATGTGAAGAAAAAGAAGTTGAGGACGACCGAAGAAAAGACGGAAACAATAATTGAAAATTATATTAGGTTAGTGTGTGCGCAGGGGATGTGAATGATCGCGACGAGTGTACGCAGGAACAGGGTGGTCGACCCCAAATAGGAGGCCGAAGATGAAGAATAACACTCTGGCCACGTCTTTTATATTTACATTGTGGTGTTCTATAACAACTATAATACGATTGTAACACTCACGAAAACTACGTCTGTTTTTCTCTCTTTCTCAAACGTACGTCTCGAATTCGGATAGTTTTCATTTGTTTTAGCCGTCCCGTATATTACACCAACGACATAATTACCGGACAGTGCGTTCTTGTACACCTATCTGGCGATCGAAAATGTTCTTAAAGAGCCCGTGCTCGTTTACAAAACGGGATCGACTGGAGGAAACTCGTTCGCGGGTGTAGAGAAAAAAGGGAGGTGACGTTTTTTTTTTTTTTGTTCGAGTCATCGTGGACGCTGTTCTGGTCGTTAGGAGGATATCGTGTGTTGCCCACGCATTGTCTTCTTTGTGTTTGAATCGACTTTATGAAAGTAAAAGAAAAATAGAATACACTGTAAAGTGGTACCATAATTCCAACCGAATAATATTACAATGTCTATCACCTACATCTCCTCGTAGTGGTGTTATAGTTGTGTCTGCGTGGGACCGCGATGGTAAAGCCGAGAAATCATTTTGACAATCGATTATAGTGACCGTACGGTTACGACCCTTAATTTGTATAATACCGCGCGCGCGTGCAATATTTATTATTTTTCTGTTCTTAATCGACGCGTGTGGAAAATTTCTTTCAATTGTTTTTAGCATCTAATAAAATAACTGTGTCACGCATTCTGGTAAAACGTCTCTTCAAAAATTACACATTTGTTTTTTTTCATCCCGCGAGACGATATCCTCGTAAAAAATTATAACGCATTGGATTTTTGTCCGCACAGACGCGAACGCATCCGAGGAAGGCAACCTGCGACCCACGCCTCGTCTCACCCACCTGCCTGTCGTCGGTTCGCAGGACCGCTCGGAGACGTACCTGTCGCTGGCCGTCGAAGTGGCGCTCATCGGTCTCGGACAACAGCGTAACATGCCGCCCGGACTCTACGCCCAGGTATGTTTGGATTTTTTTTTTCGTTTTCAAGTTCGAACCCTAGAAATGTCAGCAAAACGTGTGTGTGGGTACGCGTAGTATCGGCGAACAGTATTCCAGTTGTACATTATCTCGTACCGCGTACGGTGTTTGATGGCGGAGGAGCGTATAGTTTGAAGGAATTATAGGGTGCGATGGGGAGCGAAGGGGGTGGTCGGCCGGTTTAGCGCGGCGCAAGAACGCCTAAAATCCGTTATGGTTTCTGCTGCGCTGACCCCCATCTATATACGTCTAATCAGCAGAGACGCCGGCGATTGTCCTTGTCTCTTGTCCCATTCAGCGATTTCGTTTTTCTGTATAGAGACGACGAGTCAAAGACGATCCACCGCAGAAGACCGTTCTCTGCAAATCATCAGGGGTAATCGTTTTTTGGATACGTCAAAGTGCTGGGTGGCCCCCCGGTGAAAGGTTTTCTGAAATCGTTCGCTCTTCGTGTAAATAAATTATTATTTACGTACTGGAATACGGAAGTCATAGTATAACGTATCTCTCCGTTTGGATATCTTGTCGCTTGACCACGACCGACCCGATCGAAATGATCCATCCCGAACACGATCGTTCAACCGGATCCAATATGGTCCTGTACGAAAATCTGATATTCAACGGTCCCGAAAAAATATTTCGACGGTCCGTTATCGGCGTATATTTTTTTTTTATATTTGTACGTCGTCTAGCGTTTTGTCTATTTTGAACGTCCTCGATTCTCACGTCCTCAAAACTTTAAAAACGACGATCCTTTTGATATTTGTTCTCCTGGCCCGTATCCGAAAATATCCGAGACGGCGCGAAACTGATCCGATTCGTATAACGAATTTTGTATAAGCCGAAAATAATTTATCGCGGCCCGTTACCGATTCTTCATTACGAATTGTGCAATAAGTCCACATCCGATCCGACTTTCATTCATTTTGGAAACTAACCCGAACCTCTAGTGGTGTTCCGAGTGCTGCTGGCCCGTTCAGCGTCTCTAATTCACGTCCGAATCAAACGTAATCATAAAAACTCGTCGAAGGGCGCGTTTTTATAAAGATATATGGCCGAAACGAAACATTATTGTGCGTCTATTATTTATTATTATTATCATTGTGTATCTCCGGAGACGCGGAAAACGATTTACGGGGCCCAGAGGCTCGGTTTCAAACAGTATAAATTTCGAGCAATATAATAATAATATAATGTATACCTTGCTGGTTATAGTATAATATGACGAATATAATAAGCGATTATGCTCGCTTCGGCCGATTTCTTTTCAATTTTTTTTTTTCATTTTTCCATTTTCGAACCACGCGTTATTTATCGTTCATTTATTGTCGTCGGTATAGGTGTATTATTCGCGTTCATTTTGCGCAGCAAGAGACCCTCGGCCATTTTTCGCGTCTCGCGTGCACGACACACGACCCGGTGCATACAAACAAAATAATAATAACATAAATAGGTAGGTACCCGATACAGTATAAAATATAAATAACCATCGCGAAATTGGTTTTGTTGTAGCGTTTCGTTAAAACCAGGTCGAGCGTGTATGCGCGGGGGCGGAGATTTCGACGCGTTTCGTGTTTTGTGTGCTGTAATTTTTTTCGTCTTTGGCAAGCAACGCGAAAGGACGCGTCCGAAACGCGACGAAACAAAGACCACGTTTTGAAAACGTTCGGTGGAATTTGTGATTTGTCGATACTGAGACTACTACCTGGTGACTTACAGTAGTATTATACACGCGTAAATGTTAAAAAAAAGAAAAAACCATGCTAAGTGTCGCGCGGGTGGTTCGACGGAGTAGCGACTGCGCTTTGGGTGTGGGTCACTGGTTTGGTGGAAGTTGTGGTTCGAACGGAATTATTTATGTATCTGAAAGCATAACGATAATAAAAACCCCATTGCTTTCGAAACCGCGACTCTGAGCGAGCTATTACACGTCTTGGTAAATCGTTCGATAATTTCTAAGTTCTGCAGCTCAACAGTTTTCGAAACTTTTTTCCAACCCGTATCTTACCTGTTTAAACACGTAATGTTCGAGTTATAGCTTGTTCCGATCATTGTTTTAGTTGGCCAAAAAACCAAATAGATGTGTAAAAAACGTGCGTTTGCCGTTATTTATTGTTATATCTTTCTCCTCAGTTTCATGGCTGCGACTTCTTCAATTTTGAACTTCCGAATTCGAAACCCCTCAAAGTCCAGTCCAAAGACCTATCGTCAGAGGTACTGACTAACCGGAGCATATTTTGTGCCCCAAAAAGTGTTTACACACAAAAAAAAATTTTTGTTAAAACAATACACTATTCGCTGCGCTCAGAATCTAAAAAAAAAAAAAAAATGGAGTAGTAACAATTTCGCGGGAAACGGATTTTAAACACTATATCTTATTTCGATGTTTGTGTATGTTTACGTTTGCTATGTAAAATTTATTGTGGTCCATAATGTCATAAACTTAATATCGTGGTACTTTGTTACGTCGTTTCACTGCTGTTGGTACGAAAAACAATATCGTACGAATTATTTTTCGTATTTATTCATCCGTGTGAAAATCGGCAAATGGTTTATCTCGTGTTACTCCGGGGGGAACGTATTATTATTACATACCGTTCGCAGTTAATGTGATTTTTTCTAAAGAAAAAAAAAAAATTAAAATACTTTTCAAAAGTGTTTGGATAACTGTAATAAATGTTGGTCGAACAGTTCGAGAATGTGTCCGCAGTATTTCGGGGAGGAAACTCAAAGCGCGCAAATACCACCGAATTCTGCGTACACGTTGTCGAACCAAAAGCGTTTCGAGTGGTTCCGAACGTTTCCGAATTTCCACTATCGCCGGAAAATGTTTGTAGAATTTTTTTCCGGAATATTTACAATTATAATTTTTCTCGAACAATTACGCTTATAACGGATATATTGCTTGCTCATTTCTCTTTTTGCTCGTGAAACAAAAAAGACCCGCTCAGTACAGTTGCACACAAGCCAGACAGGTGGGAAAAAAAAACACTGCTGCAGTCGTTCCCGCTGACCAATTCTCATTTCACGCTTATTTCATGTCGTGTACAGGTCGTGGTTTCAACGGCGTCGACATATTCGAAAAACGAGTAGCAGATTTTGTTACCCCCGGCTGTCCCCGGTGTTTTCACGTTTTATATTTTTTTCGTACGCATTATTATACGGCTTTCGGGGTGCATTATGTGATAATAAGAAAAACGTATCAAAATGACACCTGCTCGTTCTTGTGGATGAAGCAGCGGCTGGTCCTCGCTCCGCTCGAAATCGACACTACGGTGTTTGTACAGCTTTTAGGGGAAATCTCCGGTAAGAAAACGAAAAAAAACCACAAACAAATTTGCGTGCAACAGGCGCGTTTCGTTTTCTGTTGTCGTTTTTGTTTATAATATTTATATACAGTACGTATACGAGAGTCGGGAGCTGTTCGAATTTTTTTCGTTCGAAAATCGCGGTGAAAGTAGTCGTTCGAAAATATCTTGGTTTTTTTGTTTCGTTTTCCGACGGATCGCGCGCGTTTCCCGTGTCTTCACCACTTCCCACGCTCCCACGCACTCGTCTAACCTAACCTAACTCGCCTAGGAACACGCTACGTACACAATCGTATGTACCCGAATACAGAAGAATCGCCGCCACTCGTTTCGAGAAGTGGTTTTAGAATTAGAACATATTTTACGTGTCAACAACCATAACGTAATCGAAAATTGGTTAGGGTGGTGCATCCCGTAATTTTTTTTTTGTTATTATTAAATGGTTTGATTGAGTACCTATATATATATAGTTACTGGGATAAACCTGAAAAATATTATAAACACATTTTCGTTTATTTTTCGGGCATTTAATAATAGTACAGTTTAAAAGTATAGACATTTTACGTTTCAAGTTCTTTCATACCGGTTTGAATTTTGTCGTTAGTAACTGAAAATCAATAGGTTTCTTGATACACTCTGTCGTCGGCGGATTTTTCGAAATTGATTTTTTTTCTACGGTTGTCGAAAAACGAATTTCATCGTAATAGTCTTTCAAAACCAAAATTGGTTAATTTCTTCTTTTTTTTTCAACTTGTGAGAAGGTACCCCGCTATAGAAACAACGCATAGACGCGCCGTGGCGGAATTCTATAGTAACTCCATCCGATATTCTCCCTTTATCATCTACGCTGCCATTTACGTACAAAAATTCTTGAAAACTGTGTTTTGATTCAGACGAAATAGCTGGCCGTCAACGTTCTGACTGTGTACTAAGACCCCCCCGAATAATTTTATAAATTTTTTATAAGTTTTATATTTTACTGTGTATATTGTACTTACTATGATATACCGTCCGTAATCTGGAAACGAGGTCGCGCGGTACCCGCAGCGTGTACAATATTAT
>CM029364.1:3783609-3796789 GCA_017140985.1 Hormaphis cornu | reverse complement strand
ACGATCATGTCTCACAGCACTATGCTCCGGTTGAACCTGTCGTTCGAACACCAAGAAAAACTGTCCAGTTACGCTCGCACCTTGGCGCTTCAGTGCGCGTCCAAAGTAAGTACTTGCCTGTCGAACTATAGACGTTACGATATTATTGCGAGGTTTCGAGAATGCGCGTTGTTTTTTAAAGACTAGAGAGAGAGTACGCGGAACGTGTCGTTAGATCCGAATTCTGCAGTAGGTTACATTCAGTAGGTTCAGTCTCGAGTGAAAACTGAAAAGTCTGAGATTAGCTGATTAGTGACCAGAGAAATGTAGATCAGAGACGATACCAACGGCCGAACGTGTTTAGTAATGAGAAAAACGTTTTTTTATATACACGTATCAAATATTTTCGAAGAACCGAAGAAAATCTGATCACCGAAAATGATTTCAATAGAAACTTTTTTTCACGCGAATCTTCTCTGTTCCGACGGCAGTTCGGGTGGTCCGATGAGTCTATGTATTATTATTACCGTCGGTGTTTTAAAATTGCGACATGTTTCGAAAAGTATAACGGTACGTTGTTTTCAACGTTTTTTTTGTTTTCTTCTCGCGCACAATTTTTTTTTCACAAACTTTCGACGCGCGTATGATGTTCGCTTACAAAATAAGTATCGCTGTACAAATAATTCGTTCGGAGAATCTTTTTTTTTTATTTAACATTCGTTTTTTTTTTATCTATCCTCAGGACCCGCCGAATTGCGCGTTAAACGCACTCACGCTGTGCGAAAACGACGCGACCGCTTTCGAAGCGGCCTATCAGATCGTTTTGGACGCCGCGTCGCACATCATGACCTCGTCGCAGCTGTTCACGATCGCCAGGTACATGGAACATCGCGGGTACCCCAACCGCGCCTACAAACTGGCCATGCTGGCCATGAAGAACGTTCATCTGGCGTACAACCAGGTTTGTGATGGCAGTGATTGTCAGTGGCGTGATTAAAATTAAAATTAAAGTAAAATTTGATAGAAGCAGTTGCCCATGAAGGTGACAAAAAAAATAATACATCCGTTTTAACGAAAAATTATTGATCATTTCGAAATTTTCGAATACGTCGACTTTTGTTTTGTAAAACTTTTGATTTTCAACCTTAAGACTCGAAACGTTGATAAATTTACAGTTTGAAAAATAATCTTTTCGCCGCGTGTTTTCCCGAAAACGCCATTTTTATCCGTTAAATATTTTCGAAATTGTTTTTTCTACTTTAACGCGTCCCGCAGTGAATTAATTTTCAGTAGTTTGTAAATTAAAGAACATCCATTTTGTAGGGCCGATTTTTCTTAAAACTTTCATATACAGACACAACTCAATGAGTTGTTTTCTTCTTTTTTTAAATAAATAACTCATTGAATCGTGAGAGCTTTTTGAGTATAAACATGTTAAGAAAAATCAGCTGTATAAAATGGCCGTTTTGTATTTACAATTTACCGGAAAATCAAAAATCGGTGAAAAAAATTAATCTAATATTGACTAGTAGTAACGGTTTTCCAAAAATTAGTTTTTGAAAATATTTAACAGATAACGCGTCAATTCCGAATTAACGCACGGTGAGGCCCACCTGTATACTTCTTTTTTTTGGCAATTACTTTCTAAAAAATGATTTAAACAGGCACATAATACTATTGTTATGTAATCGAGTGTGCGGACGTAAACGTTTTGACCATTTTTGAGCTAAATATGATAACAATTATTGTTGTCGATCAAAATGGTTATTTTCGAGATTTTTTTCACAGATTTGACGTATTTTTTTTGCTGCACCACAACGAATGCTCGTGTACTTCAACTGTGAAATGTTTATATTTTTTTTTTTTTCCCCCGTCAACACAGGACACTCATCCTGCGATCAACGACATCCACTGGGCCTGCGCGCTCAGCCACTCGCTGGGCAAAAACGAACTGGCCACCATGATACCGTTGTTGGTGAAGAACGTGCAGTGCGCCACCGTGCTGTCCGACATACTGCGCAGATGTTCCATGACGCCGCCGGGAATGACTTGTGCACACGCGTTGCCTCCGCCCGACGCCAGTAAGTGCTCTTGTTTATTTTCCAAAAGTGGGCTGAGACACGGTTCGGACATGTGATGAGGATAGAAGAAAGTGCAGAAGCAGTGTATTAGAAAACGAACGTTGACGGAAAAAGAAGAGATGTACGGAAAAAATTGAAAAACATAGTACGAGGGATGCGAACGGTCGTGGATAAGGTCGTGGAGGAATGGGTGACCGACCACGATTAATAGTTGGAGGAGAAAGGCGAAGTAAAAGAAGATTTTTTTTTTGTTTTCCAAGATTATGAAACGACTTTAGAACGCGCTGAAGGAGAAAACATTTTCTCTCGTATTTTTTTTTTTTTTGATACGGTATAATTTTTTATTACATCGGTTTTTTTTTAATACTCACCGCGACTTCAAATAAAGAGGAAGTAGTTTTCCCATTCAACCGATTGTTTTTTTTTTTGTGTCGATTTATCCCTCCCCCCCCTCCACTTATGAACCGATATTGATTATTTTTTTTTTTGGTTTTCTCATACTTCAGAGGTGGTCGTCCCGTATAAATTTCATCGAAATCGTTTCTGTGCATTTCAAAAAGCAAAAATTCAGAAAAATGTTGCGGTATAGGTAACAAACAACTATTTGTCACCGGGTTTCCCACGATTTTTTTTTTCTATGTTATCATAACTCGTATAATAAGAATAGTATTAAAATTTTGGCTACCCCGTGCATGTATGCGCGCTACGACAGGGTTGACACAATATTCGCGTGTGGCACAGGTTCCAAAAATAAAAAATACTTAACTTTTTTGCCCGCCATTCAGAAAAATTCAATTGAATACGTTCGGTAGCACGTGTTATTCAAGTACGAGTTGAATCCATAAATACCAGTCCAAAGTGAATCGGTCGATAAAAATATCGCCGGAATCTCTGTGTGTGAAACGTGTTTTGAATTGCGCGCATTTCGCGATTGCTCGTAAAATAAAATATTGACGTGGGGACCAGTTTTGACTGAGGTTATTTACACTTACACGAAATCAATAAAAAATGTAAACACATACTTCAAATAATAATCTATTACGAATGATTGAATTTAAAATTGGGGTTTTTTTTTTAATTTTCGCAAGATTTGAAATTCATTTACCCCGCGTCTTAATGCCGACGTTACAGAACCACGGAATTCAAACCAATATGTGAAATAACTTAAAACGCGAAATTTCTATTTTTAAACTGTAGTATTAACCGACTAAAAATCAAACATAAATTGTTTTAATTATTTTTTTAGGTTTGCCTAGTATAAAAACTGTATAACTATACTCAATCAAACAAAAAAAAAAGTTATGGGATATTCTTATTTTTGCCTCGAATGTCGAGTGTATATTTTATAATCTCGTATTAACAATCGCCGCGCGTTGCGATCCCAGAACTATAATGATTTTTCGTTTGAAAATAAACCGTAATTAAACCGTATTTAAACGCCGTAAACTGTTGTATTTTATTCTTTACGCGCTTTTTGTCTGTTCGAATGAATATATTAAAATAACTTATTGAAATGTATGCCCCGAACGCTTATAATATATTATGTTGGAACGGTAATCGTTAAATTTTCAATAGGTTACTAAATTTTTCAACCGCATAATTTACGTCTATTTGTGTACACTGTATTCTTCTAATTTCAAATTCAGTTGAAACGTTTTAAAAATATACGTCTATTAGTCTATTAAACACTCGTTTCGCGTACTATAAATAACAAAAGACCAGATGTGGGAAAAATTTGTTTTTCAAAGTTATCGGGTTGCGACTATAAATAATAATAAAAAATAAAAAATGCTATTCAAAAGAAGCACTTAAAAATATCTGGCGCACCTATTTTAAAAATGTTCACAATTCGTTTATTTCTGTAACACTGTATTTTTCTTTTTTCGGTGTATAACAGTGTATTCATTGTGAAATTTTAAAAACTGTGACGTATTGAAGTCATAGCACTTGTTTTACAGAGCGTGGAAAAAGATAATGTTTTTCCCTTTTTTTGTAAATTACATTTTTGGGTTTTTGAATTTTCCCGATGTCTACATAGCATATACATTCCTTCCAAAGATGTAGGCCCGAGATGGGAAGTGTTACTTTATCTTAAGTAAATTTCAAAAAACGATTTCCGTTTACAGCTGCGCTTATATAAATCTTGGTATTTTATTATAAACGTTTGTTTTAGCCCGCATTTAAAAACGATGAGAAAATGTACGTTTAAAAATTACTTAATATCTTCGTATTATGGAAACGCGTCATCTTCTATGTAATTTTGAAAACCGGACTTCTACAACAGACGTGAAAACGTTTCTCCGTATTTTAATGAAAAAAAAAACCCCCCGAATTTCCGATGTATGCGTAAGACGCGTTTTCGGTATACTAAAAAAACGTGTATACCCTTAAGTAATTTAAAATTACGTTGATATACATTATAATTATTACCGTTTAGGATCCGGCAATCCTCAAGTGTGTTTTCGCAGCGGTCATGAAAATGAACGTTGAAGGAAATAGAGGTTGAGCGATGCAGAGATGGGGACGGAAACAATCGAAAAAGATGTGGGGGTGGGTTCTTAAAAAGATAAAAAAAAAGATTTTTTCTAAAAAGATGTGGGTTCTTAATAATATGTCGCGTGTAGGGGATGCGAACGATCGTGATGAGCGGAGGGATAAGACAAGGGTGGCCTAACCTAACCGAGTATCGTGTAGGGAGAATAATAATGATGAGAAGAATTGTACCCGGTGAAAAGAAAATCATGGTTTAGGCCAAACAAAATATGGCTAAGTAATCAATGATATCGGAACGATTTTTACTTAAATTTTAGCAAATGTCTGTACATAGCAGCGTTCTTTTTCCGTGACATAATTAGATATTTAAAACGGATTCATTTCAGGCAAGCACCATCACCACCATCACCACCATCACCATCACCACCATCATCATCATCGGAACAACGGGAACGGTTCGGCCCGGTGCGCCGGCGGAGGCGGCGGCATGTTGAAGGGCCTGTCGTACGAGCGCGCGCCGCTGCGGATCCTGCTGGAGGCCGCGGTCGCGGCCTACGTTAACACCACGCACTCGCGGCTCACGCACATATCGCCCAGGCACTACGCGGACTTTATCGAGTTCCTGGGCAAGGCGCGCGACACGTTCCTGTTGGCCCACGACGGGCACGCGCAGTTCGCGCAGCTGCTGGACAACATGAAACTGGCGTACAAGGGCAAGAAGAAGCTCATGTTCCTGGTGAAGGAACGCTTCGGGTGACTAGGGCACGGCGCGGTGACGCCTTTCCTCCGGAGGTGATGACGTGTATCTCGCCCGCGAAGAGAGACCTACCGCGCTAACAATCATGACGTGAACACACGCGATCGAGTCATCGGTGAAGTTACCTCACATTGTAATAATCACGCGACGTTCTCCAACGTTCTCGTCGTCTAACGTTTTTTATCTTCTATAATATACCCGAGGACATTGACGACGGCTTAATCCGAATAATGTCGTTGTCGTCGTTGTTGTTGTTGTTGTTGTTGTTGTTGTTGTTGTTATTGTGTGCGTTTTTTTTTTTTCTACAAGTTTTTATATACGCCTTACGGAAAACAATTTGAATTCCACAACCGCCGAAAAAGTTGGCCGTAGTAACAATAATGTACCCCCGTATAACGTCCGTGCAGGGGAAAAAAAACTGTTTGATTATAATTAAATAGAATAGAATCGACGTAGTTAAATTTTTATATACACTTGTTGCGCGGCGTGTCAAAACAACAAACCACGCGCTGGCACGTTCAAAAAACTATCGGATTTTTTTACTATGACGACGCATGTATAAAAAAGTATATTATAGTATATATATATTATATTTTTTCTATTTATTTCTATATGATATTATAACAATGTCGACTGTGATTGGATCAAACGAACTCGAGCAATATCATTTAAAAAATAATTTTTCTTTATAATTTTCTATTTGTTTTCGGGTCAACGCGCGCGTAACGTCTCGGGGTTCGTTTTTGGCGCTTTTTTTTCACGAATATTTAATTATAATATTGTACACGAATTCCAATATTGATGATCCTGGTGTTTATCCTAGCGCAATATTGTCACGATTTAATTCTGTCGCCGATACTCAAAGTACGTTTTTGGCCTCGAAAAATCGATCGAAGTATAAACGAAAAAGAAAAAACTACGCGCGTTAAAAATCAACTGTACGATCGTTTTCTCAAACCGTGTGTTCCAATTAAATTTTTCTCTCACTCGAAGTAGGTTTTCCTATTGTTTCGTATAATCTAACGGCTGTTTAGTGTACGTCGTTACCCGTCGTCGTGTGTGTTTGTGCAATTGAGAAAATTATTAATTTTTTTTTTACACCCTTCGTTTGTTATCGCTGTATTTTCTTTTTTTCATTTCGTGCGTGATTTTCCATGATTTATCTTGCGTACCCGTGTGTGTGTGTGTGTTTATACTACGAGTTTTTACCGAACCACATGTGCGGAACACATAACGATTTCTGAATGTATGTGTTTCACTGCTTGTGTTTGAATATAAACAGTTGTAGGTTACAAAATAATAAAAACAAAACGAGTCTTTTCGATGTCGACGTTACACACGTCATGTTTGGTCCAGAGTATATTTTTACCAAAGCAATACAATAGGTGTATATATATATATATTTTTAATCAAAAGAACGACTATTTTGTTTTTCTTTTAATTCATTTTGTAACTTGAGACTGTTGCGTTGTAATTTTTTTTTTTTTTTTTTTTATACTATTAATAGCTATTTAGTTAACAATATTTTAGTTTTTGCGAGTAATTTTTTTTATAATTATTATTACAGTTTTTAGCTACCTACTTAACGTAAAAATACTATTTTACTTTTTTTTTTTCTATGTAATTTAAAAATGTATATTATAAACAATGTACAGAACTTATCTCATTGGAGCGTCAAATAAATATGCATGAATGAACTACTTTTTAACACCGGACTCGCGATAACGGTTAGTTTTAAGCGAGAAAATTGTACGCATCGAGACGCGAGGAGAAAAAAATTGAAAAAAATTGAAAAAAAAAATGATCATTTGTACAAAACTAGGTTACCTAACAGTAGTAGTAATAACATTTGGTATTTTATTTTGTAAGAAAAAAATTGTTTTTCATTTTGTAATTAGTGTGCTATTTTCGATTGCATATGCGCGCGCATATACTCGTATGAGTATTTTAAAAGCGTACGATTAGTATGCGTACAAAAAATGTATAATGTGTAATTTTTTTTTGTTTTGCTCAATTAGGGGAAAAAAATTGTCCAACTAACACAATCAAAAACCAATAAATCTAAATATATCGAAACAAAAATTAACTTCCTACATCACGTACACCGAATAAACTGTGTATTATTATTTTGAAAATAGTCTATGGTACCCGTGTAATGTATAAAAATAACAACAAAACGTTTAAACACGATTATATGTCACACTATAATTGTGATTTAAAAAAAACAAATATATCAGTTATCATACGGTAATTGATACCGTGTACACTGATTGATCGAGAAAGACAAACAATTTATAATAATTTATCGACTGATGATTATATTTTAGGTACTAAGCGTGCCTAAATATTATTTATTTTAAGTGTATTATATATATATATATACATAAATTATATAAATTTATTTTTTTTGTACTAAAAATTGTATTTTGAATGTCCATTTTGTTAGTTGGTAGGTACCATAGCGTATTTAATGTGTATTGAACCAGAGCGGTGTTCACCCATCATAATAATATTTGTGTGGCGATTCAATTCTGTTGTCTTTTTCCCGTATTTTTTTTTTTTTTTTTTTGCTAATTAATCTACTTTATAATTTACAACTACGTTAATTGATATTATGATTAAGTCCGTTTACATATTATGTATTCATTATACTTACACTTTAATGTATTTTTTTTATTTTTTTTTTTTCATCTATGACTAGATTATTATAATAATTATGACTATTAAAGTGATTAAGATCTCAGTTTATATTAATTAATTAAAAAAAAAAAAAAAAAGGAAATAAAAGAATAACTATGCTTTACGAACGGATTCTTTTTTTTTTTTTTTTTTTTTTTTTTTTTTGCTTTATTTCTTTTTTACTTTTAATGTCATTATGATGTATTTATTTATCTTAATTTAATTATAACTATTATAATTTTTTTTTTTTTTTTGTGAAATATCCTGTGTACTATCTTAGTTTTAGGTAAAAGAAAACACAAGAAAAATGAAGAAAAAACAAATATAAAAATATGTGAATCAATTATAATTTGTGTTGCAATTTTATTTTTTTTTGTCAACTTTTTTATCCAAACGTTACATCTATAAACTTTTTTTGTGTTCTGCACAAGGTAAAAGCATTATAATATCTAATATATAATTGCGTATTTAAAAAAAAAATCAGTAAAAATTTTTATATTTGACATAATATTTGAATTTTTATTATTTGTCAAATAGGAAAAGCCCTGGGACTGTTAGATTTTTGAATAATATTTTAAATTTGTACATTTGAAAAATCGCAGTTTAGCGCTGTTTCATCATTGTTGTTTGTTTGACGTAATAATGATTTTCTCTGTAGATCTCATTTCCCCGAACATTAAGGCAGTATGAGCATGTTGTATTTTATAAGATTTTAGACTAAAGAGCAACAATTTTCGTTTTCGAAAAAATGTATGATTTTCTCATCTAATTTAGGAAAAAAAATGTATACGTACATATTTTTAACAAACTAGTAAAAACAATTATAGTTTTCTAAAAAAAAACTCAAAAGTGATATCTTCTATTTATTTTATATTTAGTAACAAAACACGAATTATTTTTTCTACATAACACGATAATATTGTTTGTATGTGTAACCCTTTTTTCAAAATGAAAATCAGGCCACTAAAAGTATGTTAAAAAGTCTTTCTATTTTGTCACGTTTCGCGCGGAATTGTAAACCAAAAAAATGCCAATTCAAAAAATCGGAACTTGTGCGTACGTGAATTTTTGTTTCTTAGAATTAGTTGAAAATTATTCTAAATTTTGAATCTGAACGGTACAGGCGTTGCATGAATTACACAAAAAAAAAAACATGAATAGATGCATAATAAGTTGCCTATAAAATAACCCCTTAGAATCATTGGACATCCAACGAGATTAAGTCTACCAATAACATGATGTGTTTTGTACAAAGTTTTCAGATCAATTTTATTCTTAGAATTTAATTTTTGTCGTGAAAAACAACGTAAATACATATTTAGGAAAATCATTAAACATTTCTAGATTCTAGAATATAATGTTTGAATTTTTGTTTTGTATTTCATGTACACCGAAAAATATCCGACTACTTGATTTTTGAATTATGTTTAAAACAGATATAAGAAAGAATAAAAATTCATTCAAACGCTAACGGTTCTCCCCATTATCTCATCGAGATAAATACAGACCATTGAACGTCTAAATTTTAAAAGTATTTGAGGCGTTGAGCTGTCTCCAAACCAGAGGCGTACCTATTTAGGGGCGAAGGGCCAAGGGGGTGACGGTCCCTGGCGGCATCTATCAGAGGTCACTACATTTTTGGGGGTGCTTAATGGGTTAGTGCAAGTGGTGACTTGACAAATTCTTCGTAGTGTTGAGTGGTTGAGTGCCAAAGTAAAAACGAAAAAAAAAACGAAAATACGTTTCTGCTCCGAACCGTTATTTTAGTAAGAAATGATTTACTACCGCTTAAAAGTTAAATATATTATGCGTACGACTTTACAGTTTGAAAGACTATCCATAAAAATGACCTACAGTTCGTTACTCGCTAATAAAATCTATGTATCTAAATTATAGGTACACCAATTTTACATAGAAACACGATTTTTCTTTGTTCGTATCGACCGAAATTAGGTGCGGCGACACAGGTTTTTCGCGTATATGTATAAAATGAAGGAGAATAAAACGATTTATTGTGTTAAAGTATTTAAAAAAAACTGTATAACAGGCACGTCACGTAGGCACATTACAAATCACGACACAAATTATGTTGGATAAAAAGTTGATACTATCAGTGCGAATAATAAACCAACGATCTGCACGAATCACGGTTTCGTTACAGTAATGTCGATGGTTTAGTTCTAACAAAGGTCGATGATTTCATTTTTGAATGTTCGAATACGATTTAACACCGACGTAAAAGCCACAAGTTTTTAAATTAAACAAGCTCAGTAAATAATAATCATTATGATGTATTTTTTCAGTTTTCTAAAACTGTGCGAAACGCCGAACAACAAGGGATAAAACAATACGTCGTATTTCATATAACTGTACAGTTTATGTAGGTTTGTTACCTATTATTATCGTAATTTTGTTACTATCGTTTATTGTACCTACTATTTATTTGGAGGTCTCTACAGTATTACTGGAGGTCTCTACAGTATAGGAGCCTTTGTGATTTGATTTTTTTTTACATACACGGTGGTTATACCTAGGAGACTGCCAGTCATTGTCATTGTTATTATTTATACGTTTTCTGAGACAAAATTAAAAGTAAAATCACAATACTTTCATAACGCACAAGCAAACTGATTATTCGATTTCAATCTCACTCACATTTTAAAAAATTTGTTAGTTCGGCATATTATTTTGATAATATTATTGAACAAACTATTTATAATGTAGAGGTGGAGTAAGAAGTTATATTTTCCATGTGTATTGCGTACGACGCATTGCAGATGAAAATATCGTATTTAAATCGTACCATCGGTTAGGTTAGGTTATTACACTGTAGCTAGGCTGTAAGCATATAGAATATGAACACGCGTACAATATAAAGGCCGTATAATAATAATACCTACTATAATATACAATAATGTGTAACAGTAGCACAATACAATATAATATAATGGCGTTTTTTACGTACGGTAACATGATCGTACGGACCGATTGGGAAAATGTGTCAAGTGTTTTAAAAATCTCTAAAATCAATACGTTTTTAATATCAATAACGTCACATTTATTTTTATAATAGCGAACGGTACATTAATAGACTATCCTGATCCACCCAGTCAAATACAATTAATTATGAAACAAACAGTCCGGTGTGTCGTCGCCTCCTCTCCTCCGCGAACAAAATTGTAGATTTTGATTTCTTTTTTGATTCTTTGCCGACAATAAAAACCCATCTTGATTATTCGTTCGATTTGTTATATTTTAGTTGTAATACCGCTTAATATGTATGTACGCAATAATGTACATTATCCCTCGGGCCGTTAATAAATTAATAATAATAATAAATAATAGTAATATGTGTTATGATTATTTTATAGATTTAACAATGTATCCTTCTAGTGTTTATCCTTCTGTAGTTTTACCGAGCAATCATTTTCATTAGAATCGTCGTAAAACTTATCACTAATCAGAAACAGTTTTCCAATAAGGAAAATGATTCGCTGCGTTTGACGGCGTGAGAGTTTCTCAGCGTGGTGTTCTCATGAGACGCGCAGGATTTTCGCTTCGATCTGACATAGTTGTGCGCAATTCCATTGAAACATCGCGTTTTTCGGTAATCAGATGATCCGTGGCGGTCAAGTTGTCAAATCTTTTGGTCCGCGTACCCTTGGAACGTTTTGTTCGGCCACGATTTGATATTACCCGACCCCTTGAGATTGTCGATGTTCCGGATATCGGAGTTATCGTCTTGCCAGTTGACGGCAGTTGACAATCGTTGCAATCGATCAAACTTGTCGGGGTAATAACGGATAACGCGGCCAACACACGCGCTCGTTTCACATTTCCGCACGCGACACAATCGCCGATCATGTTGATCACGTTGAGCGGGCTGCCGATGCTCAAACGATCCGTCGCGGTCGAGCTCTGCCAGATCTTCGGGATCGCACAGCAGTTCCATTCCAGTCGTGCGCACTGCCTTCGACCATTACGGGCGTGATTCACCGCCATTGCCCGAACGTGCGTTACGTCGTCAATGGTGTATTTTGGGCGTCGGGACACGATTTTCAAGCCCGTTTTTAACGGCACGTGTCGTGCTGGAACGAGCGGACACAACTTCTGTGTTCGTCCAGCGGGAAAACTTCGAACTCATTGCTGTCCCGTCGCACTATTTTGATACGTTATTTTCCACGTGTACTAGTGTCTGGCCATTCGTAACCTGTCACACGGGTTTACACGCGTAATAACAATTTCTACGGTTACAAAAAAACTTTAATACGGCGTTATAACGATTTCGGTAATAAATGTGTTTCGTTGAAAAAACAAGGTTGTTTCGAAAACCACAGAGATTTAACCGCGATTTAACGAAACGTATTGAAGAAAAAACTATAAAACGTTTTATGGCCTGACGATGGAAGCCACGCAGAGCACGACGCTCCCCCTGTACGCTGATCGAGTCCAGCCCTGCCGTCCGTTATGTACTTTACTGTTTGCGTTTAAGGCGAACGCTGTGCAAAACTTTATACAGCGTAACGGGAATCGTGAACCATACGCGCGTCTACAGGGTGGTGGCCACAATTTCAAAACACACTTGTAAAATTATGTTTTGAAAAAGCTCGCCGGCTGTTTGTTGTTAATTTTGTTGAGTTCGAACATCGATTTGACGATATCGTAGTAACATAACCGAAACAATGGATCAAATTTATGTGTAATTAAATTTAAAACGTCGTATAATAGGTTAAAATTTTAATCGCAAGTTATATTTTACGAACGCCCTCGACAAATAAAAACCGTATGCGGATGTTTGTTAACGAACGGTTCAAATGTTCGTAAAATAACTACTACCATTCAACGGGCGGGTGGCCGTAAGATGAAAAAAAAATGCCGCGACATTGGTGTTATTTCAACGTGACCACTAGTTACAACACAAAATCGTAGTACCCAGGCTACACTAAAGTAAATTAGGAATAATTTATTTCCCACTTGCCCACATTGGCCAACTATAGGAAAACAGGTATATGAAAACAGCAACATAAAACATCATACGGTTTATTGAAAGTAATGTGTAAATCGATGAAATCTCCTCTATATATATATATATATATATGTCGTATAGTATAAACTATAAAGTATTAATAGTTAAAATGATTGCTCTAAACGTGAATCATCGCAAAAATATTTACGATATAGTTTTTTAGCA
>CM029364.1:3627353-3678763 GCA_017140985.1 Hormaphis cornu | reverse complement strand
TACCTCATTTCGGTATCTGCATTTGTTTCGACTTTGCGTTCAGTACGCATCTCGTAGAATGTTGATGTGACAGCCGCGCATACAATATTCGTATTGTTGTTACAAGTGGGCGCATTTTTTATCTGTGAGTGGTTGAACGACCCGCTTTAATGTAGGTATTTAGGTTTCGGAGATAACAAAAAAGAGAAAACATTTTTACGCGATCCTTATACAGTAAAATAGTACTCTCTATACGTCATGTTCGCGGCCATTGCTCTAACTTCTAAACACTATTATTTAGGTGTTCGGCTAGTTAGTGTACGCCGCGATAACGTACAGTGTGTACACCTATGTAGAATCCTGGCCGTTGTTAATCGACGAAAATGCAAAATTTCGATTATGTTGTGACTGACTAAAAAATAAATAAAACTTTTTAAAAATTTCTAGTGTCGTCGTAAGCCCAGTATTAACTATGTACACTCGACCAAAAAAAAACAAAATTACTACCCATTAAAAACAAAGGACTCTTCCGAAAAATGTTCATAAATTCGCCGTTTTTAACCGATACAAGGTCACGCCTAGTGCCGACTTTTTATGTCTCTGTGAAATCGTAACCGTACTTTTCGCCGACGTACCGAAAAATACTGTATAAAAATGAAAAAAAAACTGTAATTTATCTGAGATTCGGCAGGTGCCCTTAAAAATACGCAGCTGAATTTACGCGAATGACAATTATTGTACTGTGTGTGTGCGTTTTAACTGTTCCACACGTGTCTCTGTGATCGTCCTCGCGGCGGTTATTTTTGTCGACAAAACGGTTTTTAATCAGCTGAAACGTTTATTACGACTTGTCCACGACGCGTATTTTATTTTATTATTACAATAATGTCGTCGCCGTGTCCGGCGTTTTCGGCGGTGACGCGCAGACGGAAGAGAAACGAGAGGAAAAAAAAAACAGTCGAAACGACGTCCGCGTGAAGAACAAGCACGACAGTATTATTTTAAAATCGAGATGGAGGAGCGTCCGCGGTCTGACGTGATACGCGAAATTTTTACCAAAATTCCGAGAGATCCGAATCGACGTAAACGACGGTCGTCTGTTGCGTGGGGCCGGTATATATTCGAGGACGGCGTATCGTTTATACGAACGTTTGCCCTCGAAAAAAGATACGGGCACCCAAAAGTCTAAATCCGGCCCCGGCTGTTGCGGCGGCGAAGGTTGTGAAACGATCGTCGTCGTCGCAATAGTCATACAAACGATATACTATGTAACGTGCGGGTGTCACGGTCGTGCGAGCACGGTTTTTCTGCCAAAGTCTCTTTTTCGCGAAATTTACAACGTTTCGCGTCAAACTTCTGACGTCAAACGGACCGTGCTGCAGTCCGACGTTCGTGCCAAAAAGAAGATTTAAAAACTACCCGAGCGTATATACAGTACGTATAATAATAATAATGCGCGTGATATAATTCGCAACGTTTTCGACGTCACACGTTGTCAGTTTCGAAAAAAAAAATGTTGTACTGGACACAATAACGGTACACTGGATACCGTGAGGTGTGTAGAACTCTTACGGTGGACCAAGAGATTGCGAAGCGAGCAGAAACCCGCGGTCGTCTAGGAAAAATGATCGTAATACGAGAAAACGTTTTTTTTTTCGACAGGGTGCGGCGAATCGTTGGCGCCGCTCCGAATTCAAATTCTGATTTCGTTACGAGATATCATTTGTACGGGTATGCGAGATGTCTCCCTCGATCGTCGTTCGGCTGTATTGGTCGTATTAAATTTTTTATCTGAGCACGCACTAAACGCGTGCGTGCAGGCACAACAACGCGCGTAAATCGATTCGAACACGATTTTGTAATCTGTTTAACAAATTTAAAACAATTCAAATTAAAAATAACCCAACATCGCGGGTCAAAACGTGTTGGCTTGATTAAAAAAGAAAAAAACGATTCAATATTATCGATATATCGTATTATTATGGGTACCATAATATCGTACGTATAGGCCGTAACAGTTATTAACGAACGAACGATTGTTGCACAATCGCTGTAGACGTGTGCAGGGCATGAAAATGCATTTCGTTGCCTGCAGGCCACCGATTTCGGCGGTTCACGTGAATCGTAATAACGTTATCGAGACAAGACTAGACTACAGTATTATCATTTAGCGATATTCAATAAAAAAATAAAGTACACTTTAGACGTACGAGTTATCGTACTCTGCTCACAAATATAATAATAGACACCCGGTAACGGCATGCACGTGATTGTAATGTACGGATCACCACCGCGGTTATCTAGACAACCGTGATCTTGACGAGCGTGAAAACATATACGTGATGTCGATGTTACGTCGAAAACCAGGAAAAACCGGATTATATTCTTATCGTGAAAACGCCTCTTACGAAAAACTTCTCTGTCCAAACACGAATCGGTGGCGAAGAAACACCGAGGGTTTGTTTTTTATCCAGTGCGGTCAATATTCGTCCCGAGGCGCCGCTGAACAAGCGCATGACTTTGCAGGCGGAACAGAGTATCTTCTTTTTCAAAAATGTTTTTTCCGTACCTCTTCCGAGTTTGTTCCGGTACGAAACGTGCAGTATTTCTCCAATCGCGCTGAATAATAATACGATAGTAAGTCCTGTCGTAGGACGCAGGAAAAACAGTTTGACGAGTCGATTCCGACGGCTGCAGTGGACGGCGTAATGTCAAGACGAACAACAAAAAGTGTCGATTTTTTCAATTTTTTTTTTTTGACACGGTAATTTTAAATTTTTTTTTACCATACACACATCCGCACGGCTTGGACGCGCGATTCTTTTTCGAACGTAAAATGAAAATCTACTCTTTCCACCCGGAAAAACGGTTTTTTTCTTTTCTTGGCAAACGCGCGCGTTCCTTCCGCATGACGCGCGCGCGTTTTCCGCAAAGTCACTGACCGCCCCGCGCGCGACGCCGCTGCACCATCGCCGGGAAATCGTTCGGAAAATTTTCTCGAAAAAATCTGTTCTTTTCGCCCTCCAGCACTAGTGACCGACGGTTAAAAATTACGATTTTGAAATTACCATTTTTTCGTTTGTTGTTTTTGTTCTTTTCTTTTCGCGTCTTTGTCCCTTGCGAGCAGCGTTCGAGACCGTGTCGTCCGACGGGATCGCAGTGGATAAAAAAAAAAAAATTATTTACCAAAACGGCGCATGTGACGTGTGTAAATAAAAACTATCACACCAGGTTTGCGTATTATAATTTTTGTATATTATTTAGAAACGGAGAAATAATGAGGCGGACAAAGATTACATATGTAACATTATAATGTAACATGCACCTGCACGTGCAGCTGCAGAAACGTCCAGTTGTACCTTCAACCCGAGAACGCTTCTAAATTTTTAAATTCTCGTCCAGTATAAAAAAACATCGTTGATCGAATTTAAATATTATTTCGCCGTACCTACGTGTGTACGTACTATATAAAAACTATTTTTTTTGTTTTCCCATAATAACGCTTTTTAATGATACTATTACGACTATTATTGTACACGGCAAAAAACGAAATCATCACAAATCGATAAAACAAACGATAGAGTAGAATATATATTATGCGTGTAAATATTTATGTCGGTATCTACGTATAAACGCGGTGTTACGAAATGTGCGTCACATTTCGGGTTTTAATCGAGAAACGCGAAATTCAAGGTCTCCGTGCGACGAAAAATCGAAGAAAAAAATTGATCTTAAAACACACATTTCCGATGTACACAACGCACGTCTCGGCGTGACGTTTATGATTAAAATGCGCGACGTTCGATCCGTAAACCTGTTGGTTTTTTTTCCACGCAGTTTAACATCGATAAAAATCGACAAATTTAAAATACGCCCACAGTAATATTATTATGATTGCTGTAATACATTATAATATGTTTTATTGTGTCGCACGATTTTTCGGTAAGAAACCAAAACCACAATACGGTGTATTTAAAGAACACCACCGCCGTTTTATTATTACATTCGTGTTTCAACCGCGTGTTTTTGTGGTCGTAAGCGCATTTTTCGGTCTTTTTTTTTGTTCTAGGTTTATCGCGAAACGGAAAGCTCGCTTTTCTCGAATATCACGCCAACCGTATTCGTATATCACGATTAACACAATACGCCCGCGAGCTATTTTTTTTCTTCTTTGAAATCAAGACAAGTAGTTACGCTTTTTAATTTTTTCGCTATTCGTCGTCAACGCGCAATTAGTTATCTTACCGTTTTCGTTTCGCGCGATATTAATTTTTATTATTGCATAACGCGTAAAAATTCGTACAGCGACGACGAAATAACACAGCGTTTTATTGCAACGCGGCTTTTCGGGCGTGGTGGTGCCCACCCCGCAAAAAAACGAAATTTTTAAATACTTACCCTTACAAAAAACCCCATTTTATCGAACGATTAAAACGACATTCACCGCTAATTGTAAACCAGAAGACCAGTAGTACATCGCGCGTTCTTCTTGACATTGCAACCAACACACCGTTGACCAACAAACAAAAAATAACGCAGCGATCTATCATAAAATTATATCATAACGTTAAGCTAACTTCGCGTTACGTTTGTACTACGTTGGTGTTGTGGAAAAGTATTAAATTGTAGTTAAAACGACCCCAAAGAAGACGTACGAAAAACGTGTGGTCTGTAAAAGCATGTACTAGCGCCGCCACGTAAGACTGTTACTGTGAACATTTTTCATCTTGCGCGCAGGTTCGACGGAGCCAAATTTCCTAATCGTTTAAACCGCGAGTGCGTAAAACACACATTTTTTACCCCGTGTACGTCACGCGTTTTTGAAAAAATTCATCCCCTACTTGGACGATCCCCGTAAAGTCTAGATCCGCTGCGGGTCACAAAGTCAAAACTGCGGCCTTAACCGCGAACGATTTACGAAATTCTAAACAGCTGAGCGTGTTGTTAAAATGAGAATTTCGATGGGGCTCGACGACGAATGATGGGACGATCGTTTTTTCTCCGCGTACGCCAGACTCGGCTGTAACAGAATCGTTTAAATTTTCAAACGTACAGGTGTAACACTGTAATTATCGTCGTACCACATATCGACTGCGCGTGCAACCGTTTCGGCGGGAGTCGCAGTCATGGTAAAAAATTTTGTTTTTACAAACACGTTTTTTTCACTAATTCTAAATTATTTTTTCGATATCATATTTATCGTATGAACATCTCGAAAATAGTTTTACTGCGAACTGTTGCACGTACACACGCGCACACACGCGCACATAGTGCGCAGCACAATCGTTACTGCGCGACGGCCGTGAGACATACGAGACTAGGCCACTGCAAATTTTAATATAGTACGATTTCTCGGTAAACAAACGTGGCACAAAGACAAAATAATACGCTATAATTTTTTTTTTAAATTTTCCAACTTATTACTACGTTATATCAACACGTCCTTGGACGCATCGTGTACCTATAGGTCTGATACACGTCGTCCGCAATGTGCAAATGTCCGCGTTTTTTAACGTTAAGTAGGACGTTTAAATCCGGACTCGAATTAACAACAACAAACAGTGTTTATAAGACGTTCGCGTCATACCGCGTATAATAATTACCGCAATCGCAGTCGCAATCTGTTTGACGGTTTCGAGCTTGTGATAAAAAAAATAACACTTTGGTCGAGAGCTTACAGGAGAGTATTGACTCATGACTCCGTTGAAAAATCAACTGAACTCGGTGATTATAACGAAAACTAAAAAACTAACTCGTATTCTTAAAAAAATAATTACACGCCTACTATCTCTCGTGCGCAGGGCATACGACGCCAGGTTAGGCAGCCGAAACAGATATTTTTATTTTGACTGCTAAACCGACTAAGTACGTTTCGTTGTCGGGGGACCTCAAAAAAATAATCTTTTGTACTGGGCGTACAAAAGTGTATATCGGCTACCGAACTTTCTGAAACGCGCGGCGATTTCACAGTTCGGTCATGTCCATCTTGCGAAAAACGGCAGTTTGACGACAATCTCTTTCCAGAGCTCACGCCCCGATCGAACGGCTGTTCCCGGGGGGACAGCCGGAGACGGTATTGCAGATCCATCCGTCGTGGTATATTCTCTCTCGCGGTTTCTTTTTCCTCCGATCGTCAGCTTCTGCGGCCTCGAGTCATTACAAAGTGGCCCAAAACAAAAAGAACGTGGGGTCCTAAGCACACGCTCTGCCAGTCTTGGTTCCAGTACGTTTAGCACGGCCCCGGAAGTTCTGCGACACCCGAACAATACGCGCTTCCACGATATCTAAGAATTCGAAATAACGAGACGGAAAAACTATATAGTTCGTCTTTTCCTCCAACACTACACGTAATAGTGCACGTACGCGTCGTAATATTTTATACGTCGTTACACGTAGTGTGGTGTGCGTCCCGTATCTTATTTATACACATTTGCGTGGGAGAGTCGGTGCGGCGTTTTTTTAAACGAGCGTAAAAATGGCGCGATTTAGCGAAAAAAAAAAATACTTTTCGCGGAATATTGCGCAACGAGAAAAATTGGCATCATACCTACAGCCGTCATTAGCTCCTACTAATTGATAATAATATTACGCGATAAACACTATTGGCGTACGAGAATTTCTCGCGATCCTTCTTCACGACGTCCTTCTTCACGACTTATTTAATATTACGCTTTAGTTTTTCATTTCTTTCGATTCCACGCGGTTAACCACCCGAGGAGACCATCGCGCTTATTATTTCTTTTTTTTCAACCGATATTTTCGTATTTTTAAAACAGTTGAACACTATGTAGGTAGGTCCGAGACGGACGAGTTTCGCGTTTGAAACGCGCGTTTTCATTTTTTCGGATAATTTGTTTATTTCTGTAATCGTGTTTCCTACGAACTCTCGATGTACACCTCGAAGGAGAGAACTTTTATTAACGCGAACGCGCGTCTACGTTCATTAACAATAATCGTTGATTCGTACCACCGAGTGTACGAGGTTTGAACATTTCAAATACTTTACCGACGTTTTTACATCGTTCCGTGTTTGCACGTAGCTCTTTTTAAAAACTGTTTCGTCAGTTGACGGACAAGTAGTAACGATGGAACGCGATTGAAACAATTTCCACCTTTCACACGATGAATGTACACGAATTTTACTGCGACGATCTCTCAGTCCGACACTCTCAGTCGACCGCGATTTTCAAAAAGTACCCCGAATATTATATATTACAAGTGTTGTGCACGCTACCCATTTTTTTTTTTTGTTATTAATCGCGGTGAAAACGTTTCGTGTGAAACGCGATATGCACGCCTGTTTATTACTCGTAACGAAATGTTTTTTCCGTTCCGCCGCAGATGTCGAAACGCCGCGGCGCGATGGCGCGATTCGAACCCGCGCTGGTGGTACTGGCGGCCACGCTGGTGGCCATCGTGGCCGTGTCCGTGGCCGCGGTGCCGGCCGCGCACCACCTGCACCACCACTCCGGCGGCCACCACCGGACGTCCGGCGCCGGGTCGCCGCAGTCGGCGGGCGTGCTCCAGCACCCGCTCAGCAAACGGTCGTTCTTCGACATCCAGTGCAAGGGCGTGTACGACAAGACGATATTCGCCCGGCTGGACAGGGTGTGCGAGGACTGTTACAACCTGTTCCGGGAACCGCAGCTCCACTCGCTCTGCAGGTTCGCATAGTGTGCATTACATTGTTGTATACAGCGTCCGCGACGGGGTTCAAACCCCTCCCGAAATGTACACTCGAGTTCGTGCGACCATAATTTTTTTTTAGATTTTTTTCAAAAACCTCCACTTAACGGTCACACTACCGGAAAAAAAATTACGTTCCTCGCGGCGATTTTCGTTTCGATTTCACTGCGCCGACGAAAAAAATGATGTACTTTTCTTACGGTCCGACCGTAACGAACCGATCCGAACACAAATACAACATTTTTACGGGCGGTCGGATCCATTTTGATGCGTATCTTCTGCCCGACGACGACGGTCCAAACTACTCGACTACAAATTGTTTTATGTTTTTCCTGTTCCGTCGCACAGCCCACCACATTTCGTTTAGTGTAATTGGACGAATTATAAAAAACGATATTCGAATGATCGTCTGTCTCACCGTTATTCAAGCGTGATCTCGTAATTTTACAATTCATTTCGATTCGTGCGTGTACGTGCGCAAAAACCATCCATCCATCCACCACACCCGTTTTTCGCCATAAAACGAATTGCTTAACGAGCGAACATCGGCTTTTGCAGGAAAAATTGCTTCACGACGGATTTTTTCAAAGGATGTCTGGACGTGCTGCTGCTCCAGGACGAGATGGAAAACATACAGAAGTGGATCAAACAGTTACACGGGGCTCCTCCCCCCGGATCTGGATCTGTGTCTTAGGTACGTTGTTTATTAAACCGTTCCTCTGCGCGATTCGTTACAAAAACGGACGTTTCACGTTTCGTTTTTGGAAAAACGTAATACAGAAACGCGTAAATTTAGTTGTGGGTAGGTCAAGTTGTAGACGTATCGGCGGAGAGAAATGAAAAAAAACAACATCGATTCGGGCTAGTAATAGGTATTTGAAATGTTCGGTACAACGGACGATAAATTTCGTCGCGGCGTTTCGTTCAAACAAGCTTAAAATGAAGTTGGACCGATGAAAGGAACTCGAAAGCGTAAAATCTCAAACACACTCGCCATGCATCCGTGCATCACGGGGTACCAAACATCATTCAATTCGACGGCAGGTCGTTACCGCATTTGAATTTTTGCGCCCATCGTAATATTCAAGTGTACTAACAACGCAAAAATCATTGTTAAGACTTTAGGAAGAATAGATTTTTTTCTCTTTCTCTGTCGATCGCGTGCAGTGTTCACACGGTTTTTATTTCCAACGATAGTGTTGCACAAAAACTGATTTCAATTATTATTCTTCATGACGTCTGCTTTTCCTACGTTTTCACAATTTGTATCGCAGACATTTTCACAAACTAGATTTGAAAAAAAAAAAAAATTTATAAACTTTGGCAAGACACAAAAAACACAACGCGCGGTAATATCAACAACGAGTTCAAATCGCTAAATCAATCGGTTAGGGTTCGAAATAAAAACCGTCATACAAATTTGTATGGTTATTTGTGTGTGTGTAACGAGTGATAAGAAATTTGACTCTTCCAATCCTATATCTCCAGTACAAGTATTTATTTTTGTTTTATTTTTTACAGATCAACAGCTTTAACACGGTATACTTTAAGGCTTGTTTGGAGTCTCTTCAACTCGTTAGCAGAGAGACTCGATACAACCAGATGGTCGAGTTTTTGGGGAAGAAATAAATTAAAATATTAACAGAATACTGTATATGTATGTACTGTCCGTACATATGCATATTTTTATTTTTGGTTATTTATTTTGTAAACCAGACATTGGCTGTCGAAAAAAAACCTATTCTAGTCTATTCAGAGAAAGCAACAGCATTACATACAAAATAATATCGAACAATTGTGTTTACTTTCCCTAGATGAATTTTTCTAATTTATTAAATAGATTTTAAGACTTTGTTTTTAATTTTTTGTTTATAAAACGTATTTGTTTGTTTTTAATATCTAAGAGTTGTATTATAAATTAAATTATACATATTATATACATATACACGTAAATATGTATGACAAAACATATTTTAATAGCTTTTGAATAAGATTTGTGTAATATTTTTTATTTTATATAAAAACAAAAAAAAAAAACTGTAAATTTTTTTTTTTTTTTGTCGTATTTATTTAATTTACAAAAACAAAATATATGATGACAACTCTGACGACTTTATGCAACGAAATAGCCTTGTTGTGTATCACTAACAACATATTTTAGCCTTACGCTTTGAAATGAATAAAACAAAAAATTATTTAGACTCTACAAAAATTTGTATTGATATTTTTTTTTTTTTCAAAAAAGGATTAACATTTTGTACATAAATTTCCGTTCCTATAAAACTATTATTTTATTGCAACAAAATCCATATCCATTCTTGGCAAAAAAATTTAACATACCGAGTTAATGTAAAGTACAGATTAAACATAGTACGGTGTGAAAAAAAATCAAACTACTGAATACATAAATGGAAATTATTGAGTCGGCAAATTAAGAAGAATGTTTTGTCCGGGGGGAAGATATGACACTTGTCTAGATCTTGACAACTGGTAGGCTATGTCTTCAGCAGCTTCGATCCTCCTCAGTTCGACCAGACCCTCACCGGCATCACCAAAAGACTTGGCCAACATGGTGGCAGCTTCAGAGTCTCCTTGAGCGGATATAATAGAAGCCTGTTTTTGTTGTTCAGCTTTTTCTACCAAAAATTTCGCCCTCTCCGCATCCTGCTGTGCCACCTGTTTTAATTCTACGGCTTGAGTGAACTCTTTGCCGAACGTTAAATGCGTAATTGAAATATCGTCTAATACGACTCCAAACTGTCCGGCACGTTCAATGAGAGTTTGGCTGACCTAAAATTAAAATTTTATTGCATCACAATATTTTACAAGTTATTATTTTTTTTTTCTTTTACGTACAGTACGAGAAACATTTTCTCTCTGTGTGATAAGTTCGCCAGCATCAAACTGTGCAACAACAGCCTTTAAAACTTCAGTGGTGATGGACGGTAAAACGCGTTCATCGTAGTCAACACCCAAAATGGTGTATATTTTTGGCAATTGTTCGGGAACAGGTCTGAACAATATTCTGAGAGTGATGTTGACATTCTGCAAGTCTTTACTACCGGTTATCACGGGTACGTTCCTGGGACGAGAACGGACATCGAAAATAATTGGCTTTTGTACCCAGGGAATTAAAAAATGTGTGCCTTCTCCGACCACAGTATTCTTTATTCCTGTGAATCTGTCAAAGATTACAGCTCGATGACCACCGTCAACATTGTACAAAGCAGTATTTGCGACACTGCCAGCTATGGCTAGACCCAAACCCAATTGGCCAATACGATTGAAAATCTGTGCCATAGTCCTATAAAAATATACAAAATCAATGAGTTAGGCAGTAAAAATAGCTATGTTTCATACAAAATAATGTCAAGTCATACAAGTATGACTCACATAGATATTTAAAATATTATTGCTTTCTAAGAAAATATCATACACTCGTTCATAATTAATCTAAAAATAACCGTTGCGTGTGGATAGAACCGTTTTGTACGAATTGATGATACTAAGCTCAATTTTTTTATTATTTTTTTTTTTAATAGGAGAACATTACCTGCTTGATTATCCGTGAAGCTGCCTTTTATTTTTTTTATAGTTCAACCCAACACACAAAGCTTTTTAATTTATTAAAGATGGCAAAAATAAAAAAAAGATAAAGATCTCCATTACAAAAAAAAAAAATCAACTATCATTCTATCATAATCAACACTAATAGAGTGCTTGTGGGTTATAGTAAATTAATAAAATAGAATTTTACCTCGCCAAACACTCCAGTGCTGATGATATTGAAATTGTTATCAAAATATGAATTTACTTAAAATAAAACGCTTATTTTTGTGGCAGGGTAATTTGTACTATCATAATATTACTGTCCATGTCCTGTGTAAAATGATTTTTACTGCATTTAAAACATACCACACACACCTATTTCCTACTTATTATTATTATTACTTATTTCATGTTTGCAGAGTGATTAATTGTATAAAGTATGTATTTAAATACGTTTTAAGTATTAGATGTTCATGTTTAATATAGTTTTCTTAAATTTGGTTAATACAAAAACCCTTAAAAACTGTCATTATCGATGTCTGGACTATGTGCCTACTTCTACTTATAACTTGACTTGATTTTTCTTTATCAATCTAAAATTAAAAAACATAGAAAAATTAATTTTTGGACCGTTTCAATTAAATTAGTTTGGTCTGTGGTTGGATACAATTAACAAACCATCTCAGAAATTAATAATCTTAAAAGTATTTGGTAGATAGGTAATTCGTACGACATTAAGCTCGACGTTAAGTATCTAACACTTCTGATAAAAACGTAAGTAGAAATTTTATGCCTGATAATATTTAAATAACTATTTACTACTCGACTTTTATTTTCTACTAAACAATGCAAGTAGCAATAAAGCATGGGTGCATGTAAAATTATAATGTGCAGTTATCTTCTCGATTACAATTAACAATTGCAACTTGCTAGTTGCTCCTCTCGAGTCTTTATACAATAAGTACACACAAATCGAAGTAACACACCAGCTATACTAAATCACCTATTACACAGATTATAAAAATAATAACACTATATTGACAATAGGTCATAAACACATAGATATTGTTCATGGACGTTTGATTAAATCGTATAATTTTGATGTTCACGTTTGCGATTTGTATTGATCGATCCACCACACTAATTTACTACATTGTAAGTAGGTACATACCTGTAATGATATTAACTCTTAAAATTAACAACTAACACAAAAAAGTTAAAACTGCTGATACTACAATACAGGGGTCAAAAGCGATAAATAACGTTAGTAAAACATTAATTTTTTTGATTCACAAACTACTATAATACTCGGAAATAAAAGCGTCGCAGCGACAATTATAAAAAAAAAACAATAGGTTCCTGTCATACCTACGTCATTACTTGAGCCGATTCAAAGAGGATCAGTCATTGTTTGTTCAGAACAAACCAAAATATATCAACCGCAACTTCATTTTACGCAACGGTTAACAGTGGGTAGAGAACAAGGCGAGGAACGAGGTAAAACGATTTCCTAAAATATGCCTAATGCACTATAAAATATTATCCGTGTGAAACTTTAGAACGAGCTGGCCAAGTCCGGGGATCACTAGAGCGGTCCGAGGACCACACCACTCGAACGTACACGATTTCCGCAGACGATCAGGCTCGAACAGCTCGATTTTTGCGTTCTCTCGGCAGCAGAGAAACGCCGAGAAAACGCGAAGCGAAAAATGTATGAAATTTTTAATCACACGACTAAATGTATAGATAGGTAGGTAAATTACTCACTAGTCTCGGGCAATGCCGACGGTTCAAACTCGACGAACACGGTAATATTTCAATCAGTACGGCGCAAATTTGAATAATTGGAAAGACGAGAAAATTCGATTTGTTTTTCCGACCACTTTTCGTTGTTTTGCCGACTATTAGCGCGACGTTTTCCAGAGGCGGACTCGGATCGTTCGGGCATCGGCAATTTCTGCTATAGTGATTAGCACGTTTTCAGGTTAGAACTCGGGCAAACGTTGCCAACGTCATGCTCGTGATAAGAACCGTTTTGATAACGGAAACGATTCTGTAAACAATCGAGCGACTTACGACTTACCTTTATAGAGTTTAAAATTTTAAATAAAAAAATTAAAACCAATAACGGATTATTATTACACTCGCACAAACACAGTTCTCAACAACAGTTTTAAACACATTGTGGTAAACAGAGTTTAATCTCTCAAAACAGTAAACACCCGTGCGGAAGGCGTCGGAGAATAATTCGAGTAAATATTTAAACGTTTTCTATTAATAATTAATAGAAATTTATATTATATAGAATATTATTATATTATTATATAATATAATAACATTATTAATATTATTCTATTATTATATTAATAGAAATTTCACTAATTAAAGTTTGCAATTATTGCAAACTTTAATTAGTGAAATTTTCTACGGAACCAACCTAACCGTTTTTGTACTAAAATTAAATGACCTTAGAATCAAGCTATGACTATTACCTATTCTTAAAAACGTTTGGCACATTTTAACGATCATTATTTTGCCCCGTTAGTAGCACCCGCCAAAACAGATTTTTTTTTTTTTCTTACGCTTTTCATTCTTTTTTTGAAATATACCATATTAACCTGATGAAAGGCTCAAATTTAAACCTCAAAATTAATTTAAGTCAAAATTAAATGATCAAATAATAATAATAACAAATAGTAGGTAAATAATTTAATTGCTCAGCTATGAGTAGTAATGGGGTCATCTACTAATGACACTTTCATATTGATTTTTTTTTAACGATGTGTGTTAATTAAGTGCAGGCTACTAAGTCTTTTTTAAATTGGAGAGTCATGACACCATTTAACGCTTGAGACTTCTGGAATGAATGGCACCACATGATTTTGAATTACAGATTTCAACAACATTTCATTGTTAAAATTTATTATACATTCTATACACCTCTAATAACAGATCAAAACCTGTGCAAGTTTCTCCGGTCCAAACAATTATTTGTGTATGTGTTTGTTGTATTTTTCAATTCATTGTTTGCTTGTTAGCCATCCAAACAGAAAATTCCAAAGTCAATAATTTTAGTATGCCACTCTGCTAACGTGATAATATAGACCAAAACTTCTGCCCAAATGATCGTCATATTGGAAATCATGAATTTGCATGATTTATATCCATGTTAAAAAAAAATTTTAAATTTTAGAAGAATTACTTTTATAACATTATCTTTTCACTCTTTGAAAAATTGAACTGTGAACAACTCAAATCTCTAAAACTGTGGAATCATACGATCGGCGCCATTTTGTACTTGTTTTTAACATTGTTTTTTTAAACAATCAATAAATTAAGTTCCTTACCCGGCAGTACAACATTACAATGAATAGCTTGCCATATGATTTGGTCTGTTAATTCAGTTTAAAAATAAGTTGGTGTATCTTAAGCAATAAAAATAATTATTTTTTTTTAATAGATTATTATGTGTTTTTAAGAGAAAAATTTTCAATAGCATCTTGTTATGTTTCAGACCACGTTTAAAATGTCCAACGGTGATACCCTTGGACCCAGTGTTAGTGAAATTCAATCAGAACTACAAAAAAATGATATTAACGATGAAGAAAATGGAGACGGCTGTATCGGACCACCTATACCATCGGAATTAAAAGTACCGGAAGAAAGGCCAAAAGCAGATTCGACAGAAAAAACAGCAGAAAATATTACAAATGAGAAAGACGATTATATTGGCCCACCCATTCCTGGCGGTTTAAAAGGTCCGGAAAATAATTTACCCTCTGTTCTGTCAAATAAACATGAAGAAAACAGAGAAATTGATAAGTCGTCCGGTTCAATAATTGACAACGCTGAAGATGATAGTACCGACGGTGAAGACGATGAAGATGAAGACTCGAAAGAGATTAAAATACCTGTAGAAAGTCAAGTGTCCTTAAATCATGGGACCAAAGCAGTCACAGCGCTTTGTATTGATCCTCCAGGAGTAAGATTAGCCAGCGGGTCCGTTGATTATGAAGTCCGACTGTGGGATTTTGCCGGTATGGATCAAACCCTTCAAAGTTTCCGTACCTTGACACCTTGCGGTAACCACCCTATAAAATATCTAAAGTATTCACCGACCGGCGACCGACTTTTGGTCATTTCTGGTATGTCTCAAGCCAAAGTGTTGGACAGGGACGGTCATGAACTATGGGAATGTGTCAAAGGTGACCAGTATATATCAGACATGGTAATTGTATAAAAAAATTTTTATTAATAATGTATTATATTCCAATAGTCACCTTCAACGTTTCGTATTTTAAACCGAGCGCAGAGTTTGACAATATGATAATATGTTGACTTAAATAAAAACAAAATTGTTATCAACTGGGAGGGTTACAATACATTTTGTCATGGTACTTGATAAATACTTTTTTGTACGATAGAATAAGTAGCATCTAGACAGGTACGACCGTGTTTCATGCTCAAGTTATGTGGAAATTAAATTTTCTAAAATAATTGTAGTTTTGGTTTTGTAAAACTTTTATTTTTTTAGTGTAAACACTACAATAATAAATTGCGCATTAATCGTAAGAACACTATATTTTTTTAAAACCGACATTTTTTTTTCAGAGCGCAATTTTCATTTCTAAGGGGTAACTCATTTTTACAATTTTTTTTTCAAAAAATCGTGGCCTCTTAATGATTGACATACGTAACGTTATGTTCTCAAGACACAGAGTAATCAATAGTTATTATATAGTATGGCGTTTATTCTTGTTGTCGTATGCGCTCATTTTACCTTACGTTAAACGAGAATCGATGGGTGGTAATGTTATTTTTTGCGATTTTGATTTTGTGCGCCGTAGGTGCGCACCAAAGGACATACTTCTCCGTTAACCTGCGGCACTTGGCATCCGAGGAACAAAGAGGAGTTCTTGACCAGTTCGGAGGACGGGTCTTGCCGCATCTGGGACATGACCAAGCGGGACAAGCACAAGAGCATCGTAAAGTGCCGGGCCAAAAACGGCCTGAGAACCGTGCCGACCACGTGCAACTACAGCAACGACGGGAAACTGGTGGCGTGCGCGTGCCGGGACGGGTCCGTCCAAGTGTGGGACACCAGGAAACCGAGTTTCGTGAACGCGGCCTTCGTCATCCGGGACGCGCATCTGAACAACTCCGACACGTCGTCCGTGGTGTTTTCCTACCGGGACACGTCCATGTGCACGCGTGGCGAAGGCGTCGACGAAACGCTGAAGCTCTGGGACGTGAGAGCGCACAAGAAACCCGTGCACGTCGTCGACGGGCTGTACTCCAGGTAGGTGCCCACCCGACCTAAGCGTAATTTCTCCGAGGGCACGTACAGTCGTTGGCGTGTGGGCGCGTTTACGGGAGATCGGGTGGCGGAGAGTTAGGCTTAGTCAGTGTCACCGCGATACACATCGTGCCGATCTCGTTACAACAATTGAAAACCGTGGATATTCGCAAAAATTAACAATTCGTTCGCCAAAAGTAACCGAAATAAAAACCTCGAGAAAAACGTACCGACGCAAATTGGCGTACCCGCGTGATTTTACTGACCGGTCGCGCGGCGAAATCGAACGCAACGATTGATCTCGCGTCTGAATTTCACAAAAATTATTTCCGAAAACGCTAATTTTGAAATTCGTCGTCGCACGTCGAATTGATTACGCGTCGCACGAGAATCGGTTCATGGCGGTAGTGATCACGGTGGTGGCGGCGGCGGCACCACTTAAGGGGTGTATATTTTTCAAATAATTTTTTATTTTTACCCTCCCCCGCCCGACAGAAGTTCGGAGCGGTGTTAATACCATCAAAACGATCGCTGTTTTCACTCTTTTTTGTTTTTTTCTACCAAAAAATCACATCCGGTTCACTTTTTTTCGTCCCCGAAACGCGGACGAGCACCACGAGACAAACCCCAACAGAAAACCCGAACGAGTGTTCGCCGCACAATGTAACCTAATGTAACAACGTCGTGTTTCTCGCCCCGCAGGTACTCGACCGCGGACTGCTGCTTCAGCCCGGACGACTCGATCGTGGTGACCGGGCACTCGGTGCGGCCGAAGGAGACGGACGGCGGACACCTGATGTTCTACCGCGCGGACACGTTCGAGCTGGTCCGGAGGGTCCGGGTGTCCGACTCGCATGCCATCAAGGTGCACTGGCACCCGAAGCTCAAGCAGCTGTTCGCGGGCTGCGGCGACGGCGCGGTGAAGGTGTTCTACGACCGGGTGGACAGCCAGCGGGGCGCGATGCTGTGCGCGTCCAAGGCGCGCACCAGGACCAAGCAGATGGAGATGGTGCCGACGCAGCAGATCATCACGCCGCACGCGCTGCCGATGTTCCGACAGGACCGGAACAAGTCGCTGAAGAAGCGCATCGAAAAGGACCGGCTGGACCCGGTCAAGTCGAAGCGGCCGGACCTGCCGATCAAGTCGGGGCAGGGCGGCCGCGTGGCCGCGTCCGGCAGCACGCTCAGCTCGTACGTCATCCGCAACCTGGGGCTGAGCAAGCGAGTGGAGGACGACCAGGACCCGCGCGAGGCCATCCTGAAGTACGCGAAAGACGCGGCCGAGAACCCGTACTGGATAACGCCGGCGTACGCGAAGACGCAGCCGCAAGCCGTCCTCGAGCGGTCGGGGGAGCCGGAGGGCGGCGAGCCGCCAGAGAAGAAGATCAAGTTCGCGATCGGTCAGCCCAAAACGTAGGGCGACTTTTCTTGGTTCCCCCGCGAACGAACTCGGCGGACCGACGGGCCAACGAAAAAGTCTACCGATTGTTTTTAACGCCATTTATACATACTACACGCGCGGTGCGCGAAACTGCTGGTTCTTCGACCCGTACATGTATTATGACATTAAAATTTAAAATAAATGAACGCGACAATTTTCTCTTAGAAACGCGAAACGTCTGAATAATTTATGTAGTATTTAAGAGACAAATGTTCTAGTAGTCCGCGTGACGTGATTTACGATGTGCGGTGGAAATAAAAATTTTTTTTTTTTGAGCAACACTATACACTATATTGTTGTTGTTGTTTTTTCCCGTACGAGAAACACGGAACCCCGCAAACACGGGCCGTTTAAACTCTTCTCGGCTGTCGTCCGTACAGGCAATGTCGGTGTTGGTGGTGTCCCCGGGTCGACGAGTAACGTTGATGAGACGGCGCTCTGCTGGAAACGGAATCGCCGGTGACGACCAACTGAGCAGCGGATTCGGCAACGCCGTTTCGAACCCTCGCGTCCCATTCTTGGCTCAAACGTCTGTTTTCGAAAAGCGTAAAACATTAGCTGACCGAGTGCGGGTGTTTTTTTTGTAAACGTGTTTTTTACAAATCGTAGTTGAAACGATCGTATTTTGATTGTCGCCAAAAAAAAAAAAACTATTCCGAATATCGTGATTGAAGAAAAAAAAATTTCTAACGGCGGTATTAATTGTTGAGGAGTGCAAAAAGTATTAATTATTTTTAAAACGCAGTAAATAATGTGTTAAACTTTGTTTTGACGCAAAATAATGTAAATCGATACCCCGCGTTTGATAGTAGATATATATATACTATATATATATATATATATACTCGAACGATCTCAAACTCCTTAATAGAAAATAAATCGATAGTTTAATGTACCCCCTACGTAATTGTGTGACGACTGTTCTCGTAACGATTTCGATTGATAGGTAGTAAAATTTCAAACGTCCCGATAAAACGTTTCGTGGTTTTTAATACGTAAGAGGGTAAGTCTGAGTATGTATTTATAAAAAAAAGTACATTTTCTCAGGTATAAAATTCATTTTAAAAGAATTTGATGAATACTTTGAAAAACGGCATTTTTGAAGGATTTCACCGTGCACGCGCCGAGACAAATGACGGCATCATTTGGAAAAAACTTTGAAATTAATTTTTAACCATCTTTAGTTTACACGTTATTATTTAAAAGTGGATCCTCGTGGTATGCGCGTTCTTTCGTCGATAAAAAATCATTTTTATCGCACATCCGTTTTGACGCGGTAAACGCCCCCTGTGTTCAACTCAAACTCCTTTACGCTTTTCCATTGCAAGTTACGTGACCCTTTGTGTTAATTAATTTTTTTTTTTTCCCCTTAAATTTATGCGAATTGTAGTGCCGCCTGCGTGTTGTACATATCGTGTCTTAATATCGTCGTAACCAATACGGCAGGCACGCTCTTTTGATTCAAGTAATATCGCCTCAGTGATTTCCAAAATATTTTTCCTGAACACTTCCGAGTTTAAGTCTTATTTTTTTTTACAAACCCCGGGTTATTACCTCCGAGCCTTGTGTATCAGTAGCTGCGTGTCGACCGTTTCGATGTACTTGCTTTCGGCCGACAGCGCCGACTCCGTCCGCGAAACGTCGGCGGACAACACTTTCGGCTGTATAAAAACAACGATTTCTGTACAATAATCATAATAATAATACACGACGGATTTCGAAATTTCAACACGGCTGTAGTATAATTATAATTATTTATATTACTTTTGCAGTACAGTTTTGTATAGTCATAGTCATCCTTAGGTATATCCTAGGTCTCCCAAAAACCCGCTTTTAAGCCACGGGCACAGTTCGAGGAAATTAGGATCAATGCTAGTCTGTTATGCGTATGCTCTAGACCCGATTTAAGACGGTAACGATAATTCAAAATTAAACTTTTCGAAACCAGGGGGGATTTTTGAAAAACCATGCAGGAGGAGACTGACTGAAATCTTGGACTGCCCGCTAAAGTTGTTATCGTACGATAGCTTCCTTAAAGTATACTCGTGGAAACCTTAAAATTTCTCATTTATCAATATTTTTACCGTCGATTGCGTTCTTTTCGCGGTCCCGCAGGGCAGGCGCGCGCAGTTGTTCTTCCTCTGCGGAGCCCGCAGCGACGTCCTGCTGCACGGTTCGTGGTCGTCTTCTGGAAAACGCGTTTGTCAAAAAATAAACATCAATACAATAATATCGTTTAGTTTTTCTCTCTACCAAAGAAAATGGCGCGTCCGCGTTATTCATAGTGAGTATTAATAAGTGAAAAAAATGATCGGAAAAGTGTTTTTTTACGTTATTCCAGATCGTATAAAAAACGTTTTTATCGTGTTCATGAGAGCATGATATAATGAATGGTTTTCGGCTATTTTGATTAGCGATCTAATGATAACAATACATATATATACATTGTTTACTCGCCGCGGTATATTACCGTTCGGATCAAACTTTTCCGGCGCTGTGGCATCCGACTTTTTCTCCGGCAGTAACGACACCTTCATGCGCACGTTGTTCGGACCGTCCACGCTGACGCACCAACCGTCAGTCGCCGCTGTTAGAATACAACAACAACCCAGCGATCATAAATAACGTCAAAAATATGTGCGTTATTTTTTCATACGTAATATACATCCTATTGTGTACAATATGAACGTATAGGGTATTCGGTCGCCAGTAAAAATGTCCGAGCGTTTCAGCTGATTGCGACTGTTATAGTTATAAGTGATCAACGTGCGATGTTTGCTGACGGTACAGTTTTGGTCGGGGAAAAATCTGGCCGATAATAGGATGAGCGGAGGTCAGCTCACCCTGGGATTCCTGGAAGGGATTGAAGATTAGCGGAAATAAAACCGAGTTGTATATAGAGTACGACTGTTCGGAGGAAGAAGAGGCCAAGAGGTTGCCGGAATAACGATGAGAGCGACGACAACAAGCGGCGGTGATGACGTGGTGACAGGCGAAAGCTTTAAGGATCATTTGTGGTGACGGGGGTGCTTCGGCGTGGATGTGATACTCGGGATTAAGTGCGGTAAACGGTGGGAAGCGTCGGGCGTTTTGTGCGATAAGAGAACGAGGATGAAAGGCAAACTGCGCTGGAGAGTGTAGTAAGACCGACTGCGTTACGTGGTTCCGAGTGTTGGACAGTGGAAAATTGAGCCGAGTGGACGACTTAGGCTTAAGACCGAGGTGCCCGAATAGTCGGGTGTGGAAGGCGAGCGAGAAGAAGAAGAAAAATAGACGTGTTGATGCTCAAGAGTGCGAAAAATGTATGCGTCGTCACCTAAATGCGACGGACTGCGTCGGTGATGAGCGTCTTGCGCCCGCAGCCTCGGCAGATGTTTGGCCGCCGCCGCCGCCGAACACGTCGTCGAAGACTTCGAGAGTTGCATTGTTTTCCTGTTCGGGACGACCGCGGGCAGCGACGTGACGGGCTCGGGAACAGCTTGCACGTGCACCGTGTACTGCTGCAGTGGGTCCTCCTCGTCTTCCGGTTCGACGACGTCGTCATTGTCGTGCGTTCCTGTTCAAAAAAAAATACGAGATCGTTCAATTGGGCTGACCGTGGGCAGTGACGCAACCTTTTTTCCCGGTGGTTATTACTGTCCATCGGATTTTTCCCCCTGTATACGTTTCGGGGGTGGCGCCGGAATAGGGTTCTGGGAGTAGTATTACTGTCGTTGTAAGTTTACAAAACCGTAAAAAAAAAAAATCCGAAAAACCTCTCGTCGTCACAAACTTTTTTAGTCTTCGACTACAGAGTTCTGGAAATAATACGGCTGGGTGTACGTTACCTGCAAGCGTGTAACCCGAGTCATCCACACTGTCCGCACGAAGCGCGTAGAAATTGATCCAACCCTTGGACAGGGTAACGAGCTGATCGGTTTTGGCGCCGTCCACGGCCTCCTTGCTCTTGTACCGGTTTTGCCTGACCACACCCACCACCAGGTGGGCGTTGTCCGAGGAGAGTTTTTTCCCCGGATGACCTGTCGCTGGGGAGTCGAAAAAAAGACAAAAAACAAATATTTGAAAAAACTACACGAAAACGAATTATTTTTTTTTGTCGAAAATTCACTGATTTTGAAGCGTTTCAACATTTCGATATTACCCATCCAACTAAAAAATGTATTGATGATACATTTAGTTTTTTTTTTACAAACGATGTGTTATACTGTTAAGGTCGTGGAAAATTTTCAAAGCTCAAAACGATAAATTATCGTCTTAACCGTACAAGAGATAACGAAATGTTCTATTTGTTTTTATTCAATTTCTATAATTATCTAAAAAAAATTAATAAACAGAGATTAATAACAGTGATTTTATAGATTCTAATAACGAGACTGATTCCCCGAGTATTTTTAATAATGAGTAATGACCGTTATAAGAAATAGAACATGCGAAAGAGCATCAAATCTTTGTAAAACTATATTGACGTGACATCTTTTGCTCGTTCGCTATCCGCGGGGAGTCTTAAAAAAAAAACAAAAACAGAACTTTGGCTGAGAATAAAAACGTATAACAACACTACTGAACTGTCCAAAGTGAACCATTGAGACCTCTGAAAATTGTCGGTTGAGAAATTTAAACTAATGTAATTGAAATGAACAAGTGCGTCTAATACCGAACCAAGCATCGCAGTTAGTTTGTAACTGATGATTTTTAAAACGTCAAAATTGACACCGATGATAATTAATGACTCGCAGCAGTCTCGGCAGTCGATCGGCGCGACTGACGTTAATGACGGAGTTCCCGCGCGCCGTTTTAACGTTATAGACTTTGCGAGAATAGAAATTAATTAATAAAATTTCTTTCCTAATTGACACTTCCCGTGTAGCGTATATTATATTATATTACATTTATATAATTAACACCTCTATAAAATAACAAACCGAACAAATCATTAGTGTCGGAGACTATAAACAGAAAATACGAACGGATGTCTCTGATCCGAACTATTTGTTTTGTTGTATAATCGTACAATATTATTGTTGTTTGCCTTTAGGGTGTATAAAAAACGATGTTTGTTTAAATTAAATTAACACAACAGGCATCCTTACGACCTGAATAAAAATTTAGGTACCGCAATTTAGTCGCGTGTACAGATTTTCTCCGTCACACGGGTACTATACAGTTTTGATTGGTAAAATGATAATTTCGTCTCGGAAAAAAGCGACGTTTCCGCACAGACTTGCCGACACGCACTATTTTTTCTAAAGACCGTGAAAAAATATTCGATCCCGGCGTGAAAATCCCCGTCGAAACGTCTCTAAAGCGCCTACTCTTCAGTTTCTACCGAAAACGACGTTTGAAAACTGCAGCTGCGATTCCTAGAGATCTTTTTAAACCAACTCTGCGAGTGTTGTGTAAAAATTTAAAAAAAAAAACAAATTTTTGCCGAGCACCGACGGCGGACAGTCGTTATAACGACGATACGTATAGCGGACATAACACCGACCTCTGCAGTTGTGTCTTCCGGTCGTCGGCCCCGCCTTACCGCCGGCCGCCTCCGGTCCCGCGGCCGCGTCCCTGCAGCTGGTCGTCCGGGCGCGCCGGTCGCGCGTCGGCGGTTTGGCCTGCTGAGGCCACTCTTCCGTCTGGTTGCCTTCGGACACCATCTTCCGGCCGGCCACCAGACGTATCTGGTTTTCGGACACGCGGCTCCGCTCGTGCAGACCGGCCAACAGCGTCTCCAGTACGCAGCGGTCGTCCACCGCGTGACGTGCGGTCGCGCGGCCGGCCGTCGAGCCCCGCTGCGCCTGCACGCCCTTCTCCTCCGTCCACACGGTCTGGCATCCCTTGTGCCGCAGGGCGCGCACTCGGGTCAGCTGCGTCTTTCTGGTGGCCGCGGCCGGCGCGTGCAGGTGCCGCTTCAGCAGACTTCGCCGCCGGTCCAGTCGGCCGGCCAGCGCGCCCGGCATCTTCAGCGTGAACGCGACCGCCGCGGCCGACTCGCGTCCGTTCAGCGACAGAAAATACGAGACGGCCGTGACGGCGGTCCCGCCGCCGCCGTCCTCGAGGCTGTCCGTCAGGCTGTCGTCGCTGTCCGCGCAGTCCGCAGCAGTCTTGCAGCAGCCGCCGCCGCCGCCCAGCTGCGAGTAGTAATAACGCTGCGTCTCGCGGCTGTCGCCCGGCGGCCGCGTGTCCACGGCGAACACGGTGCAATCCTCGTCCCACGGGCTGCGCCGGGTTTCTTCGGCACGGCCATCGTCGGGTCCCGGCGGCGGGAAATTCGCTTTTCTCCGATCGGAGCCGATCGGAGAAAAGCCGCCGTTCTCGCGGTTTTGAGGCCGTTTCTCGTAGTTCGCGTTGCCGAACGTAAAAAACCCACCGACGTAAAGCGGCTCTCTGCCGCCGACCTCCGCGGTTTCGTCTACCGACTCCAAGCCGCGTTTCGACGTCGTCCCGGCGCAAGCCAAGTTCCGACGGTCCGTCTGACGGGATCCGTCGGCCGCTCCGACGTCACCCGTGGACGGCCGGCCGTAAAGCGGTTCGACGTCGCGGGGGATTGCCGCGGCGGCCGTTGCCAATTGCGTACTGTTCTGCGGTCGACGCTCTTTGTCGTCTCGCGTCCGACTCGCGCTGTCCACGTGGATCCCCCCGTTCGGCTTCGGCGCGCTGCGTTCGACACTTTCGCCGCTGCAGTCATCGAGACGCCCAGGCGAACGGTTCCGATCGTGAGCTTCTTCTGCTACGTCCGCTCGTTCCACCGCGCGATGATCGTGAGGTTTTTCTGCCACGTCCGCTCGTTCCGCCGCGCGATGTTCGCGACCGTGCGGCGCCACGACTGCAGAACTGTTCCCGCCGAGCGGTTCCGAAGAGTCAGCGAGATCGCTGCGACTGTCCGTCGCGGCTGCGTGCTGACGAGCCGCCTCCGCCGGTCGTTGTTCCGCGGTCAACTCCGCGAGTTCGGCTCTCGTACGCGACGACCGCGAGTCGTCTTCGCCGGGCGGTGACAGCCGTCGCGTCTCCGGACCGCCGTCAACGTTTGCGCGCGAACCGTTCCCCGATGTCGTCCGCTCGTGATGATTGTTTCGCTCGTGTGCGCGCTGCGGCGATTCCGCTCTCCCGTCCTCGCTGCTGCGGACCGAATCGTCCGCGACAGTTTTACCGGCTGCGCATACCGCGACCGATCCTTCACGCGGACGTCGGTTTACGACAGCGTCGCCTTCGCCCGAAACGTAAAACCCTTCGGTTTTCGCGCCCTCGCGGTTTTCCACCGCGGCTGTTTCGACGGCAGCCCAGTAACTGTCCGCGGGAATGCCGTAATTGTCCGCGCACGCCGCGCGTTCGACGACCGGTCCGTCGCTGCTCAGCAGCGTGGTGACAGCGGAACAATCGCCGGTCAAAAGCCGCGTTTCGCTTCGGCACGCGCCGAACACGGGCGGCGACCGAGCGTCTCCCGAGCTCGGGTCGCCGGCGTCTCCGGCCGGTGCGTAGTGGACGCTGAACCGGTGGCTCTCGGTATGAGACACGTAACCGCCGCCGTCCATCGGGTGCCGGAGAACGCTCTCGCAGCTGAACACGATCGGGGAACGACGCGGTTCGCCGGCAAACGTTGTGGACGTGGACACGGTCCTAGTGCCGGCCGCGGCTGTCAGCCGGCGACGCGCCGTCTCCGGCCGCCGCGGGCCGCACTGGACCTTCGGAGCCGAACTGGCCCGGCGGCGGAGGTGCGCCGCCGCGGCCAACCTCACGCCGGCTCCGCTGCGGCTGTTGCACGTCGTCCGCGGCCTGCAGGTTCCGGCCAGTCTCGCGACCGCCGCGGCGTGGCCCCCGTCCGCCGTCCGGTCCGGCCTCGCGTCCCTCGTCGGTATCCTGGGCAGTCTGACGGCCCCCCGCTCGGCCCGGGCGGCGGGCGGCCACCGGGCGACGGCCGCGTCCGTTCGCAGTCTGGGCAGCTGCACGCCCCCGTCCGGCGGTCGCCGACTCCCGCCGTCGACCGCCGAAGCGGTCGGCGGTGCGGCGGGCAACGACACCCTGCGCTTGTACGGCACGCGCTTGAACTTTTGGCAGCCCCTGAACGCCGCGCACGTCGACCGCCGCCGCTCGCAGTGCACCGCCGCCGCCGATCGGACTTTCGGCTTTTTCGTGGACCGCGGTTTCTCGAACGCCGAACGACCGGACCGGGCCGGCGACCTTTGCAGATACTCGTCCACGCCCAGAATGTCGGTCTGACACGATTTGTTCGATATCGGCGGATCGCGACACGATGACGCGTTGTTCCCGCCGTCGCGTTGTCTGAGCGCGTACTTTCTCATGGCCGACTCCGGCGTCGAATGGCGCCGCGGCCAGAACCTCGGCGCGTCCGACCGCGTTTTCGGGCACGACTTTTTCGCCGACGTTTGACCGCTGTAAACAACGTACTGTGTTATAAATTACGTCGACGGCACAGGGAGGAATCATAAAAAGCTGCAGGGAACTGCTATGCGCGTTAAATGGAAATAATTTGGATTTTTTTCGAACTCTACGTTATATCAACGCATCGGGCCGCCGAACAAAAGCCCGCCCCGTCTAAACGTTTTGAAATGACGCCCGTGTTAGAAAGCCGAATTTCGACGCATTATACAGCTGGCAGGCGAGTATATTGGTAATTTACGACACATTATGCAATATAAGTACAATTGCAATACACTGTGCGATGTTACGAGAAAGTCCGCAGGGGGTGGAAATCTAGGAAATCAGATGATGCAAAATAAAGAACGTAGAGTTCGTCTAACATTTCGAGATGGGAGGGTCGGTGGTTACACGTCTCAACCTCCTAAGCTCCCCCGATTTCCAGTTCGATTTCCGCGTCTAAAACAGTTTCAACCGAGATGCACTACCAGATTTAAAATTAACACCTCAAAAATTCTATCCAGCCACAAGTCTCGTTTTTTTTTTTATATAGTAAATAACTTTCAACTCGATTGTTGTGTACGTCAACTTTGTCGGTCTATTATAGCGTTGTATACTCGTATAAAAAAAAAAAAATATTTAATTTTGAAATCCAGACATTTTGATTAAAAAAAAAAATAAGTAAAAATGTACCGTTTTGCGTTATCACTACACTATAGCGCTTAGTATACGCGTTTTCGACCGACTGGATTCCTGCAAATTCAGGGTTTTCATACCTTTCCAGTGACACGCATCGATGATGTTTTTTCGGAAACAAGCTGGTTTTCGAGAACACGTCCATATCGAGCCGCGTGCTGAAAAAACAAACCAAATTGTCTCGTGTTAACGGTGTACGCCACTCGAGCTCGATCAACACATCAATGTGTGCTTTTTTCAAAAAAAAGGAAGTTGATTAAACTCCGGAAATAAATAACGCCGCGCAGCATCACGAATCTTGTACACTTTCTCGCTCCAAAAATACAGTTTTTTTTTTTTTCCATTATTGTTTTTATAATGAGTTATTATTCTAGTACACCTATACACAATATACCATAAGTCTCAACGCTTGCGCGGTGTAAATAAACCTATAAATATACACGCATTTCCTTTTTGTTTCTCTATTGGCGCCTCTATTGTTTGTGCGGCGAGAACGGGTCCAGATGCTCGCATATTATGACAACAAAATGTATTTATAAAAATCACCCGGAAGCCTGGAGTAAACAACGCCGTTCCGAGCGGATACCGGACGGACAAAACGAAAACTCTCGATAAATTACAAACAGTGTGTTTTGACAATATGTTCAAAAGTTCAATATGAAGACGTCTTGAACGCATGTGAACCGTACAATTTTTTTTTACGTACAAAAAGGTACCCCGAGATCTACTAAAATTGTTAGAAAATGTCTGTTATGTTGCGGGCGATCATTCAAAAACGAATTTTATTTATTTTTCATTCATAGTTACAGTTTTTATCCAATCACTAAAAAAAAAAAAAAACATCGAAATATGTTAAGGTAATGATGTACAATTTTCGGTTTGCAGATTTTTTTTTCCTTTTTTGTACTTACAAAAATTAAACTAAAAAAAAAAAAAAATATTTTCCATATATGTTTCGCTTTTTTACATTATTATTTTATAGCGAATCGTCGCGCCAGTTGGTCGTGATATTTTTTATCAAATCGAACGTAATGGATCGATGAAGAACGCAAATCGTACAATGTCACACGAATGCACATTTGTGCAGAACCGTATTTATATAGTTACATAAGTTTAGAGTTATATAGTTACAAATTGATTGAACAATAATTATTTTTCAAAGACTATACCTTTTTTTATTTGCTGAAAAATAATTTGTTCATTTTTTTTTTTTTTAATTCACGTAAGGCGCAAATCTCAACCACGACACATCTAAATTGATAAACAACATAACTATAGCATTTGTATTGCTGAACAAAATTTAAATACTATATCACTACGGTGTTGGCTCACTCTAATCGTCGGCACTGCACGTCAACTATTAACTCACGTTTTTTTTTTTTTTTAGATTCTGAGTGACGAGCGAGGTCATGTATTGTTTTTACAATGACGTTTTTTTCTGTCAACAACTTTTCGTAGTGTGCTCCGATTCGCAAAGACCTCTAATGAAAGGTCTATAAACTCCGGTGGTACTCTGGTTAAAATTTTTTTTGAAATATCGCTTATTTATCGTGTGTTACCTTACAAAAAAAAAAAAAAAAATCGAGAATTTTACGGTAAAAAATTTGCAATTTTTAGGTTTGCAACGACGTTTTCGGGTAGAAGGAGTGTGCTCCAATCGTTACGTCGAATGCCACATAAAAGTTGGGATTTAAATTTTATTTTATCTGAAGCATTTTTTGATATTTTGATTATTTCCCGAGTTATGTGCCAACAGTGACGAGACTGGCGAAATCGCCAGATCCGGCGTCAGGACGGCTGTACCTATCACTCTGGACTTGTTAGATTAGACAGCTCGCTCGGAATCGTTTTTTTTTTTTCCAACGCGATGATTTATCGTTGCTTTCGGACATTACGGGTTAACCACAACTTTGAGTCCGATGACCCACCCGAGGCATGTATTATAGTCGCATCTCATTTCGTACCTGTCTTTTGGGCATATTTAAAAAAAAAGCGCCGGGATCAGTCTAGGTCGCGTGGGTGCCGTGGTAGTTTGACGGGGTACGCTTTGGGGGCGAGTCACCTAAACTAGTTCAGAAATTGTGGTTTGAACGCGTTGTTTCTGAAAGCAACGATAAACCGTTGCCGCGAAAAATTCGATTCTGAGCGAGCTCTGCACTTGTCCAGTATACACGTCGTGGTAAAAACACCATGTACTTTAACGGTAAGAACTCTCCTGTTTTAGTACTGCGTAAGGTCCGATCTTTATTTCGGACGTTACAAAATCGAAAAAATCGAAACCGGTGTGGAAAATACACGTTTCCCGTGATCATTTTGTTTGTTCATTTTGTGTGAAACGCACGGCGTGACCGTACGACGTTAAATAATTCCGTAAGACTCAAGGAGAAACTTCATCGATTGACCTATATTGACCCGTGCCAGGTGAGCAGGACATAAACTTAAACAATCGGTCACCACTTTGCGTGCAGACGCATTTACCGCTGTGGGGCGAAGGGGTGTGTGGGGGTGGTATACTTTTCCAAGGTAATGAAAAAATTTATTCAAACAGCTATTTCAATCGCGCCATGCCGGAAAGCGGTAGGTACGTATAAAATATACGGTGTAGAACGCAAAAAAATTTCCGTGCGATTTTCGTTGGAAGTATAATTTTAAAAAAGAACGGAAGGAAGCACGATGACGCACGACGGGAGTAAAATATACGAGGTCGGGCGCGGAAAAGTCGTTTGGAGCAGCAACGCTCGCCATCCGTGTTTTTAGTTTAAACTCGTGTGTTTTCAAACAAAAAATTACGTAAAACAACTGTTTCGAATAACACCGAAACCAAATTTCCTATAAGTGTGTTATAACGCGCATCGGTCAGATCGGTTAGGTCAAACAGTGTTGAATAATACGGCGATGTCCCCCACGTTTTCGGCAGATAACTCGAGAATAATGAAAATATCGAAAACCGTTTCAGATAAAATGTAATTATTATTGTTTCAAAAACATTTTTGCGGTACTGTCGACGTAAACGGAAGACAGTCCGCGCGATGGCAATTAAAATGTCGACGTTTCCAGCGGTTTTCCGAAAACGTTTTCGGGTCTCAAAAGCGAAACTAAACTTTCCAAACACGTTTTACGCGACGTTTTCTTATTGGCTCCGGCCGTCAAAGCGTTCACAGAAAAAATTACTGAAAAACTGTTTCCGCTTTACTCTCCCCCACATTGACAACGAGTTTATAGACGTCGTTTTTTACTGTTTGCGCTGCTGATTATGACGCAGGCATACGACGAGTTTATCAAAACTTTTGAGGTTTTTACGCGCTTTATACGTGTATCACGTCAACGTTATCGCGTTTATACAAATAACGATATCGCGTTCTCGCCGGAAGGATACCAGAAGGATAAGGCGAGCGCGTCCAAACCGTGTTTTTGCTACCGGGGCCCAAAAAATTACAGAAAAATAATATATTGTCTTGAACGCGCCTGTACACGGTATCGCTGCGAGTGGCGGCGCGAGGTTAACGTACTCGCGTCACGAAATCAAAAGCCTATCCATCAATCTTCGTTTTTATAACGCGCGTACAGATACGAGGAGACATTGCTTAACAACGGATATCGTGTTTTTTCCCCGCGCGTTACCGTTATGACGTACAGGAGCCGACACACACGAATTCAACGATAAAACTCGGTGTAACGCGTTCCGTTTTAGGTTGTACGTTAAAATCGTATCCAAGCCAACGCAATGCCGGACGGTGTAACAGTCGTTTTGCGATGTTACGGCGGCGAGAAATTCCGGCAAATAACGCACGTCCAGCGATCGTTTGTTTTTAGTTCGTATTTTGTGCGACTAACCCTTTCTCACCACCGTTCGCTCGATCAGTTACGTTACCCGAAGTAATATAGACGGAAAATGTTTTGCCGGAACTATCGTGTCACCGCGTAATAACACCACGCGCCTTTATCGCGATAACTGCAAGTAACGCGCCGATGCCACGCGAAAACTGTAATAACGTATAATTTTTTGTGCAACTTTTGTAAAAATGACGAATTTAATGACGTTGCCGCGAGACGACACGAGCTAAACGTGCAACGACGGAACACACGAAAATAAACAAAACCGTCAAGCGCTGTTCGTACGTATTGATGTGTAAGAACTGCAGCAGATGATGCGGAGACGCTAGAAAAAAATTGTACGACAGTTTTCGACGTCTCTCTAAGTGTGAGAATTTCCACCGCGGCGACGCTTTGTGATGTTGTATTATACATATACTCACGCGCGCGGTCCGTCGAGGAGGTGTTGACACGCACTCACTCGCTGTCGTCTGCGAATCATAAAAAAAAAACGGTCGGCGAAACCCGTGGCGCGATCCGAACTGGTAAAGGGATTTTTTTACGGCCCTCTCTCTCGCGCTCGCGAACTGTTGCGCCCGCGACCGGCGGAGACGTTGTGCGGCCGCGGCGCGTCCCGTAGGTACCGCACGACAACGACGCGCCGCCGCCGCCGCCACGACGTCACGTAAAAATAGACGCCGGGGAGGGTGGTGCAGTGTGCTGCAGCGGCCAGAAGGCTTACGAAAGGAGGGGGGCGCGTTCACGTACGCTTCGAACTGTCGGGGGGGGGGGGACATCGCGGTTTGGAAGAGGGTGTCGTCTCGAAGGTTGAAAAATTGATTTCCAGAAAAATTCGTGTTTAAAAAAATCCACGACGTTATCCGGTATCGTAGTAATTTATCCGGGCGCGCGAATTCTTTTCTCACGCTGACAAAACACGCCGTTTTCGACCGTTTTCGCTAAAATAATCATTACCAGTTCCGACCTCGATGATAATTGGCACGCTGTTTTACTACAGCCGTTTTCTCCGTTTTTGACGGGTCAACGCCAAAAACTTAGAGCGCGTTTTTTTTGTGTTTTTCTCCAATCATCGCGACGTTATATATACGGCTTTGGTCCCCGCGGATGTGTTCGAACCGTGTCGATAAAAATCTCAAACGAATTTCCGGATGATTTAGTATTTATGCGGAGTTTTGTGTCGTTTTCGTCGGCCGTGTCTCAGCGCGCTGGGAAAAAACGGTGAAAAATCTTCAGCGTGTAAAAGCGTTGAAAAGACTTGACGGTGAACACATTCAACGGTCGGATCCCCCTCGTATTTCGTCACCGAGAACACGGCGGTTTTCTTCGATCTGTTGGTCGGTGACGGACGAGAAGAGACTGTGACGGTCCCGCAAGGTGGCCTGCAGACGCAGTTCATAGCGAAACGCAAAAGATGGTTAAAAAGTTGTGCAGATGATCCAATCCCACTGTGACAGGAGGACGAGAGACAAAAACTGTACATCTTCTCCGCCTAGGTATTTACATCGAAAATAAGAAATAATCCTCCTTCCGCTTCAAGTGATCCAACGTGACGAAAACCTTGGGCGATCGAAACTCGTTGTTTATGTTGATTACCAACACTAATTATTAATAGTAAATATAATATATTGGTTTGCTTTACTTTATTAGAAAATCAATGTAGAGTGTATTTTTTCCTTTGACGTTACTCTTAAAAGTGAAATAAATCCTATAGCGACCCCTCGTAACGTTGTTCGATCGCACTGACATTTTGTAAAAGGACAAATTAGGCGGTCTGAAACAAAGTAAACCTTGGGGAGAATCTTCATTTCAAATTTTTTTTTCTAATGGACCACTCTACCGTGCGGGCGTATTTGGAAACGTCTTTTTGCAGGAAATTTCTTTTCGACACTTCGACAACAGGTACCTAATACTGTTTTACGCCATAACATCCACGTACCACGATCGCATTCAGTTCGTCGTGTGTACATATATACTCTCGTATATATAATTTTAACGGACCGAAGGCGTTCTTGTCACAAGTGGGATGACGACGGGAACGAATAATTCCAACCGCACCTTGGAGATGTGTTTTTTTCACAATATGAACGCGTCAACCATACGCTAATGTACCAGGTTATACAAAAAAGATCACTGATAATTATCTACTCGGCAAAGTACAATACGAGTATAACACAAAATATGCGAACCTCCATGATTTGTTTAAGAACTCTAGTGGAGCCCGTTCGCGTAAGTAAATCATATTGTATCGACTGTAAAATAATATTAGTATAATTTATATAATTTTACAAAATAAACCGCAGCGATCGGGTATAAATATAATAGTTTAATACCTCATTATATGTATAAGAATCAGCAATATTTGAAAATAATAGAATATACTACGTAAACTATTTTGAATGTTTCACTTTTAACTTTCGCATTGTGTCTTACTGCACGCACGTTACATTTTGCTTATGTTATGGTATTTCGATTTAAGTTTATCGGCTATTTACTCCATTTTATGTCACTGCTGCTACACAATACTTACCTAATGAATAATGATTGTTTTGAAAGTGTATGTACAACGTCTGCATAGTAACCCCAAAATTATACGCATGTTGTACATCGGTTTACTGTATAATATAGCGTGGCAATATACTTATTTTACTACAACGAAGGTATCTTACACGTATGGTAAGTTAAACACACGATTTAAATAGTGTTATTAAAATATAATTAAAAAAAAAGCCGGAATCACTCTAGCATTTTCAGACCCGAATTAAATTTTCTGATGAAAAACTGTTTTTCTCAGTACATACATATATACTATTTAAGGCTCTCAAATAAGTTACCTGCCAAGTTTCAAGTGATTCTAGTCATCTGAACCAAAAATATGACTGTGCCCATTACAATGTGCATTAAACAAATAAGGTTGTACCTGTATGCGCATTGTAATGAGCAATGGGCATCTAGATAACTTCTCGATGATTATTTTCGAAATTATGGAGAAATAACTATACGCGTTATTGGCAAAATGCTGTTTTTAGCGGTTTTTCACAATTTTTCGGTGGCTTTTCCCGTCGCGTTAAAAAACTATTTGAAAATTCAAAAATTACTTCTTAAAAATACCATCCTGATTCAATTTTCTAAAAGAAATGGTACTGTATGTAGAAATCGGTGCACTTTTTCTGGTAGAAATTTTGTTAACGGTATAAAAAAAAAATCTTAAAAAATGAACATCTTTGTAAAACCACTAGCTTCCTCGCATCGCTCAGAATCTAAAATGATAATAAAAAAAACTGTTGAACATTTTTTGTGGAGTGTGTTTATACTATTACTTACACAAACATATAATTATTGTATAATTAAAAAATATCAATACAATTTTACATTTTGAAAAGAGAGAAACGACTACAAACCGTATAACTCGTTTGGAATAATTTTTTAAATGTTAAAAATTTTCAAAAAAACTCGGCGATATAAATACACCAAGAATATAAGTTAACTACCAGAAAATACACGTTTAAAATCGGAGTATTCCCCTAGGAACGGGACGCACAAAAAAAAATAACAACTTTATAAAATCAATAATAACTCTCACGCTCCACTTTGTGAATAATGTATATTTATATTTTAAGCTCATCAAACTAATACTAACGCAGATATTATTACAACTCTAATTATGTTTCGACTTCAAAAGTAATCAATGAAAACGTTACATTAAGTGAACTACCAGTACAATTTTATTATTCAATGCTTATTCGTAACCCTTAGCACTATAAATGTTGAGTTTTACAACAATAATAATCAATATAAATTACCCATATCGTAGAATTATGTAACCGCGAAAATGTGTAGCTTATAAATTATAATTTTATTTTTAATCCCGTTATACGCACTAATCATTTTGAACATGTTTAATAATAATTATTTTTAAATTAATTATTGATTTTCGGATAATAATTTCGTGTAATATAGGAATTAATAATATTTTAGTGAACGTAAGTATGACCTAAAAACCGTCATCTATTTAAATAATATACAATATTATGTATAAGGTGCCTTATAAAAAAACACGTGCTTCTAACTCAATAATTCAAACACAAAACACGGTTTCTGGTGTTTTTTTCAAGCACGTTAATTAAAATAGTGACACATGATATTCATAAATCCAGTTTATTAGGTATAGGTTCGGAGTAAAATAACTAGAACGAATGTGAAAAAAATAAAAAAATAGTTTCATTAATTCGGTTTTTTTTTTTTTAGTAAAGTAAGTTTTTTATAGTAAAGTATAACAACCCTGTACTGCAGTACACTAACAGACTGTACGGTAAATATGCACACACTTATCCTATATATGGTCAAGAATCTCAATTAGGTTGCAAACATATTGTATCGACAGAAGTCTTTTTTAAAGATCCTTGCTTTTTTCGTCGCCCCGGAGCGGCTGACAATCTCATTTGAGAAATCACAATCCTTGAAACGCGAACACATGCATTACCAAGGTTTCTGCGATGCGTGCGATTGTGAATCGTGTTCTGCTATTTAAATAGTTTGTGTCTCTCTACAGTATACACACTAAACGTGTATTGTACTTATAGACTTTTGTAGTGTATGAAAATTTCACGAAACATAAAATAATATTTCATGATTAAAAATGAAAAACATGACTATATGCATAATATAACTAGTTCACTATACAGTGGATTCGGTCACTAATTCGGGTGGGCTGAAAATTTGAATTCAATATTGTCCATTATGATCGAACTGATGAAAGTTACACGTCATTAAATTGTAAATTTCAAAGTTTTATTTTTAACTCGTAAAAATTCGTTGAAATTTTTATCACGATTGAACTTCATTCATCCGATATTTCGGATCAATATTTTAAAAATAATGCATAAAAATGCTTCAAATTAAGTAGGTGTTATATAATATCGAGTTGACAACATTTTTACATGGAACTTTTAAATTCCGTAAAAAAATATTATGTAAAAAATATATCATAAAATAAATGATGACCAAAGTATATTATAAATTTAAAAAAAAATTAGAACAATTTAGTAATAATGAACAATATTTTTAAATAATATCATAACTATTAAAATACCAATTATTTTTTTTGATTGGGGGAAACGCATCTACTGCAACTATTAGTGCTTCCGTATCGGTCGTAATTAAAAAAAATTTATTAATTCTCGGTTTTGTGAAATATTTCAACACTATAAGTGAAATATTTCAGACTTCGACACTTTATTTACTTATAAATATTATATTTTAAAGGTTATCGTCAATATAATACAACCGTCAACAAATGCAACGGAGAAACTTCTAAAAGCGCAACGCGAATCAATAAATACTATACTACAAGTACTTTTGTTATTTGACGAAACTTAACACAAAGTTCAAATATGCTGCAGAGCACCTCCGTATAGTACATTTTTTTTAGACAATCGTATAGCTTATTAGTAATATTCCACAAAAGAATTCTCAACAATTTTTCAACGGCAATATCCCAACCACTTTTAGTTTATAGTTAGTACCTAATCAATCACCAAAAGCAATTTTACACATCTAAATGGTTTTTCAATTTTTCTTTTTTTATCACACGTATAAACACGATTTTTTCGATAAAATAATGTCTTTCGATTTGGTAATTGTATTGTTCAACATGAATCGACCTTAACAATCGTTTCATCTATACATACGCATTCATAAACATCGTCCAGGTATATTATAAAAAGTACTGCACAACAGAATTATTGAAATGACGCCACCAATAAAAAATATCAATGACATACATCTACTAATGTACGATTAAATAATAACATACACTTAGCTTTTTTTTTTTTCTTGCCACCCACTCTTTGCATTTGAAAAATTGTTTTTGTTTTAATTTAATGCTAATATTTAAGGACTTCGCATAATGTCTGTTATCGTGTAAACAAATAAAAATAACTGATAATGTATGTGGGTGTTGATTGTTAAACGAGTTTCATAATATTCGATTCCTAAAACAAAAAACGAGTCATAATGCCGCGTGTTCAGACTTAATAACTGTAAGTTGTAAATTAAATCGATACACGTCCCTGTAATAATATGATGAAATAAAAGTATATTTTTCTGTTTACTGACAAATATATATTTATAAAAGTTTTAACTACGTTTCGATTAAGTATTTTGTACGGTTCAGCCATTGTTTTATAAAATTTTTCAATGAATAAATAATACAACGACACAGTGACTATTGCTACTCGATAACCCTTTTCTTACGCAGGATCATACTAGTATAAATTACTATAACATAAAAAATGTTTTTACTATTTCTATTATGAATTTGTTTATTATTTAAATCAATTATTGCGTTTAGCTTTGATATCACTACTTTTTAGTTGATAAAAGTCATAAAACGCGCATATATACTTACGTAGCGTTAATGTTTAACCATATAATAACTGTTCATTTGCAGATTTTATGTTTTTTCTGTGATATTTTATGGTATCATTAATTTTCTTAAGCTGTTATTAACATAACTCACATTAATTGTTAACTCACTTTAAAATAATAACTGTGCAATAGTAACAAATTAAATATTATTGAATGTTTTCCCACATTACCATATAAATTACTAAAAAACAAAACAAATATTACTACGTAAATCTGTATTTATTTGTTTGTATGCATATTAAACCATGTTGGTACCCGCCAAATAATGTTTCTTAAATTCCTTTCAAAATAATTACGTCAATCAATATATAGGTACTGTCGTAAAGTATAATGTTGTAAAGTACAGCGTCGATATCATATTTATAATTTATTATTTTAATATTTATATTTTATTTTATTATTACATCAAACAGAAATAAAAGTGATATAATTAACACTAGTGTGTAGGATATTTTAACACCTTATATCTACAATATAAGGTGTTAAAATATATTCAAATACTATAAATATCAACAGAATAAAAACAAACACTGTTTAAACGGCTTAAAAACAAAATCAGCTATTATAATGTTAAAATGATTAAAAACGATGTTTGTGCGACCTGGGCGCAAAGGGGCCCATATGAAGGAACGTACTATTATTGAAAGCCTATATAAACGTCCCAATCGCATTATTCACGGCTAGTTTTTACTTTACAATACAACGCGAAAAATCACAAACTTGATATTATTAATTGCATAAAATATTATTGAATGTTTTACTTCAATTATTATGCGAACCTCTAATTAAAAAAAATGTACAATAACCAGTTCAAAAAACTTGATAGCGGTAATAATCGTAGACGTGTTATTTAATTTAAATTTTTTTCATAGAATTCCAGTTATAAAAATTATACGTTCATCAATTATTTAAACATGTTTGAAGCAGCTATCAAAAAATCATTTTAACAAAAATTGTGAAAACCAATTTTCAACCGTACGTAGAAAATTTTGTTGCTAAGCTTGAGTTGAAATTTTGAGTTTTTAAACTGAAAATTGCGTGATTTATGTTATAAAAACTGTAAAATTTACAATACAAAATGTGTATTTTGTTGAAGACTTACCAATATTGAACAGAATTATTTGGTTTACCGTTTTACCCTTTCTAAAATCATACGAAAATTTCAAAATATTTTAAGCCCCAATGCATCGAGAATATTTCAACAACTTTTTGTTTTTTGCCAGTAATTTATTACACTTTGATTTTTTTTATGATTTTATTGAGCTTGATATTGTAAACCTGTACTTCAAGTTAAATCGAAACTGTGGTTACAAGCCGTACTTATACTACACAGTAATCCGCAGTAAAAATTGCAAAATTGTTTTAGGTGTGACCACCGAGTTGATTGCTGACGAAAATCCTACTGACTTATTATGCGTTAATCAAATTTTACCGAAACTTAATGGTGTTTTAACGTTTAATTAATATTGACTTATTAGACCATCATCTAGGGTATAGGTAGTATATTCTAATTAACTGAAGTACCTATCAAAAATACCGACCAATAGCAATAATACGAGTAACATAATATTAGACACATTTTTTTCACATAATAAGTTCACAAACTAACAAATCGATGCACAAATAAAACAGATTTAACATTTAAAATGTTCTTTATAAATGTTTCAAATACGACTCGTTTTTTACTTTTGTTACTTTTTAATGAAAATTTGAAATTAACAGCATAATATAATGTTGTTTCAAAATCCGTACGTTTCGGGACGAACAGATTTGTTTTAAACGCGTGCGATTCAAATGATGAACGTTCGAAATGCGCTATCTATTACAAAATATCGTGGGCGTATAAACCTATGGACTGCGCTTTGATATGAAATTGAATCGCCAAAATGAACGTCGAGCAATCATGGACGAAAAATGATTTGATCGTCCCATGAAAAGTACGTAATAATAAGCTTGAATTTTGATAAAGTCATTATTTTTCAGGAGGGAAAAAAAAGTTAAAACTTATTTCATCCGTAAATACCCAAAAATTAGTTGTATTGGTGACAAGTACTTGTGTGCTAAGAGTACGCGCAGTCCATAGGTATATTATGTTACAGATACAACGATAGATTCGCAGACGACCGTTTCTACGGGAATAGAACGTTATGTTATACTCTCGAAAAATAAAAAATAATTAAATACGGTTCAAACGAGGCGGACAAAACTCCCGTCTCGGTTCAGAATTTAGTACTGTTCCTTCGTAATATTAAATCTTTTTGACATTAAACGTGCACGTTCACGTACATATTTATCATGTATCTGACTGTTGCACCGGTTTCAATTTCGTTTGCGGTTTCCGCCGCACTCGTCGCATACAATACGGGTCGACACGGTTGTTGCTCGGTGGACGGTATAGGTCACAGCGGTTCTTAATACGGGGACCATCCCCCAGGAAATAAAAATTACGAAACCGTTACCAAAAAAATAGGCGCATTTTATAAAAGTGAACGCACATTACATAGACTTGAACTTTTTACAAAACCGTGTTTCCAAGATAAATACGTAAAGCGTATAGTACGCATAAAACAAAACGCGATTAAAACACGTACGTTTGGCGTCCTCTATTACGAACCACTGGTACACATTATAATATACAGGTACTACAGCCACTACGTCGTCGTCGGAGTCGACAGCGGGTGCAGTCTTTTTTATTGTTTTACAAATAAATAAATCAACGCGCAGAACGCACTTAGGTACACAGATACTATATATTTTGTTCACATCACAAAACTGTATGTTACTCATTGCACGTGCTCGTGTGTGTCTAATAAACACACGTGTTTAACGCGCGCACAGAATACAACGAAAAAGGGCGAAAAAATGAAGACGATGCGCAGAGAAAAATCGAAAAATTCGTATTTAAAAAAAATCTGCCGAAATAAAACGTTTCTTTCGCACTTTTTTCTCGCGGTTATCAGCGGTGTAGATATATGCGCCTGTTTTGTACTTCCCTCCAACAAGCGCGTATTACAGTAGTCGACGCTGTATTATATTGGACCGCCTTGGAAAATTAAACATGATACAAGACCGATTTGAAAATGTGGAAAAACTTTAAAAAATGAAGCTAGGTCGAATGGTATTATATTATAATTTGCGTGTCATTGAAGACCACAACGTGCTGCAGGACCGCAGCAATGTAAATGTACAATATTGTGTTCAGCCTTGCCCCGACTCGCTAGTGTCCGTCCGTTGTTGGACGCGGACGTCCTATTAAGGCACGACGGGAAAAGTAAAGTTTATATTAATATTATCGTGACGCGCAGTATATACCTAATATACCGTATATTTGATGGCGATGGAGAATAAAAAAACAAACAATATAACAATAAATAAACGGTCGCGTTTTGCAGATTTCTCGTTGATTGCCCAGCCTTCCGTGCGTATAATATACTGAAAGATTTGCTCCGCTCCTTTTAAAATAGGGTCCAGAGACGCCCGTGCTGGCTAAGGGGCAAACTTAACAAGCTTAACTAACTCCACAGACCAGAATGTTTAACACGTTTAAGATGTGAAAAAATTAAAAAAGTTTTTTCTAGGCCACGGTTAAGAGCTTTTTTATATATCATTTTACTGTAACTAGACTACGACAGTAAGAAAAACCATTAAAAAATTGTATTCGTAATTAAAATTTGGCTAAAATAAGAAAAATCTATAAGAAAAAAACCCCCTGACGGTGCCCTTCTTGAAGTCGTCAACAATCTTTTTGAGTAATAATATCGCAAACATTCACGTTGTTGTTAAACTTTGAACGGTACGTGAAAAACAGTAAAAACGCAAAAATTGATTTTCAAATCTAATTTTCACCACTTAAAATTAAAAATTTTGAAAAATTTATTCACGATCGTTTTTTTCTTAGAAGCCGTATTAGCAAAACTTTTCGAGGAAATACATTTTTATACTCGTTCGATTTAAAAAGCGGCGTCAACCATAACGTCGTGGGAGAGACTTGGCTCGCAGCATCAACCGCGTGGCCGCACCGACCGGTCCAATAGCGTATCGCCTCCCGTGCTCGACGGTCCGTGTCCGTCGTCGTCGTCGTCGTCGTCGAGCGGTCGTAATTTTACGCGAACGAGTGCAGTGGCGTCTCGAAATTAATTGTATCACCAACTGTAAAATATTGTACATTAAAATAGCCATTTTTTGTATTTTTCGTATACGTTTTTTAATTTTTGTTTTGTCGCGTTTTTTTTCGCGCGGATTACATAGGTAGCCTACTCCTTCCGGGCACGCGGGAAACGGGAGTGTCACTCCTACACGTCTGTAAAATAACTGTTACGTCGTCCTCCGCCGGCGCACAGGTAAAAATTTTATAAACTATATAACAACAAGAAATCGCATTTTTTCCGCGCACGGGGCCCAAGCATTATTATGAGGCGTATTTACGGGGGTCCTCCCAAAAGCGAAATATTTCTCGTTTTACCACGTATGATCTTCGGTAAAATTTTGAAAAACGTGATTTTTATGAAATATCTCTTAAGGCAAACGCTGCGACGCGTACATTTAGATAAGATGATACGTACTTTGCACCGGTTTTCATGTTTTTTAACTTTGAACAAACACCTTAGTAACGTTTGTGATACAAACAAACGATTGATACCATCAGATCATTGTGACGTTTTTTAGAGTTATCAAATTCTTTATATACTTATTTTAAAGTTTTTTCAATAATAAGTGGTTGGTTGTACTTGTGACAAAAATCCGTTAAAATAATTAATGACATATAGATGTTTAATCATGGCGCAAAGTATTCCACTAAGTATACCACGAAAAAAAATGTTGGTGGTAGTTTACGCCCTAGGGGGCAAAATATAAGGATATTTTTTACGTTCGTTTGTCGTCACCGCGGTGTTCTAAAACCAACAACATCTGCGACACACGAAACGCTACACCGATCAAAGTTTATTTTAACAACACGACTAAGAAACTCGTTTTTGGCATCATCGTCAACCACACAATCGTCATCAGTGGCGTAAGTATCGGGGGCAGGGAACATCAACTATGACTTTCCACCTCGGAAACGTCCACACGAGTTTTAGGGCGCCAAATTTGGTGCCGCCCCCGGAGAGCTGCTGCATTAGTGTCTCTTCCGTCTTGAAACGTGTCGTATTATGTCCTCGTGCGAAAAAACTTTGGAAACACAATCATCGCACAATTCGATCCGCGTAAGGCAGGGGCGTGTACCTGCAGCAGTGGCGTGGTGAAATGGAATTTTTCGCTGGCGCGTGATTTTGAAAGGAAAAAAACGTAACGCGATGTGACGAAAAGTTTGGCAAAACGACCGAGTAAAATATTTAAGAACGATGAATTTTGAACGGTAAGTGTTAAAAACACCCCGTGGTCTTGCGTAAACATAAAAAAAATAGTTCTACGCGCCACTGTGACCCACTCGAGACCCAAAACAATATTCGGTAGGTATATATGAGTAATACTATGTACTATGTTGTTTGCTGCTGATCAAATAACGATATTTTTTCGCCGATTCTGAATCACCCGAGTGATTTACACGTTACGTTATTTACCATCTGGTTCACGTTGATTCGAAAACGTATACTATCATTTTGGCACTGCAGCCTTGAACGTTGAGAATTCAACGTGGAGGCGTCGTTGTTCGTAGGAGCGGTTCCTGCTGGCTATCTGCTACGTCCCCCGAACGGAATTTCGTCGAATATTTCTATCGATTAATCTTTGTTTTTTCCATGTAGTATACATAATTCGGATTTAATCCGGCTGCTTTTTTTTTTCTATTTATTCATACGCGTTTCCGCAAACGCTCCACCAAGGTACCGCTGTACCGCGTAGTTCTGGTGGACAGGGACTTTGGTTTCCCGGAGCTCTTCTCATCGGTTCGGTTGCTGCAGCGTTTTAAAAACGGAATCGACGAACAATTAAGTTTTCCGCCTTTTTTTGGTTTCCATGTGCGTTTTACTCGAACAAAAATGAAATATTTGAAAAATGTCACACGAAAAACTGACCGCGTACATAATATAATACTATTCAAATAACCATTATATTATACGGATAGTACATATTATTATATACCGTATAAAGGTGTAGTAGTAGTTACGAGTTATAATATGTGCCTTCAAAACGAATAATCGATTCATCAAAGACGTACCTAAAATGACCTACGTAGATATTTACATACTTCCTGGTGTAACACTATAGCCATAGTAGAATGCATCGGTATAACAATGTTAACACTTCTAAAAATACATATTATTCATAAATCATAAACAATTTTGAGCGAGTTTTGAACAGTTACTCGACGGGACTATATACGTATAATATATACGAAAAGAGTTTACTGGCAAAATAATAATAATAATTTCAATTTATTCTTGGAAATCGTTTAGGAATAACATACTATTATTATTGTTAAGCGAAAATCATTATGTGCATAACATGTTTACGGCACATTATTGAAACTGTAAGTACTAATTTTATGTGTATTATTGTTCCACTTTGAAACGTAAATAAATAATAATAACTGGCTATAGTAGTCGGCACCTCAAACGTAATACTAATTACAAGTATTGAATAATGTGTGTCGTACCTATTGATTGAGGAAAACTTTAGTTGACCTTTTTCTACGTGTCGCGTATGTTATTGGATTTAGGTTTGTAAATAATAATTTTTTCGGCTAAAACGAACCCATAAACTTTAATACAATTATACCGCAGCTTATCTCGATGTATTAGATTCCGCACAGTAGCGTATAGTTATCAAATTTTTTTCTACGCTTACTACTTGTTTTTAATCTTGAATAAAATTAGTTTACAGGCAAATTTTAGGAATAAATTTCTAAAATACTCAATGTTTATTAAAAAAAAAAAACCATCACAAGTACCCATTTCGGATTGACCAAATATAATCGCTGTGACAGAATTAATTAGGTAATAATTTACACGTGTCCTATTATTTCGAAATGTTTGCTGATCAATTTATTACATACAATATACCTACATATACTTTTCTTGTACATGATTTTTAAATCAACCAGTAGAAACTGTAGCTAAAAAGTAAAAAATTGTGTTCCTATTTATTATTAATATGGCGGTATAGGTATGCAGAACATTTGCAGTATCCAAAAAAAAAAAAATCACGATAGAAAAAGCAAATGAAATATCTTTGTCCAAGACCTAGGCACATTTCACTCTGAATTATAAATCGCTCGAAAGTTTAGATGTATATGCGAACAACAAGGATCAGCTTGAACACGGATCAAGACAACATTCCTTTATTGTTATCTTATTTTTCACTTTGAAAACCTTCATGCCATAAGCAAACTGGTATTGCAGTTTTCATCAGACTCCGCGCGACCTGTATAATATTGTTATATTTTTATTATTTACCTGCTGTCAACGACTGAGCGTGACTTTCTATTTTTTCTCAATACAATGATTGTAAAAAATAAACAATATAATTACACCTGATTGATGGCTATAAAAACTGAGCCTATACGTAGAGGTAGTATTCATAATATGTAAGTAGTACCTATACGAACGTCTATTATGAATCTAACACGTTGAATAAAATATAACTTGTAGATACCGTCAGAGATTTAAAATAATAAAATCGGAAATATTGATTTGCTACGTACATTCTTGGGCGATCTGGACACTTTATAATTGTTGTTAAATTAAAATGTTCGCAAATAATGAATCTTAATTATACTGTAACGCATCCACGCGAAGGTGGCCGCGTTTTGTGCGTTTCGATCATCCTCGCATAGATTATTTGGTTTTTGGTACGTGGGCAAATACAACCTACAGCCATACCGTCCAAATATTATGTTTAAATGAGTACAGTATACCTATTGGTGTGTGTGTGTGTGTGTGTTGTACTACTCTGGCAGAATCTTTATAGATACATTGACGTTAAGCCGATGAACGTACAATTTTTTCTGACCACGTTGCATTTTTCTCTAAATCTTTGAATGCTAAAAATAAAAAGAACGTTAAGCTGTGAAATTATATCTGAAATATACGAATGAACTTAATACTGTCATTTTTATTCGGTAAACTGCAAACGTATTCGTTTACACGTTCGCAAGTTTTCACAATACACATTACACGTAATCGCGCGTTGGCCTCGCGTAACATTTTGTTGTTTTTGACTCTCAACAATAACAACTGTTCGGCAGCCGACAATTCGACGTGAACAAACATCAAGTTACCATAAATGTGCATCAAAAATTACTATTTATATTACACATTATGAATACACCTCCGAACCACGCGGGATGCGAACTGTTAAATAATTATATAAGTACAGCTATAACGTGTTTTTCGTGTATATTTGTTGTTCATAAAAATACAATACGGGATATTTAAATATTTTTAAGTACGAAAATTGGCCGTGTTAATATAATAATATTGTATACATCATAAATGTTTAAATACACGCGTCATATTGTACATAGGTGCACTATAATATTCTGATTTTTTCTCAACAGAGTGTTTTTAATCGTAATATACTTGAGATTTAAGTAAGCGATATTAATATCACAATAATTTAACCTATGCGCTTTTGTATACAATTTAATATTTTCGTAATTTCGTTCTTAAATTAAATATTATGATGTTTCTCGTGTGAATACAGGTAGATCTTAATTAGATTTTAGTCGTCGAAAAACGATTGAAGAATAATCGAACGCGCGAACCTATCATTTAAAATCGACTGTAAGAAACTGCTGAAACAAATCGGAACACTCGATTAAACTTTAGTACGACAAAATAAAACAGATAACGGTATTATTGAAGAAAATTTATTGTATGAAAGACCGAAAAAAAAAAAAACAGTAGTCTTTCGTATTGACATTTCGGGAAGGTTAAACGAAAAACAATAAGCATAGGAGGTATATAGATTGGTAATTGTTTCTCAGAGTAACATTTAATACGCGACAGCAATACTTCTATCGTATTTTTTATTTTCCTGTATATATTGATGCACAGAACGCTTATACAAACAAGTGTTTTGGTTTTTTTTAGAGTTAAAGGCCAGATGTGTTGTAGATAGAAGGACACGTAGGAAGACGGGTAGCTACTCCATACATGCGCATAAAACAAAAAGTTTAAAAAATATGGTGAATACACCACAAAATAAAATACGAAAATAGGTTGCATTACTGGGGCCGCCTATACAATAGTAAACACCGAAAAGTGTAAAGCGGTAAAAATATTTTATAAACGCAGAGATGATGGCTGTTGAGGTCGTAACAAAAAATTAAAAACATTATTATATAGTCAGACGGAGCGTACGTACAGCGAGTGTTGTCACTGTATGGAACTTATCTCTTATACTGAACATAAATCACACTGTAAATTGTTTAGCCATTGTCATACTTGTTTTATCTTAATCAAACAGCGGCCGTAAATAATTACTAATTAATATTATGATTATAAAAATTACAAAACTGTGGTGCGTCACCTATAATCGTATCGTAACTATTAACGTATAAACATACTTTTTATGACGTAGTAGAACGTTGGTGGTATAAGAAACAAAAAATACAACATGATAATCACCTATACTTCTATACTGTTTTGATGGTACTGCAATTATTCGAAAATGTCTTATTGTTCAAGAGTATCGAATTATATAGTTTGTTGTGAACTGATCGGATACTATAGAGATCCACAACATTCGCGGTTGTTTTATAAAACAATGTTTTTTTTTTTTTTAATCGTATTGTGTTTGTTTGGTGTCCATATTTTGTTACAAACTTTACACGCTATGTAACCGTTGGTGAAAAATTATTTTATTTTATGCTAATAGACATCTATTCGACGTCAACAGCAGTGTCATCCTGACTATTCGTGCTGAATAAAGTACCTAATTTCAAACATACAGTTGAAAACTCTATTTCACTACAGACATTATACTACTTCAAGATGATAGAAACAATAATACATGTATAGTATAAGAGCGTTGAGCAAAAATAAAAACTTCTGTGTTCAAAATAGTTTTGATTTATTTTGTTTTTTACTTTCCTTTGATAGTTATTTTTTCGGAACAAATACGGGTAATTGTTTTTAGACTTTTTATTATAAACTGGTCTATTCTGTGCAGAGTGCTGTGTGAGAACTTTGTCGCTGTTTGTGATAAATTGAAAAGATGACTATTTATTATTATGTTTACTGGATATTTTATCAATAAGATTTGTTTTTAAGAAAAAAAATTCAATTTTTAAGTACTTGCGTTCAAATAACGGATAAACATGATTCTAATAAATATAAATCCTGCAGTATACACGATTACATTCATTGTTTTGAATAAGTTACCCAAGTTTTTTCTTCCCAAAGATTCTAACAGCAGCTTAGAGCGTAATATCTATAATACCGGTTGTCTTAAGTCTCACGAATAAGTACAACCACGTTAGTGGCTGGCGGGTATTGATTTTTATTTTATTTTTTATAAAGAAGTAATTTCTGAAATGTCTTAAGTTTTTACCTATGAAATGAGTAAACCCTCTAATTTTTCATGTTTGCTAACTCACAACAAATACATTATTACGGTCATTTAATCACTCAATAAGTTGACTTGCACATTTTTTACCGTTATTACGAGAGAATACCGCGCTTGGGTTGTTTAATTTTGCCGCTCTTATTCTTACTCCGTGCCAAGGACGCTGTTAAACTGGGACGTTATTGATAAGGTGACTACTTACAACGTCATTGGGTTTTAAACGAGAGAGAGAGCTCAAACTATAATTTGATAATAGTTTTTCTTTAAAAGTTAAAACTAAATGTTAAAATAAACACTAAACAGTACTGAATAATATTTCAAACGCAACAGTCACGAGTCACACGCCGTTTGAAGAATAATGACTTTTTAATGGCTGACCTCAACAAGTAACGTTTTTGAACACTAAACATCGTATTAATGTAATAACACGTCGTGTGGACAAACTTAGACGTCGACCCCGTTCGGTCGATACGTTTTTATGGTAGACTCGTTTAAAAAAAATTTCCTCTTTAATTGATTCGTCTCGTAATGCGTTTTGTTTTGCATTTTTCATTTCAGAAATTTGGCGGCTGTAACACACACGCGTTGCTCCTCATGGCCTTCGAAAAGTTTTGTGGACGGAATAGTTGCAATTAAACCACACTTTCTTGGACTTGTGCTCGTAATAATATAATTATAAAGGTTAATTATTATTGACGTGCGAGAGTACTTTGAATTTGTCGAAATTAAATTTTTCTTGTACGTTGTAGCTGTGATGACCGTAATGGCAGTATCGATTGATGAAATACGTGGAAGTATCAATATGGCTCGTGAGATGGCAGTGACTGGCAACTACGATTCGTCGTTAGTCTATTACGAAGGAGCCAAACTACAGCTGGGCCGGTTCTTGTCTACTGTTGACGGTCAATCACGTCGAGAATCTTGGAGAACTGTATGTACTTTTTGATTTTATTGTACCTCCACCTATTGCGTTTTTTAAGTGACATTTAATGGTATTAACTACCCGTATTAGGTACAGCGACAAATAAATGAAGAATGCGAACAATTAAAAATGTATACAATAACATTGAATAAACTAAAAAATGTTAGATTTAATGATTACGAAAGAAATGAAAGGCCATTAAGTGCATCTAGTCCCGCATGTGAGTATTTTAAAGACTTTCTAATATGTTATGAGCAACAGCAAAAGATCAGAAGTTGTTTTTATGTACTTTTTTTTTATTCTTATAAACTTATCATACAACTGTTACTGTTAATTGTATTCTATTAATATTATATACTTTCCCAAAAAATAAATCATAATGTGATAAATTGAGGTTTTTTACCAAATTTTGATCAAACTTAAACACAGGTTATGAAGCAAGTATATTATTATTGTTTTAATTGTATTCAAATGATTCTGTGTTCAATAGTAAATAGAACTATTAGAAATGAAGATACATCGCCAATTGAAGGAGTATCATGGTTTGGTACGACCCGCCAACAAGTGAATGGCAGTGGCTCCTTAGAGTGGCCGTCAGCAAACAATGATCCTGATGTCTGGCCTCCTCCTTCACCCGTTGAACATAAACCAGGACCTCTAGTCAGGCCGCAAAAAACATCTAGAAAAAATGAATCTTCACGTGTAGTTAATAGAAACCAAAAAGTTGTACTAAATAATTCCCGAACTAGTACATCTAGATCTCTGATATCAAAAAAAACTGACGATGTTAAAAAAGGTACAAAAAAAGATACCAATGGTCACAATACAAATGGAATGGTAATTATATTTTTTTATTCTTAATTATCGAATGATTATTAATTCTGATTTTATGTTTTGAAAATTTTAGAGTGATAAGAATGAAAAAGATGAAAAAGAAGTTGTGAAATCAGATGAAAAGCGATTTGATTGTTCCTCTTATGATCAAGACCTTGTTGATATGTTAGGTAAAGTTTAATATGATATGTTTTATTCACTGCGGTCCGTCCATGATACTAAGAGTTTTCTTTTGTAGAAAGAGATATAGTACAAAAGAATCCTAACATACGGTGGAATGATATAGCTGAACTGGACGAAGCTAAACGTCTTTTAGAAGAAGCAGTTGTATTACCTATGTGGATGCCAGAATTTTTTAAGGTATAGGTACTTTTTATAATGCTATGAGTACAACTATTATAAAATGTAATCACAATTACTTATAAAGGGAATACGTCGACCATGGAAAGGAGTTCTGATGGTGGGTCCTCCCGGAACAGGAAAAACTATGCTAGCAAAAGCTGTTGCAACAGAGTGCAGAACTACTTTTTTTAATGTCTCTTCTTCAACGCTTACTTCCAAATATAGAGGAGAGTCTGAAAAACTTGTCAGGCTTTTATTTGAAATGGTAAGCTTCAAAAGTAAAAGAGTTTAATAAATGAACTTAACTAAAAGAAAAATTAATATTTATAAATTCTATAATTTTTCTGTTTAATGTTGGTAAATAATTATTTAGGTAACCACAAAGTTTCTATAAAATAAAAAAAAAAATTATTTAGGTACATATTACAAATTAAATTTGTATTCTAGAAACTATAAATAGGTCTAATGTATGTATAAATAGTTGGAGAACAAAATACTATTACACGCTTTTAAAATAAATTAAATTTGCGTTGCTTAAAAGCTATTAAGAGGCATAATTATCTTACTTTTTATTCTAAACATGAGAATACTAGGATTTTTGAATTCATGGTTTAAGTAATAACAAACTATTGATATTTATAAAGTTAAAGAATAATTTATGATCAACCATTATGAATAAAATATGGCTTTAATTGCATTCCATCATTTCAAGTTTTAATACATTTTTTTCGTGTTATTAGTTATGATTTTTGTGTCAATTATTTTAAACTTCTTGGTATTGTTACGTTGGTAAACTTTTCTTAAGGACAGAATACTAAAAATAATATGTATACCAATCAAATTTAATTTTAAGCATATATGTATTTTTAGGCAAGGTTCCATGCGCCATCAACTATATTCATCGATGAAATAGATTCACTTTGTTCTCGGAGAGGTTCGGAGTCTGAACATGAAGCGTCTAGAAGAGTAAAATCTGAACTTCTCGTTCAAATGGATGGTTTAAGTGATACAAGTGTTGAAGATGAATCTGGCGCTAGTCGTATTGTGATGGTATTGGCTGCTACAAATTTCCCTTGGGACATAGATGAAGCATTGAGACGAAGACTGGAAAAACGTATATATATTCCCCTACCCAACAGTTAGTGTTTACTATTTTATTGTTTTAAATAAAAATGTTAAATATTATATGAAATAATTATGTACTAATAAAATAATTTTTACATAATATTATAATTTATATTGGCAGCTTTACAGATAAAAAAAGATGTGTGTAAAGATTTAAAAAAAACTCGCTTTAAAGTTTAAACATTTAAGAATATTATTATTAGCAATATAATCAACATATTGTAATCAATATTTTGATGACATTTTTGTTTGTTATATTTTTCATGATTTTAGAAATTTCGGCATATTACTGAGTAAACAAAAAAATGTTAAAATAGTAAAAATTATGTTCTTCTTCTTGAAGTTCCTATCCTTTTCGGATGTTGGAAATCATACTGAATATTAAAAATATCGCTAATATTCAT
>CM029364.1:3491751-3605974 GCA_017140985.1 Hormaphis cornu | reverse complement strand
TATCGTCTTTTGTTTTCACCGATAAGACCCGTCGCCATTTACCGAGTTCAAGACATACTTACACCGCACAACTTTTGAAGGCCTACCCAAAGAAGTGGCCCACTCCGTACCTAATACAGCTAATCAATTTCTCACCGATCTCAAATTTACTCGCTTTTTATTTCTACCTTTTTGTACTCACACACTTTGTAGGTATTACACGCGCGTAGTTTTAACGCTTAGGTACGTGCTACAGCAGCAGACCACCGCGAAAAACAATACGTTTGCCACCCCGCGACGTCCGCGTTTATACGTTTACCTACGACGTCGTTCGGTCACTTCAGCGGTGATATACATGTCACCGCCGAAGTGATATTATTATTATTCTCGTTATTTTTTTCCATACTTTTGGGTGTAACGAACTTGTGTGTGAGAACCGCCTGTGCTGCGGGTATATATATATATATTTTTACTGCGTTTTAAGCGCGCCGACGGTGACCGACGTCCAAACGCCGCCCACTCAAACACGCACACGAATGAGTTTGTGTTGAAACGTTACGAATATTGTACACAAAAAGCCTTTGTAACGCGTCGCGAGCCACAATTTGTGTGTTCGCGACCGTAGTCGCCACAACAACGCCATGTCCGAGGGTAGCCGCGACGTCGAGTTCGAGATACAAATGACCGTGCCGGTCACCACGAGACACTTGTACAAACTTCCTCCCGGGTAGGTGTATATATATATGTGTGTATAATTATGGTGTTTGAAAATTTCATGAAATATACAATTTTGAAATATTTAAAACGACTGAGAAATACTTACGTCACGAATAAAAAAAAAAAAATGAGTCTCGGGTCACTCCAGCGAATAAGGTGGTCGCCATAAATGGGGCGGGTTAAAAATTTGAACATTGTCTAACTACCAATGTATGATCGGAACGGTGCGTGCTCGTTAAATTGTATATTTCAAAGTTCTATAATATGTTTGACCCGTGACGGGATAAGATTTTTGGAAATTTTCATCACTATTCATCACAGAACTATTCGTCCGACAGTTCGTATGAATTTCGATTGATTTTTAAAACTTTCCAAATTCTGTTTAACTGGCCAACGAATATTTGTTTTTTATTGACGGAAACGCACCGAAATTGAAAATCAATTTTTATCGATTTTGTTAAATATTTCAACACTAAATGAAATATTTTAAAATCAAAAAAAAATCAAACACCGATTATTATTATATTTAATGTGCTAAATTTTTGTTAATTTTTCACAAAAAAAAAATGTAGTTTTATAATCGTGTTTATGGGGGGGAGAGTGGCCGAGAGTGGCTGCACGAGTGTGAATAATCATTTTGATATCCCTCGTTTTTTTATCAGACAAAAGTTTATGACCGAATTGAATGTTTATTGCAGCAATAATATCTAGTATCTGCATTGTCCCTTTGTAACTACGTCTCGTCCCTTCGCGCAATTCACAACACACATACGTGTAACTAAATCGCGTACACCTTACGCCGGTACAAGCATCCTATTATTATAAAAATACAAAATACGAACTATAAAAATAGTGAACAGTAATGAATTTCGCTTAACTAGTCTATACGAGGGCTGTAAATCAACAAAAACTTTTTTATCGTCTAGTTACTATATAAATTATTACGACACACATTCAATTCGACTAAAGTATTTTATAAGATGGAATAACAAGGAATAAAAAAATGTCTTATAGATACTAGAACAAGTTGAACGTTATGGTGTTTATACAAAGGTATAATTATATGTTTTAGGAGGTTGTATTCGTGAGTATATTTCTTTCGATTTAAAAAAATAAAATAAGTGTAACTCAGATGTTTCTAATCGGCTACCATCCTATCCATAATGACTCAATGAAACGAGACATGAACAAATTAATTAATTATAAAAATTTATTATAATAATAAATTAATTATGTTCGAAATATAAATTTGAAAATGAAATAAAAATATTAAATTACAATTAAAAACCTAAGTAGATCGTTCAAAACCGTCAAGCAAGAATAGAATAGGGCTATTACTAAAACCGAACGCGAGCTATAATAATTATAATAATAATAATTATAAAGCTATAATAATTATAAATAGTTTTCAGTACAGAACGTAATAGAAAAAAATATTTGTTTTCTCTTCTAAAACCGGTCGGGTTTTTTTTCCTTCTAAGAAAATTATATGTAAAGTTTATCGATCGAAGTTGGGGTCGGAGCCCGGAGGTCAATGGAATTGCAGACACGCGCGTATAATATTATAGTGAAAATTGACGTTTTTATTTTTATTATGCCGTCCAAACTATAAGGAGTGTTTTTCAAAATTCGTTGCGTGACAATTGTTTGTGACCTATTTAATCCACGTTTCGTTACTGTTTGTACCTAAGACGAGATGTTTTTATATTAAGCGATTTAAAATAAAACTATTAATTACAATATGGTTATGCGTGAAAAACGGGTCATGGTTGCGCATAACATATTATTGTGTAGATAAAGATAATATAATATTATGAAAATGAAACGTTAATTTTAATTGCTTACATTATAATTAATTAATTTTAATATATTAATCACTGTCTTTGTTGTAATTAATTTAAGTTGTATGTTTCTTATTTAAATACGACCGCAGCATATTAACGCGATAACCAATTTTTAAATAATTGTCATTAAATTTAGAAGAATGAACATTTTTATTTTTCTAATAAGTCACTTAATTAATATCATTCACATCATATAGGTATTATATTTCATTCCAATTTACCTGCAGCTGGTTGTTAGTTTTTTTTTTTTTTTTTACGTGTTGCATATTTGAATACATACTGAATAACCTGTATTAAAGTTCAAATTGGGTCACAATCTCTCATGAGCACTGACATTTTAAAAGTAATTTGTAAAATATAGTATAAAACTATTTTGATATTTAATATGCGTATAATGAACAATTCATTGCTTGGCTATAATATATATACTCAGTGTAGAAGCTGTATTTAAATCGACAATATTGTTATAAATCATTGAAATATTTAAAAAAGTACCAACTTCTAAAACGTGTTTTCTTAACAAATTGTCGTTGCAAAAGTCGCGAATGTTCGAAATTCACAAAACGATAAATTCTTGGTGGCTGATTTTGTCCCTATCGGCCAGTAAGTATAGGTACCTGCGAACGCCCTCCTCGCGACTTTGATTATATGTACTATTATATCCATAAAGTTTACATTATTTTATCCATAAGTCATGATTCAAGTTTTGTTTCTATGGAAACACGCATGTTTCTCGCTGCTTCATACCTATATAGTGTATATGAAAACATTCTCGTTTGATGAAAACACTTCTTTTATTATGTAAATACCTACTGGCTACTACACTGTACAACTTGCGATTATCATATGTTCGCTATACTTTTATATTTTTTGTATGTTTTGATAAAAACAATGTCGTGGATTAAATCCAACAATCCTTTTTTCAATGATCCTTTCTTTCAGTAAGTATATCTACTTAGAATAGTATACATAAACAAACCGTACTGCAGTTCTACTGTAGATTACATTAGGTAAATTATACATCATGCATGTTGTATATTGTGTCACGCAGATATGAGGTAGGTATATTTTACGGATAAAAATAAATTACTTAACGTAAATTTCACAGATGATTTTTTTACTGCAGTGGTTAAATTTGAGTGACCTTTCATTTTGAATGTTTTTATCCGTGCTATATTTTTTTTTTTTTTTGCTAAAAGATAGATTAAAAATTAAGCCTAAAGTAAAAATGTTCGTACCATTTTACCGAAAAATTTTTAATGCTAGTGTACTACAGTGGTTTTTCGAAAATTTAAAAATTCCGGGGTGGTATTTTGTAGCTTGTATTTTTAAAATTATTTTATCAAGATATACACGAAAACTGAGTTTTGAACTTCTCGTTTACAACCGTTAAATTATTTGTGTAAAAGTCCAGTATAGATGTATGTTTATGTATAAATTTAAATGTAATGTTTATTACTTATTTAAAAATTTATGCAATTAATATAAGTTTCACGCGTTTTCATTTATACTATTATTTTTAAATTAGATTGTCCAATAACAGACCAACAGGATGGATAGTTCAACAAGAAGTGGCTCGAATGATGGACTCTTTGCTAGATCCATTCTCATCGTTTGCGTCGTTTTCTAAGCCTGTTAGACGATCAAATCAATCATCGAAACGATCACATATTTACAGATCGTCGTCACAACAAACGCAGACTCCAAATCTAGTGCCCAACCCAAATCGTCCGAACAATAGTAAAAATATTACCAAAATAATTGTAAACGGCTATAGCTTATGTTTGAAATACTATACCTAGTTTTAGATAATCGGTCTGAAAATAATCATAATCAATATCATCAGCACAGGCCTAACGGTCCATCAGAAAAATGGGCCGCTTCTTTAAGGAAAAGAGATCCGGATTTATTGCCAGCTATACATACGAGGAGAGACAGGTGACATTTTTAAAACATTTTCATGTTCACTATACATATTTATACATTAAATAACATGATTTTTATTCGTTAGGTGTTGTTCACATCCTGGTGGATACAGAACAAAACCTGTCGTACCGCCTCTAATCCATCAAACCCCAGCAACAGCTCGACCGGCCGATCAAAAGAAACAACAACAAAAGAGTAAATCGGTCGTTGGTTATGAACCACACTTGGTAGACGTTATTGAAAAAGATATTTTGCAAAGGAATCCCAACGTTCAGTGGGATCGCATTGCCGGGTTAAAACACGCTAAAACATTACTGCAAGAAGCTATGGTTTTGCCAATGCTTATGCCTGATTTTTTTAAGGTAGCAACTAACAACCCAAACGTAACCTATTATAAAAAAAAAAAAATGTCATAGGTACTGATAAAATAAAAAACTAACTATAATTGTTTAAATAATATTTCTATACTAATAACCTCTAAAATCTCTGTAACTAAACCCGTTCATCAGCTAAAAGTCTATTATCTCTAATCCTACTATAAATTATATGCTCAAGAGAACAGCGAGTGCTATAGATTTATTTCAATACATCGATATAATATTATAAGTCGTTATAATTATTTCTGAATAAGTAATTGCAGACAGCGATTTTGATTAAGTTAATCGAAATTTATACAAAACGTTAATTGAACCAAAATTAATTACAAATTAGGTAAGTACTTACTTACTGTTTTGAACTCGAAATCGTTTATATTACAGCGTTATAATATGTCTTAGGTAAATTGCTTTTTGCAAACTCAATAATATATTACATCACAAATTAATTAAAACACTGAAAAACGAATCGAATATTATATTATGTTCCATTATTATGTTGATTCAATAATACAATATGATTGACTGAATGAGTATTAATTAATCAGGTACCTACTTAATACGTTATGGAATATATTATTGTGTTGTAGGTACTACGTTATAGTTAATAAAATTTGATTTAAAATTATTGTTTCCTTTAGCTGTTAGCACGTCGCAATTAAAATTGTAAACAATTATACCAATCTTGCTGGTGGAGTCGGTTTTTGAAGAGTTATTAAAAGTTATTGGGAACATTTTTGTAAGTTTAGAGTTTTTCGTTTTTGGATTATAACTTTTAGCGTTAACTTCAAATTTAAAAAAAAAAAGCTTCGAATAAAGTACCATCTTGGGCTGATTACCTAAATCTTTGGAGGTATTATATGAAAAAATGGGAGCAATAATTCTACTACCTACTCGAAAAATGTTTACAGAAAAAAACCATTATTAAAAATGAATACATACGTCTCTACGCACAGAATCTAAAAATAATATAATATATTTTATTATATTTTTTATAAAGTTGAACATAATTTTTACTTAAACGTTGAAACACCTATATTGTTTAACATTTTTTCAGATGTTCAAATGTCAATGCAGTTTGGCTTTTTACATAATCGTTAAACACTTTATAGCAAATATTTTTTTATTTTTAGGGCATACGAAGACCGTGGAAAGGTGTCTTAATGGTTGGTCCTCCTGGTACCGGAAAGACAATGCTAGCCAAGGCCGTAGCTACCGAGTGCGGGACAACGTTTTTTAACGTTTCTTCGTCAACAATGACATCAAAGTATCGAGGGGAATCAGAAAAATTGGTCAGGTTATTATTTGAAATGGCGAAAATACACTCCCCGTCAACAATATTTATCGATGAAGTAGATTCCTTGTGTTCTCTACGAGGTTCTGAAGGTGAACACGAAGCCTCTAGAAGGTTCAAAGCGGAGCTTTTGATTCACATGGACGGTTTAAACTCTACTAGGTAAAAATGTATTTCCAGTTTGTCATCACGGATTACCTAAAAAACAAAAACAAATTGTATTACTATTTTTATTATAGCGATGAAGATAGCAATCAGTCTATTATGGTGCTAGCAGCTACTAATCACCCTTGGGATATCGATGACGCTTTTAGGAGACGTTTTGAAAAGAGAATTTACTTGCCCTTGCCAAACGGTAAGGAGTAGAATTTAAAAAATAACACACCCGAAAATACCTACATTATTTTATCTAAATAATATACGTGTGTATATACGTATGTATATTATTTTATGTATTATGTTGTATTAACATGCCATAAAAAACTAAAACAAACAAAAAAAACACCCGATTGCTATTAAATTATCGTTTGATATTTTATTGGTAAAACATAATAACTATTGTTGACATTTTATTTTCAGACGAATCGCGGATGACGTTATTAAAACTGTGTTTGGAAGGCGTAAACTTAGACAGTTCGTTTGATTATCGCTACGTGGCGAATAAACTAAGAGGTTACACAGGATCAGACATAGCCAATTTGTGTAGGGATGCAGCTATGATGGGAATGAGGCGCAAGATCGTTGGTCAGACCCCAGACCAAATCAAAAACATAAAACGGGCTGATATTGACTTACCAGTAACCGTTCAAGATTTCAACGAAGCGATAGAAAGGTGTAGAAAAACTGTTACTGGTCAAGACATTGAAAAATACCAGTCGTGGATAGACGAGTTTGGTTCATTTTAAGGGGCCTACCCAGCACGTCGTGTCCAGTTGTTTTTTTCATCAAAAACTCTCACGCCTTGTAGAATGGTCTGATTTCAGTAACATTTTTTTTTTCTGAAAAGAAGAATACTTCCTTCTGTTTGAAAATTGGACTTTGATCGTTCAAATTCTATTTTTTTAATTTATAATAACAGTTTGAGTTTGGCCTATTTTTGTAAGTTTTTAACTAATCTTTCCAAGAGTTATTAGCAATGAAATCAAAAACTGAAGTCCAACGCGAAATGTAGAAATAGTTTTCTTCTTTTCATTAAAAAAAACATTATTCAATTACGTATTGATTCTCCGAGACAGGAGACATTTTTTTGCCAATTAAATTTGGTCCAATCTAAATGCGTTGAAAGTGGAGTAGAAATTTCGCTTACATTTCGTCTCTTACTGCAAATTAGGCACCAACAGGCCCCTTCGTTTTCTTTTTGATTTTAAAGCGACAAATAAAACAGACATTTCCGTCCCACAAGTAGGTGCAGTGTGTCCAAAAAGTTTAGAAACACTTGATATTCACCTTTTCAGTATTAGATAACATTAATCATGACAGTAATATTATATACGTATAGTATACGGTACCTAGGTATTATGTTTTTTGTATTTTATATGTATACATATATATATATTATTGTCTACCTATTTTACATTACACAGTACACACACATGCAGAACTAAGAATAAATATAAACATAAAAAGGCTGAAATACGGTTCTGAACTAATTTAATATTTGTTCAAAAACATAATTCATGCGTTCAAGTAACATGAATTTAACGCAGGTATTATTTTTTATAAATTCATTTTTTTTAGATACGTTCCCCAAGGTAAACCTATTGTAGTGTTCTCCGAATTTTTGGACGCATTGTATACCACCTATAAACTGAATATTGTATAAACGATTTATTTTGTACAAACTATATAAACTCAATTATTGTTACGCAAACGTATAAATACTATAATATATTTTATATTTGACACAAAAAGGTTATTCTTAATTATAATTTAAATATACAATTATGTACTAATATACGTCATAATATGTAACTGTAAAATTACATTTAAACCTCGGATACATTATATTACAATATAATTTAGTTTAGAATTTTTTAATATAACTGGGCGCTCTTGTTTCTTAATTTTATATCATGACTAATCGAAGTTTTATAACTATTTTATATTCAGATTACAAATACTGTACAAAAATCATTGAATGTTATATTAGTACAGTAAATATATAAAGTGTTATCTTTGTTGAACTCGATTAAATATATATAACACACTCAATATTCGTTATACGTACTTACTTTACCTGTGTACATTTAAAAAGATAATATATACGTTTGATTACAATTTTTTTTTATTAAATGACGATTTTGACTACTCGTTTAAATAATTTTTTTTTGTATCATTATCATCCATTATGCCTATATATAGTAAGTATATTATCATTGATCAATGGGGTATTATGATTAGTTATGATTAATATTTTCCTCTTGTCAAAACCACGGTTATTGATAAACCATTCATATCTTATTTATCTACAATCGGGGTCAAAAATAAATCACAATCATGAAGACTGTATAGATAATTTTATAGAGACTGTAGAGATCTCTTCGTGATCATAACGTAATGCTGCGGTGAAATCAGTACGGTCGCGCTCAGCTAGATCGCGTCGGTTGCACGTAAAATTGATAAAACAAACAATTTAAAAGAAATAAAAAAAATCCCGTCAAACGGAAACAACAATAATGGTTCACTGTGATTGCGTTGATAATAATGTCCTCTATTTATTATATTTTATACCGTTCAACACCTATAGGCGGTTTTCTTCTCGACAAATGAGAAAAAATTAAATCGCTGACGCGCCCGCAACATGCGCTCGCCAGCCGCGACCGGGCCGTGACTCGTCGTCCCCAGGTGGTCGCCGGCATCCGTAAAATCGGCGTGCGCAGGCCGGAACGTTTGGCTCCGGCGGCTCGTCGATGCGAACGGATCATCGCTCCGGCGGCCGACAGTTTCTTCTTACTGACCAATCGTTTTGGCGTTTGTACAAATCCAATCGAACCGGACACGATCATGACGGACACCGCCGGAGACCGGAACCGCGGTCTTACGCTTGAACAGGAACAGGTGAGCGACGACGGGCCGTTCCGCAGGCGGAGATCGGGGGAAGGGGATCACGGGGGGCTTAGCCCCGTATTTTCGTCGTGTACCGTCATTATAGCGCCGACGTCTTTGTACGGTTAACAACATGCAGCACACAAACAATGTATCGCCGTCATCTCGCTCATTCCGCGTCGGCCAAAGTTACCTCTTTGCTTTGCCCCCTCAAAACGATACCGTTTCAATCGCGGCCTCCCCTCCCCCCATCCGTTTGTGTGCCCGGCGTCTTTGAAGTTTGACACCGAATATCTCCGCCTATAGATGGAGGGGGGGAGAGGGGGGGATCGTTGTGCGCCGCGGCGACCGTCGGCGGAAACGCGCGTGGGCCGCCGCTCCCCGCGTTTTTCCGCCTGTTGCTTTTCCGGCGTGCACGCGCTGACGACCGTCGCACCGTGTCTTGCAGGCCCTGAAAGGGTTCGTGGACGTGATAAACCGCAGGCGCGAGATTCGCGACAGGCTGCCAGACGTCGACCACACGTCGGCCGTCAAGTTCCTGTGGGCCAGAAAGTTCGACGTGGAACGGGCCGTGGCGCTGTACGAGCAGCACGACGAGACGAGGCGACGCGAGGGCCTGTTCGGCTTCGACTGCGACGCCGAGCCGCTGAGAAGCGAAATACGAACGAAGAAATTCACCATACTGGTTAGGACTCGAGCTGTGGCCGGCGTTCACCGAGCGCCCGACCACCGTTGGTCTGACAGTGCGTTGCATATTTTTGTTTTTGTTTTTTTATAGCCGACTCGAGATTCGACTGGTGCCGCTATTGCCGTGTTCACGGCACGCTATCATTTGAAAGAGACCTCCACTCATCAGACCACGTTGCAGGTACCGTCTTTTTTTTGTGAAATATGTACGGCACGTTTTAATTTGTTGTTTTTCCTGTAAAGGGTATTGTTTGTCAACTGGACGTAGCTCTCGAGAACATTACTACTCAAAAATGCGGGCTGGTGTTTATCTACGACATGTCTGATTCCAAGTATGCCAATTTCGATTACGAATTGAGTAAGAAGATCCTAACGTTACTCAAGGTGAGTCGATTGAATGTTTTGTTCACGCTGACCAAGCGATTAGCAGTGAAGCTTATGGACTGATAAACTATTTCCATATTTATTAGTGCTTATGGGTAATAATAATACCTGTATATGTGATACAAATGGATTTTGTGTTATGTTTTAAAAACCTATTGTTTTGCTGCAAATTATACTACTTTTACATGACTAGTATTTTCAAGAAAAACTATCGTATCGCGACAGAGCAATAAAATCGCCTAAAATGTATTGTGTTACATTATTCATTTAATGGTAAAATCACGTGCATTGGTCCATAAAGAAGTCATCTGTTAAAAAAATGTGTTAAAGAATTTTATTTCCGTTCTAACACATTTTTCAGTGGATTTATTATTTTTTTTAATTCCTAATATTATTTCAATCAAAGAGAAAAGTTAAATTTTATTATTTTAACGTCACGGTTTATTATTATCCACATAATTTTTAGTATCATGTTTATTTTTGTGATTAGATGTATAATTTAAATTAAATATATGAAAACAAATGTATAAACATAATTTACTGTAAATGAGTTTTTTCTAATTTAAGTTTTTTTTACATTTGTTGAGTGTTTAACAAAAATAAAAGAAAAATTACACAAATAATGATTTGTACATGCCCTCATTTTAAATGATATGTATTTTATTAATCAAAATCAGTTATTTTTGTAAGATATAGTAGTGTTTGGTTTTGTAAACTAAATTTTAATTAAATGCCTATTAGGTACCAAGAGAAGATACTTTTAGCTCTGACTCCCTTTCAACAATAGTTGATTGTTAAGTGTTTTGAGCTTTTTTCAGATTTTTCTACGTCAAATTTTTTTTAACACGCATTTGTTTATTAGGTAGTTTTAGTTAAATGAATTGACTTATGTACTTGATTGTTCTAATTTTAGACTGAAATTTAAAATACAACTTTTTAATCTTGATTCGGGGAAACTGCAAAACCTGCCTTAGGGCTGAAACAAAAAAAAAATCTTAAATCAATATTCTAAAAATACGTTATTTCGTGTCAAGTATTAAAACTCTATTGATAACAATAGTTGATATACTTTTAGATTCTAAAGTATGCTTTTGATGATTTTGATGTATTTTTATTTTACTATAAATTTTTGTTTACACCCTGTAACTTTAAGGAATTTCAAGGATACTTTGTTTGTAAAACGGACTTTTGCTATTTTAGTTTAGACATGTACTAAAAAGTTAAGAATTAAAATACTTTGGCAACATTTTGGTACTTATAAAATGTGATTAAGGCGTATTATACTCTTTTTAATGTTTTATGTTTTAAAGTGTGTTAAATACAATATAATATGTGTTTAATAAACTTAAATAAATTACTCTATAGTAAATTATAATGATCTTTATTCTGAAATAATTGAGAAAATAATTCTTAACTAATAATAAAAAAAAAAAATAACTATTGTATTAATGTGTAACATATTATTACTTTTTACTTATTATAATAAGTACTATACTATAGAAAATGTTTACCATATTGTTTAAATTTCATCCACAGTAATTTTGTGGTTATTTAAGTGGCAAAAAACTATAATTTGATAAATTTCCGCATTAATTTTTCTACTCATAAGTAATTCCATTTTATTTGAAAATGATGTGCTTTTTTCTATGAAAAATGATTATTTAGTCAACATTGTTTCAAATAGTGTATTTTTCTTTTACCTAATTATTGTTTTTTTGTACTCTGTTTGATTTATAAATTTAAAAAATTACTATAGGTCAGTTGTTAAATCAAACTAAAAACTTGAAAAACATTTTAAAGTAGTAGTAAGTGTTAAGTGGAAGTTAAGTGTTCTTCGGCTTTGTATTTACTTAAGGCAAGACTTAAAAGGGGTCAGTGGCGCCAAAGTCAGATTTTTCATGTATTGCATAAATAAAAAATTTGAAACACTACATCACCTACCCCCAATTTTTGGGGGTGAAAACTACTAAAACTGCTATAAAACTACTTTTCAATACCACCACCCATCTAAATCATGTATTGCATATGCAATACATAAGTAATGGGTTTGGCGCCACCGAAAGGGGTGGCCTGCTCTTGACTTATTTTACCCTTGAAAACATTCGTTACTGGAAAAACTCTCACGCCTTGTAAAGTTGTTTGGTTTTTATATTTCAATTGTGTTTTTGTTGAAGATATAAAAAAATTTTACAGAGCACTTTAGACTTCAATTTTTTTAATTACTTTAATAGTATGAATTATAGTCGCGGGCACGAAAAATGAGCGTTGTCACCCGCGACCCGTTGTTCGTGCCCACTGTTGTAGCCATTGGTTCTCAACTTTGTACTGTTACGCTGCCGTTACGTATCGTATTCACGGGCATGAATAATGAGCGGTGGCCGGTTTTAGCCGGGTAGCCACAGCACCTGAGTGGCCCAGCAGTAGATTTGGGAACCACTTTAGAAAAATAGCCGCTTGGAGCATGATGATCAGTGATCATTTTTCGTGCCCCTAACTATAGGCTTATGTTTATATGTTTTTGATAATTCTTAAATTTTTTGGAGTGGGAGGTTTTAAGTTATAAAATCAATAATTGGTATTCAATGCGCCCTCTAAGAAGTCTTTTTTTTTCCTGAAAAAAGTAATTATTCAATTGTGTTGATTCTACGATACAGGAAAATTATTCCCGCAATGTCAATTTTGTCTATTTAAATTCATTGAGGTGGTAGAATTTGCTCAAATTTTGCCCTATTATAAATTATAATCCTAAATACTTTTAAAAAACTTAAAATACATTTTACAAGTATAATAAAGATTAAAACAAGTTTGTAGATGTACTGGTGTAGTAAGTGACGTTTAAGAAATTGTTCAGAAGACATTATTGTTCATATTTCAATAAACCATAGGACATATTACTTCAAACAACAATATCATCTATTGAATAAAATTATAAACATTTGTGTATACATTTTATGTAAATAGAGTAATTTTTAATGAGTGTATTTTCATTATTTCAAGCTTTTAAAGTTCTTATAAGTAATTACGTCTGAGATATTGTGTCTATTTTAATGTAGTATTAGTCTTGTATAAGTACTATTCTCTTTAATAATGAAATGCCATCAGTTTAATTTAGATGAGGACAATTTTTTTTTTTGTCTCATTGAATGGTAATAATTGAATTTAAATTGTTTGAATAGTACTTACTACTTTATAGTGTGATACTCTTTTTTCATCAATCATTAATTTATACACTGTACGTACCTACTTAAATTAACTAAGATTAAATTATTAATACAAATATAATTACAACATAATATTCCTGTTGAGTGTTGACTATTAATATAAACGATTGAGTGTATTTTACATTAATTAAGTTAAAAATATAGCTAAGCTGTAATAAATGTCATGAGATTTATTCTTAAATTTTTCATTTGTACTTATATCATTGCTTATTTGAGTATCTATTACACATTAAAGATCTCAAGTTTTATCTTACTTCTGCTCTTAGCTTTGAACATCACATTAGTGTTGTTGTGAACAATACACAAAAAATGTTGGTCACTGTACAAAGATTTTTGTATCTAACCTCTTTCCTCTATATTAATTTGCTAACTTGCATTATTTTCCAATTATTTGTATATTGTTCCACTCTAAAATATTTATATTAGCATATTTATTTTACAAAAAAAACCACAATTCATAGTGTGTATTTAAAAGTTTCTTTCCTTATGCTTATTACTTTTTTAAAATGGAATATTCCCACCATGACTATAATCTTATCAGTACTTTTCTAAATTAAAATGTCTTAATTTTTAATTTTTTTATTTTTTGTTTCTACTTATTATTAACTCTCAAGACTTTTAAAAAATATTTTTATTTTAGGTATGTATTATTTATGTGAAACAAATTAACTAGCATATTTTTGTAAAAAAAAAAAAATTTTATGTTACCTATTCCGTTTTAACATTTATAATTTATATATGTATTATAATATGGTTTGTGTGTATAACTTTTTTCATGGACGGTTCAAAATACTTGAAAAAAAAAATGAATTGTATTGTAACAAAACGACTAGACATATTGATTTGCATTTTGTAATGTATAGGTGTTATGTAGATTAAAGATAGTATTGAAACCTTTTTCATGCACTATGCAATGTTATTTATATTTTTCGATCTTGAATATTTAATTTCTGTTGTGGTTATTTTTCTGTACTTATTATGCGCAGATAAGTCTTCTACTTAGAGGTGACTAATACATTTTTTTTAATCAAAGTATTTTTTATAATACCCTGCATCCCTAACTGTTTTATGTGTAAGTTATAAAGTATACTAAAATGACATAGGTACCCTTCAAGCTTCAATATTTAATTTGTATTTGTTATATTTTTTCTTGGCAAGGATTAAATAAGCTATATCTTCAGAATTTAAAAAAAAATTAGTTGCAATGTTTTAGCAAACTATCCTCAATCATTTTGTTTACCTACAACTCGTTTGGGAAGTTCTTCAACTAAATATTGTTAAATTATGTAGACAGAGGCGCTACTAGTTTTACAATCTTTCCTAACAGTTTTTTTTTGGATATTAATAATAGTTGATCTGTAAAAAGTGGCACCACCAAGTTTGCTCTGAATGTCTGTAACACCCCCCCTAAAAGAATATTTTTACATTAATGTTGAATAAGGATAAAAAATGATTGAATTTATAAATTGTATTGAGTACTCTCCTATAATACAATTTCTGATTGTACCATTGAACTTATTACACTTAGATATAGGTACTTTAAACGTAAGTCTATTGAAGTTAGGTGGTAAGTATTTTGCTGTAGTCTATGGACAACAATGATGCAAATATTCTTGTTTCGGGTAATTCTGTAGAGTTTCGTTTCAGGTCATTCAATAATTGATCAAAATTAAATCTAAAAATTGTACAGTTAATTAATTTGGCTATAGGCCAACGTTGATTTAATCACTAAATATTTGTTTTGGTATGTAAAATGATGACTACAAAAAATACATTTTAAAGTAGTATTATCGGAACCCTTGAAACCTTGTTTTGTATACATTTTATACCTTTATTAAAAGTTTTAAACAAAAATGTTCTAAATACTAATAAATTAAGTAGAGCAAAAAAATTGATTTAGTTTAGACTTTGAAGTCATTTTCCTGACTAAAACATTGAAAAAAAAAAAATGTTTTATCAAATTTCAATTTCGACATAGTCCTAATATTAGGTGAATTGATGGAAACATAAAAAAATTATTATCGGATATTCCCCATTCGCGTATTCTAATTTCTCAATGAATTATGTTAAAATACAGTAAGAAAATTACCAAAAACCAATAAGTAGGTACTAACTTGTTCTAAATTAAGTTTTTTTTTTCTGTTTATTAAGTTCCTTATCCATTCTCGTACACTACAACTTTCGGTTACTACTTACCGGACAGTTTTTATTTGATAACAATACTAACCCGCTCAAAAATCAATGATTTAGACGTACTGCCTGTGTTATTTTGTCTTGTATGTGTTAATAATGTATAAAGCGGTGTAGTTCGAATGCAGAAAATAATATATTTTAATAAAATAAGATTAATAAGAAGACAGGACTGTGTGTGGATGGAGACACGCTGTTAATAAATTCCAAATACAGTCTTATATAATATACTAGCCTCATTTTACTTTATCGGCAGCTAGACAACGGTGTGTTTCGTTTATTATTATTCATCGCTATTGGTAATTTCATATTTGTAACAACTAAAAAAACATCGTAACCAGCCCGCATGCTACAACTGTCAAAAAATTCGAGAACAAATGAATGAAACGGGCCAAATAGAGAGTAGGTACGATACGATCGATAATGCCAAAAGGCAAGCTAGCTTATAGCGCGTAGTGTGAGAACACATGCGCGTTTTCCTGTGTTGCAGGGGAAACTGGAAAGCCCCTTTTGTTTCCTTCTAGTTATATAGGGGGATTATATTGTGTCGAGGGGTCGAGCCAGCTGAATCTGTATCCGACAGCAACCCCATTAAAATACTAAACCTTGAATAAAAAAAAAAAAAACTCTTTGCTTTCTTTCTCTTTTATACAACGTTAAACGATCGTTGGGGAAACAGATAATTTTTACTTGATAAAAATAAAAATTATCGAGGTATTCTAATTAAATTCGTCACATTTTTTTTTTTTTTTATCGCTACCTTCATACTACATTTTTTCCAAATGATTTATGGCGTAGTAAATGATGACATAACAACATACACGTATTTAAAACAAGCATATCGTATTCATATACTATCGTATAACGGACGACGTGAATGTAAACTACTTGTTATAAAATATAATTTAGTTGCCTGTCTATGCCTTCGCACTGCAGATTATGTACCTATCTATGTATAAAAAAAAAAAAACTATTTAATAACAACATTCATAATACAAGTAATTGTATACTATGATCCATCAATAAGATAGACTATGTTTTTATCGTTAATTTTTCTGCTTCTCGTATTTAGTTAAAAATCGTCAAGTTTACTGTCATCTATTACGATTTGTGTATCGCATCCATTGGTCATCTACTACCGTCAAAATTTGCTAATGCGAAGAAATGTGTAATGTGTAGTATTATATTTTTGCCTTCCACGTAGACATTTTACAAATATTTTGGGGGGGTGGTTGGACCCCCTCTGTCCCCACCTATTTGCGCCTATGCAAACTCTGTCACTTTTCTCACTCTTTTAAGATTTGCTCACTTTTTGTCATCGTTCTTCCAAAACAGTCACTTTAAGTCAATTACAATTAAAATATTCTTGATTGTTTGAAATATTTTGTTCTCCCTAAAGAAACATTAAATGTTTTTTTTTTTTAGTTTAATTATTTTATTTTGCCATCATTAATTTATTATTATAATCATATTTTGTAAAGTAGTAAAAATTAGATAAGTGTACCAAATAATATTATGTTTGTGATTATATTTTTTTTTTTTTATATGCAATATTTAAATTCAAGTGAGCTGTAGAGAATAAAAACTCGAAAAATAAACTTATTTTCAATTACTTAAATTCATATTTTAAGAGTTAGTCGCATTTTGTTTAATTTTTGTAAGCTCGCAGTATGATGTATCGTTGCGGGCGTACACCTTGGTTACGCTTAGTCAATTTCCTCAGTCTCGGAGAAAAAACATTACCTATGTGTTATATTATGCGACGCGTAGTCCTAATTTTGTAACCTGACATTCTGTGGCGCGCACGGTGTGTAGGTATTTAGGGTGGAGATGAAGTCGGCATAAAAGAGAGGAAGTATACTTCCTGACACGTGATATAATTTCTTCACGAGCTGCGTGTTGCCTGCTCTGGCCAACTGTACAACAGTTTGAAAACGTATACGTAATAATATAATGGCGTATACGTGCACAAAATCGACAATTATTTATTACTATATAATGTTATATAGCAGCTCGTTTTGCCTATATAGGTCTCTCGAAACTCTCCAATAATAGGATTTCGGACGTTATTTTACGCGCAACAATGCACTGTTGGTCGTGTCTTTTTTTGTTTTCTGACAGCCAATCTCTGTGTTACGTCGGGTCGTCAGGTTGCCGGTATCGAATTTCGTTCATTTTCGTATCGTGAAAATCACGCGTTCGTATGTATTATTCTGATCTGATAAACTAATTAAATTTATTACCTAGGTGTGTATTATTGTTATGTAATGTGCATATTATTACAATAAACAGCGATCCGTGGCCGGATGTTTTGAAAGAAAGACCAGTGAACGGAACGAATCGTGTAACTGGCAGGAAAGAATTGTTCTGATCGGAAACATGACTAATCGGGATAGTCGTGTTGTTTCCGATTAGACACTGGATATTCAAATAAAATGAAGGAACTACACTGAAATATTATGCTAAAGTGACTGTGCTAAATTTATATGATACTTCGTGCGATATCTATAAGAGTGTATTAAGAGTGTATTAACAAAACAAAAGAAATAATACTTAAAGAATAGGTTTTTATTAGTCAACTAAGCGTGTACCTAGATTTTTAACGTGTATTGGTCGTGAGAGATAATTATTATTATTATTTTTGGTAGTTTTTGACTTTTAAAAAATTATTCTGTACAATAGAGATGACGAGACTTGTACATACCAACGTTTTTAAAAAAATTTGTTTTTATATTTATTACTTGATTATCATAATATTATCTTATAGAACCTATATCTATGTTATGTACTTGTTTAAACTCCATGTAGTTATAAACACTATAGTTTAGTTTATGCAGTAGATACAAAATAGATAGATATACTATCAAAATAGTCAGGTATAACATTATGATGTTGATTCGTATTGAAATCATTTGTGAAAATGGTCTGTTAGTTAATTATTAATTACGCAAATAAGTTATTATGTTAAAATTAATTAAACGGTTTTAAATTATACAAAAATAATTGAAACTATGCACACAAGTAAAATTGTTCACAACACTCGTCGGTTACGTAATACTGAGTATAAGTTACATGCCAATTTCCAGGTATACCACACACACCTAAATCAAAACTAATTATCAGAGCTATATTCCCCTGGAAAATAGTATGAAAAATGAAGACAAAAATATTTTAATCAACGCACGAGTTTTTTTTTTTAAATTAAATCAATATTTATTCCAAATACAGCTACTGCGAGTTTTTTCAAGAATGTTATTGGAAGCGTTTTCATTGCACCTAGTATAATATAATATTATGATTTCTATGTAATAATTTTACTCTGTAAACTTCGATTACTATTTAATAATCACAAACGAGTTTGCAACAATTATTGCGTATCGTTTATAATATTTGAACAAATAAATTGTACAGCGGTTATTACACTGTCAAACCAATATGAAAACATATTAATATGCGTGTATATTAACACCATGGTCGGTTTTAACGTTAAAACTTCAATTGTCTACTTAGGGGTTCTGTAACGACCATTACCTACCGTGTGTACTTGCATAGATATATGCCTCGCTTATAGGTTACTTCTTATTGTAAAATCAAATAAATATTTTTAGATTAACTACCGTTTTGTACATGAATAAGTCGCTAGAATTCGTATGACTTAAGTTTGCTTCAGTTAATTATATTAGCTAGAAAATAATAATTCCGCCAGCGTTACTCTAAAATATGCCGGTACTCGCGAACTATTGAAAAAGCGAACGAAAATAAGTGTTGTACACTCGAATCAGCAGGGTGATGATCAGCCCTAGAAATTGTATAGCGGATAGGGTTGGCCCGAAAATTGACGATTGGGTGGGTTACAACGGCGCTTTGTCTCTTGGGTTAGGTTGAATACTCACACCACGCCCCCGTGTCCCCCGTATCGTGATTATTCGGATAATTATTAAATTTGGATCACGACATGGATACAACATGTCGGTCGACCATCGCAAACGTTTGCAGCGCGTTTTCGAACAAAACGGAGTCGCCCAAAAACCTCGGCCCTTCAATGTCTATAGCTGCGGCGGCGCTGTATAATAACACTATTTTCGTACGTACGTTTTGCGTTGATTTTGCCTCGTCGGCCGGATACGGTCCCCGTTTTTTTTTTTTACTCTCGATTCTTTGTTTTTCTCTCGGCGCGAACTCCTCGACGTACGTACGCGTCTCGCGCGTACGAGAACAGTGAAAATAAAACTTCGTTTGTACCGATCGGATTCGTTTAGCATTGCGTGCAGTGTTTGCCCGATAGAACGACGCGCGGAGGACGACGATTCGCGCGGGCAGGGGATATTTTTGGGGCGGGGGGGGCAGCCAAACGCGCGAACGGCGTCAATGGGGAAAACGTTTCCATTCAAGAGAGAGGAGTGTACCCGGCGTAACGGGAACCGTCGTCCGCAGAGCAGGGGCCGGCGGGGTGTTCGCGTTTTCACGCGGCGGCGTGCGCGGTCACGCGGACGGCGCGCGTATCGACTGTGCGGCGACGCGCGCGGCCGGCTCAGTCCGTTTCCCGCAGCGTGGTGCGCGCGTCTCGCCCTCCTGTACGTGTCGCTTCGTCGTCGTGGTCGTCGTCGTGGTCGTGGTCGTCGTTGTCGTCGTCGAACGCCGTTTTCCGGACGCGTCGCCCCCCTCGCCCGTGTCATTTCGCCAAACTGTGCGGAAACAGCGCACGAGGGTCCCCGCTGCTGCTGCTGCAGCCGTCGTCGTCCACGGCGGCGGTGCGACGCGCGAGCGGAGCGGACGGCGATATCGATCCGCGGCGTGTGTAGGTACGTGCGGAGGGTTGTTAAAGCTGTTTCTACTATTTTTTCTCTCTATTTAACCGACTTTTCTATTACTACTACTACCAATACGGCGACAATGGAGTTGGACGTCGAAAGTTCTCAATATTGTTATTACGCGTTTTTTTTTTTTCTCGTCTTCATTTTCTTTTTCGCCGCGCACGTTATCGGCCTCGATCGCTCGCTGGCCGTCCATCCGCGGGCACAGAGAATCGTACCGGTGTTATATAACCTGCAGCACGATTTTTTACGATAATTATGTCCGTGCAGTGTGTAGTAGGGTACCGATTCGCGGACTTTTACTGTATTTTACCTGTAGAAAGAGCGAATCTCTAGTAGTAGCGATTCTGACGACTAAAATGAAAATCGCGTTTTCTTCCCCATCGCGTTTAAACCAATTTTTTTTCGCTCGTTTTTGTGCAAAGACGCGCTTAAAAATGTGTGTTCTATTTGCGCGTCGTGATACTACTCGCGTCTGCTGTATCGTCACGTGTACGCTCTACGAACTCGCTTCCGTTTAAATTTTTACAATATAATTATAACTTTTTTTACAAAGTACAGAATGTTCGTAAAGCCTGTATGATTTTACATCGCCTTTTTTTCACTCCCCCGTTACATAACCGTGAAAACATACTATAATTACTCACAATTTAGATTTTTTTTTTTATATTCATACCGTATAGATGGTGGTAACTCCGAATGTACGAAAACTGTTAACGCCATCACAACGTGATTAATACGATACACCGCGTTCGCATAACAAATTGTACTATAATGCTGGAAAAAAAAAAACCTATACGTAATATCGTCGTATTTTGGTGTACGAATCTAAATTGTGTGTATACTATACCCAAACACGTCGGAGTCACACGTTTCAACGCGATTCATAATACGTATAATATATACAACTGATGAAAACACTCGAGAGAGTTACACACGGTAATAAAATGTAGAACGAAATGTTTATTCTTACAGATCTATAACATGTCCTTTTTTAAAAATAATTAATTAATTTTTTAAGTATGTAAATTGTTTCGGTACTTTACATTGAACGCATTGTACAATATGTGATACAACTGCAGCTGTAATTGTATAACACAGTAGACGTATTACATCTCGATATTATAAATTTTTATTCCCCAGAAATCAAAATAAAAAAAGGTATTTTCTATTTTTTAATTAGAAAATCGGTAAAATGCTATAGGTAATACTCATTTTTACAGTCCTGCAGCGTAGAGATTTGCATACCTAAATTTACTCAACACGCATCGCGTTTAAGAACTAATGCATTCGTCAGTTATCTTACTCGTCATCATTATTATCTCTTTTACTAAACTATATAATTTTATAAGACCATTTAAAAAATATAATTGACGTTATATTAGGAATGTCACTGCTGACAATGATTTTTTTTACGAGTAAAACGACAGTTGAATATAGTCCATGAACTATATTATAATATAGGTCGTATATACACTCGGAGAGTGTTTGTAAAAATCCCGAGAATTGATGATTCGTCTAAACTGTTTACTTATAAAATCGAGAAATGTACGCATGTTCCTCATTATTTATGCAATATTCGATATTTTTTAACAGATCTGTTATTGTTATATAGTATAGCTGAAGCTGTTTTTATCCACGTGTTTCGTTTCGCACGTTATTATATGATAAAACCTCAATTTACCGTATACATTATGTAGAAACAGAAATGAACAACAGAAAACTAAATGTTTTCCGAACAACAACAAAAAAAAAAAATCGTTTCGTATTCAATAATGAAGAGTTTGTAATGAATAACTATTATGTTGATACTAAACTATACGTTCGTATTCGTTGTCTACCACGTACTTTAATTCCAAAATTCTCGTCAAATTGGTTGAACACACAATTTTTTTTGTTTCTTTTTACAAAAGCCACTAGCTTTAAACGCTGCATCGTAGTTTCATAATTCGTACTAGAATTTTGTCGTGATCGATTCAATGTTCTTTCTCGTGAGCTAGGAGTGGTCTAAATTTCTCGTGCAAAATGATAAAATGCAATGTTAATCATTTTTCAATCGTGAAACGTACATAATTAGTTTTTTTTCTTCTAATTAAATGTATATAATTGCAGTGAAAACTGTAACTATTTTTGATTTATTTAGTAGTTAAGTATATACGAATAGCCATGTTCACTCAATTTTCTATTCATAGAACGTCTTACCAATTATCATTATCACGTTTGTTTGCTTATACGATGCGATGATTATTATCTTCCACGGTTCCATCATTTATACTCGTAGTAATAATAATTATGCGTATTAATTTTATCGAAAAAATACTGAAATTGATGTACAGTATGTGACTAATATTCCACTTTTCACCCGTTGTTGGTTTTCATAATTTAACTGTTTTTTTTTTCTTGTATATATAATGACTACTCTATACTATGTTGCAACAACCGATTATTTTCATCTGTAAAATTCGTATCGAAAAACTATTAATTGTATTCCCGTGTAAATTATTACAATCGTATGTACGTTATTGTTTCGTTGCTTGTACATTACACCGTATGATATTTAGGAAATTTAGGTCAGTTCGTATTCGTAAGTGGACACAAACGACGCGTAGCAACACAAAACTATGTGTTTTGAACGTAATTAACTTTGCTCGTCGCGTGTTCAAAATATGCTTTTTTAGGCTAAAAAAGTATCAAATCTAACCGCACGACTAATTAATGTTAAAATTCTTGATGATGGTCATGAATGAAATGCGTTATAGCTAAAATACTTAAATAGTATTTTGAATTTTTTATACAGTTATTATAAACGCCTCTTTCAGACTTTAGTAGTATATATCGTAATATAACGACGGTGTCTAATTAGACTCTAGTTTTTTTTTTTTTAAGAATTTATTATTTAGTTTAATACAGAATTTAACAATATGCCACAAAGTACCTATGTAAAATGTCTACCGCTTATATTTAAAAAAGGAAATTATGTCCACGATATCTTTATATTTATACTATACGCATTTTAATTTGTATCATATTATATTATAATGTAGAATTTCGAAATTATATTCACAAATATATCATACACACCGTATCATATCCCGTCAACGGTCGATTTATAATAATTTATACAATGCATGTATATATATTTTATAACTGTGATTTTAAACCATAAATTTGATTCGATTGCAATATGACTTAACTTTGACTGGCCATGTGTGTTTTTACTTTAAGTGGGTTTATTATATTTTATATTTTACCAAACAAGTAATTTTATGTTTACGGTGCATCCACTTGAACGACAGACCTTCTTGAAAACTAAATATAGGTAGATACACACGAAATGTCGATTTTCAAAGTATTATAAGCAGCAGCTTATCATAAATTATTTTTTTGTTCTGTTATGTCGATAGTTTCATTGTTGTATACTCGTGATGAACCGCTTACTGCAGCTTAAACGTTTTTACACTGAAGCATATTAGAACCACTTTACATATGGTTTATCGTACGTTATATATACCTATGTGAATCTCACACTTTGTTTTGGAACGGTTTTAAAGTGTAAACTCGAAAAATACTTCAAAAACTGCGTCAAATGTTCGATATTTGTTAATGTTGTGATAGGTATAATATTGACGTATCTAGACGTATGTTGACATTTTTACCGGTCGTTTAGTAATAATTTAATTTTTTTTTTTGTGCGTTCGTAGCAGTACATATTTACACAGTGTATACTTACTTACTGCTAACTATTAAGTATTTATATTGGACTTGGATAGGTATCATTGAATAAATTATAAATCGATCAATGTTAGTACTGTTAGTTGGCTGTTTGAACGCGTTGAAAAACGTGAAATATGTTTTTACTGAACATATATATTTATTCATTGTAATATTATGTGTAGGTATATGCTTAAACTACATTACTGTTCGAAAATCTGCAGTTCGTATATGGACTTGTCCAAGATTCGTTTTATTTTCAATGAGTAATTTTTTTTTTTTTTTAATATTGACTTGTTTGAACTGCGAACGATGATCAAAGTAAATACAAATAAAACACGTATATGTGTACGTATTACGTGCTTATATATTTTTAAAGAAATATTTATTTTTCGCCTCCTGTACTCATCGTTGGACGTTGTGATTTTTATTATATAATGTTTTGAGTAAAGTATACTATTTTGACTATTCAGACCAAATTTTTTCTTCGTGCTTTCACCGTTGTATGTTTTCTCGTTTTAATTTCGAAAATATGAATGCGATATAAACCCAATCCCTTTCATCTATAGAGACTAAAATATTTAATATACTTTCGTGTGTGCTGCTGCATACACTAATAAAATTCAGAAAAAAACTGCGCATATTTAACACTTTTAAACTTCTTTGAAAATAATCGTTAGTTATCGTGTCTTAAAAACTTATACTTATACTTATAACTTAGCTTGGGCTTAAAAAATATCAAAATGTTGTTTTCCTTTGTTGTACGTTATAAAATTTTTAAATCTATATTATTTTGTGCGATACTATAATAACGAGACAAACGCAAACTTCTTTTTTATCATAATATTTCGTAGATAGCATGTATGTACAGTTATACTAATTTAGGGATTACGTTTTATAATTAAATATGAATTAGTATGGCTGTATCCGAACCGGACGAAACAACCAAAACTGTATTAATAATATTTTCGCTTCGAACATCTGTAAGAAAAACGAAGTCGTATACACGAAATCCCGCATGGTTAGCCTTAAGTCCCTCCGCACTTTTAAAAAAATACTCGGAATAATTTTTATTTTTGTTTTCAACTCTTCGAATCGCGCCTATGGCAACTGTGCACGAATTTTCTCTTCTCGTTTGACATTTTTCATAACACCACCAAGGCTGGGCATAAACTCGTTAAAATTGAATAAATTAACTCGCTAACTTATTTTATTTTGTTGGCTCTTAACTTGATAAGATAATTTTTGTTAAACTTAACGTGTCAACTTTAAGTCAATTTGTAATAATTAAAAAAAACAAAATTCTAAGAAGAAAATTACAAAAAAAAAAAAAAACGAAAAACATTTGTTAAATGTCATACCAGGTACAAAACCGTACGTCAAATAACAATTTGAACTAGTATCTTTATTTTAAGTTAAAATAATTTTTTTTTTTGTCATGTAACTTTTAACTTTATACTTTTTAAACTTTTAACTTTTTGTTTTTTCGACATGCTAAACTTGACACGAGTTAAAAAAAGTTGTTGACTAGCCCATCATTGTATAAAACACACCGTGTACACATCGTGCGCTGTATTCGTTTGACACGAACCATAATGAAATAAAATACGGAAAAAGTCAAATTCGAACAAACAGCAGCTGCTGCATTTCTCGGACGCACTCCCGCCGATATCTAAGTAGAACGTAATTATTGGCACATGTTGGAGCGTAGTCAGTAGTAATACATAATCCGTTAGTTAAATGCGCTCTATTATTGTACCGTTGTTTAAATTTAGAGCCCGTCTTATTATTTTTTTTTTCTTTCCGGTGCTGTTTGTAAAAAATTACTCTCTAAATCACCACGTATGTATCGTTAAAAATTGCTGCCGCGCGGTGACACGAGAGACTACTTACCTAAAAAAGAAAAAAATATGTTTTTTCCGCAAATTACGGTCAGTCGATCCGGCGTCATTTAATTAGTTTTCTTTGTTTCCAGTATAAAGTAATTTCCATTGCGTATTTTTCGCACCGTCGTCCCGAACGACCCAGTTTTTCGCAATCCGACCTATACCTATATCTCATAATAAACGTTGGTCGTCTATTTATCTTTATAACATACCTAATATTATAATATTATATATTTTGTACTACGAACATAAACTAGAAAACTCTAGTACGTCTAGTTGAAACTTTTTAGTTACCTCGCGTTTATCACTTTTGATATCCGTTATTACTACGTACGAGACATAATAGTGATTTTTCGACGGACGGTCGGGCAATTCGGTTGGTTAATACAACATAATAACAAAGAAAAAAAGTGAAACATCATTATCGGTCATTACGCTGCTGTGATGTGAGTTGGATACGAGTGCAGTTTGATAACTCCGGAATGTTTATGGGTTCATTTTGTAGAATTAGTCTGATTCTCTGATGTTTAATGCTAATTGTAAAATTTATTTCCTTTGGTGGTGTCGTATAGATAGAGTTCGGTAGCTCAGAATATTGATAAAATGTCATCTATTTCGTGCCATTAGTATCACCTACTGCAGACAATACTCCTTTTTTAAAAGTATTTTTATAACTCACCAGTCGAAAGCTATTTATTTATTTGAAAAATTGCTATTCGTTTTATTATCGAGAACAATATGTAAAACATTTTACAACCAAATTATCAGAGTTGTGCTTGCTCAGGTCTGTTGAGGTCTGCAACAAAATTTAATCATGTTAATTTTCTAGTCATGTTTTTATAATTTTCTTGCTGTCTGTATAAAATCCTTTAAGACTCGATGGACTGTCAGTCAAAATCCTAAATTCTATGTTAAGCTATGTTAGGAATAGATGGACAGTTACTAATTCCATTAGATCTACTTTATACTCAATATAGTAATCATGTACAATATTATTTTAAGATTGCAAAACATAAATCGTTACGACGCTGCTTATTTTAAGTTTTAAACATTTTATCATTTTTTTTATTTATACATGTAAAACGTTAAAAGTTTGACAGTGTTTAAAATTGTAAAATGTGACTTATTTAAACGAACAAAATTAAAAAATCTGTTTTTATTCACTCTTACACGCTGTTTATAAATTAAATTACATTCAATGTCTAAGTTGATTATGCTTTCAGAAATATATTTGCTTAAGAATTTCTAAAAGCCAAAAATGTCAAAATTCGTAAAATCTAAAAACGTATTGTAAAAATTAAATAAAATATAAATGCTTTATAGTATAATAATGTCTTGTGATTTAAAAATATGAAAGCTTTAACACTCACTTATATATAATTTAATGTACCCCATTCATTATTGAATTCAATGATACTATTGATACTTATTATTGGAATTTTTTTTTACAGGGTGGTTATCCGGCCAAATTAAAAAAAGTTTTGATTGTAACAGCACCTTTATGGTTCAAAGGCCCATTTAAAATACTTAGGTTGTTTGTACGAGAAAAGTTGAGGGATAGAGTATTTACAATCAGCATACCTCAGGTAGATTATTTATTATGACTGGCTAAAATATTTTGTTTATGTTTACGTTTTTAATTATATTTTACAGCTGAGTCAACATATACCTAGAGAATCATTGCCAAAACATTTAGGAGGTACTTTTGACATTGAACACGATAAATGGTTGGCCTATTGCTTAAACTACATGACGAACAGTGATAAATATGGAAGTTCGGCTATGTCCGACCACATATTATGTAGTTCAAATAACACAAAAAAAGACGCTGGAGCTGACACCAAAGTACGTAATTAATTTAGTAATACTCTATAGTTTTCATATTTAATTTAATACTTTATAATTGTAAATTAATTATTTTAAGGCAAACAACCTATTAAAAGAAAATAATATCAATGAAAAAAGTGTAACAGTTCAAGACAACTTGTTATCAGGTTGGACATGCAACACCGCAAATTCGAGGGGTAAATTATCTAGTAGCTTAGAAAACTAAATGATTTAACGACTAAACTGTTATTGTGTCTTACAGAAGAAAGTTCTCCAATGCCTCCGTCATCAGTTAGTAGTGGGTTTTCAGATGACGACAATTTGCACTATGATTCTAGTCAAAGTTTAACCATTAGTCAATTTGTTGAATATATGTTGAAAAAGAAAAAGGCGGGTCTTGCTGCTGAATATGATGAAATAAAAACCCGTTCACCTGATGGTACATTTAATGCTGGCAGGTATTTCAAAATACATAAATTATGTTAAATTTGAAATTAATTAATATGGTTTCCCATTTACAGGCATCGATTGAATTCGAGTAAAAACCGGTATACTGATGTGCTTTGTTACGACCATACTAGAGTATTGTTAGCACAAACTGATAATCAGTCTGATTATATACATGCTAATTTTGTGGATGGTTATAAACAGAAAAATGCATTCATTTCAACTCAGGGTCCGCTGCCCACAACGTGTGCCGACTTTTGGCGTATGGTTTGGGAACAGCAAGTACTAGTCATTGTAATGACAACCAAAGTAAATGAATGTGGAAAAGTTAAGTGTGAACAATACTGGCCACTCGAAGAAATATCTGAAGATCAAGTGTATCAAAATTTCAAAATATCAACAACATCTCTTAGCCAATTTGATAATTACGCTGTTACTAGACTGGAAGTGACAAATATTGATGTAAGTAATATTATTAAATATTCACTTTAACACAAAATGCGTTGGTAATTTCCAGAGTGCATAAGTTATAGCAAAACTATTTATAACTTTCATACTGGAAGTGAAAATGAGTTTTGTATCTGCCTATAATTCTTCTGAGATTTGCACCTATACGTCATTTTAAATATTTTATGTATGTTACGTGTTATGAATTAATATTTCTTTGTTACAGACGGGGGAGGTTAGGCAGGTGTCTCATTTTCGTTTCAATTCTTGGCCAGATTTTGGTGTTCCTCACAATGCTGTTGCTATGTTGGATTTCCTTGGAAAAGTCCGTAAATGTCAATCGTCTATGTTACAAGACCTAGGAGATAAATGGGCTGGACATCATCGAGGACCCCCAATTGTTGTTCATTGTTCAGCAGGCATTGGTCGGACTGGTAAAACCATTTATAATTTTAACTCGTTGTCACCAAAATTGATAACTAATTCTAACTTTCTTTTTCTTTAGGGACATTTTGTACATTAGACATCTGTATTAATCGTCTAGAAGATACTAGCACAGTTGATATTAAAGGCACAGTGGAAAAAATTAGATCACAGCGAGCTTATTCCATCCAAACAGCTGAACAATATATATTCTGTCATTTAGCGTTAATAGAATATGCGTTAGCTAGAGGTTTCCTCAGTTCACCTCCTGATCTTAGTGACTTGAAACAATTGGGCGATTCAGATTAATGGACAGTTATTTAATTTATTCATCTTGAAACGCACTTAAAAATAAAAACATGAAATTACTATTGTATATAATGTATGCGCTGATAATCAGGAGCGGGATGAGCGCGCTCAACTATGATGGTCTTTATTTTGTGATCGTTTTTGACATTACTTTTGTAATTTTTTTTTTTTTTTTCGTGATTTTACTTCTGAGAAATGTTAAATCTACTGTATGTTAATTACTAATCAGAAAAAGGAAGCAGATCTATTCAATTTTTTGTGTTGATCTAAAAATTAATTTTTAATCAAAATACTATCTTGCTTCTCTTCCACTTATACATGGTATAAATCAGTTTTTGTTCTTCCCACAATGTCTTATACAATGTATTAGATACATACTTTTATGTTAACAAAATGTTGTTTTATGGCTTTCACATAAAATACAGCATGTTCATTATATCAAAGAATTTATTTCACTTTATTTTTGCGTACGTACGTTATATTATATAAATATAATCTTGTAATATGTATAATTTTTTACCCGATTCTATTACAGGAAATACATATATTATGTTCGAAACTACATTATATTATTATTTAAAAAATAAATTTTCTGGTGACCATTCCATGTATGTAACTTTTTAAATGTAAACTCTAAAACTGGCATAACATGTGATAATTATTTTTTACCTATCACAATAATATACACTACTAATGTGTCACATGTATAAAAATGTGATGCCTATGTTAAAAATGAATTTTTTTTATGATCTATTATTTATACTTTTGGTTGTAATTCCTGTATTGAGAGCCATGATTGTGAATTATTTAAAATACATGAACAATTACTGATACATACAAATAATTAAAATTTAAACTAATTGAAATTAAAACTGATGCGTTTCTTTGGTTACCAATGTTATTATAATATAATGTAATAACTTTATACTGAGTAATAAAATTAATGTTTTTCAAAATAATCAAATCAGTTGTTTTTAGTATTATTTTTAACTAGGTTTGTGCAGTGCTGTGTTCTGGTTATTTGCTCATAACATTTCTTCAAAAACTGTGACCTATACTTTAGAGACTATCTAACTTTTAAGTATAACAAATTGAATTGATTTTGTTAAATACTATGTTTTCATAAGAAATTTAATTATTTTTAGTAGAACTTGCCACACTGTTAATCTTATGATACATTATTGTTAACTCGGGAGTGCTCGCATCTTTGAACATAAAGCCAGCTTATGCGTGGTGGCATTGTTTCTGCTATTCAAACTGGTTTAAATTTTTTTACGTATTTAAATTATTTTTACATTAAGAATCGCCGTTTGTTCAGCTAATAGTATCAAGTATTCATATTTTTCAACAAATTTTAGTTGTATTTGTAGCTTTTTAAAATTTTTAATTTTCTTATAATAATGTAATATACAGTAAACAGGGCGACGTACAATTAGTACAACAGCATATCAGTTTCACTACTGATTTCTGACCGCTGGAAGATAACTAAAATGTATCAAAGTTTCAACAAAGCTTCAACCATTGTAACATCCGGGTCTACATACCTATCATTAGATGTACTGACTTTGAAATTTACAGCTTTACTATTTTCTTCTACCCAAAAAAGTGTTCCCTGAAGAAAAAGTTGTATTTTGTCATCTAAATAATTATGTTTATTAAAATAAAAAGTCTGAAAAACGTATAAAAAGTGTAGCTAACAAACATATTTTATATCTTTGTCAAAATAATCTCTCATAAATTACATATATTTTAGGTTTATAGCCACCTCTATACGACTATATAACACTTCAACTTTTTAACTCTACTTGTAATTATAATAGTAAACAATAATTGTTGAACAGTTGATTTTAAATTATAGTTTTTTTTCCATAGTTTAAAATGTTTCATTTTAGAGTTTGCTGCATAAATAAACTAATACGCTATTGTACCTATCAAAGGTAATTAATGTAGAATGTCATAATACTCACTTTATTATAATAATAATATAGTGATTTTCACTGAATAAAACATTGCCAATAATTGCCAAGTACCCTGCTAAAATCTATACAGCTATTATAACCTATATGGTTTTAGTTACAGGGTATCTCGCCTTTTAATATATTCTCGTTAAAACATATAGTATAAACCTACTAAAATTTAGTTGACATTTTTTGACACCTAAGCGAACATCTACAAAAAATCTAGATACAGTCTTGTATTTATGTATATCATTTATCGATTGTCTACCGTTTTGTTTGTACTTATTTAGTGTAGGTAAAAAATGACATATTATCAAGGTACCAAACAAGTAACAATCAACTTACAAATCAAAGCCAGCAAGCACACCTATAGGTACCTACTAAACTTTAAATGTTTAACCTTGATATTCGTAATTCTGTGCTGCAAAACTACCACCATTTTAGCACTTACGGAAGGTAAGTTATCTCTATAGGTGATTTATCTATATGTTTTTGCCCAATTATTACTCGAAATATATTTTCTACTAACTATCCTACTATAGGTGGTTCAAAAGTAACCAATAAAAACTGTTATATTTTATTATAAGTTTATACGAATATATACAAACGCAAATTTATCGTTTTGCGTGCGAATTGTGATTATTATTATGCGTAATAATTACAGAAATATAAAAATTATACTTATAAATATTTGTCACAAATTCATCCACCTAAATTACGACCAAGTCGGCAAGTGCAGTAAGTATGCGTGTCGTGTAAATTAAACTTCATTTAAACAGTTAATGTTCCATTAGCCGAAATGTTCACAGTCCACGCCTATAGAATATTGTACACACATTATAAACGATTTATAATCAAACAGCATGCAAGAATGCGATATTATATTTTATACAAAACCTATGTTTTTCTGCAGTGCTGATATAATTGTCATTTGCGTGTAATCCACAAACGCATTTTATTCTTCTCGAATTGTAAAATATTTGTTATGCATATTGACTGTATAAATGTTTGTTTATAATCATGTGTATAAATCATAATGTTTCTATAATGATGTGTATAGATTGTAGGTAAAATTTTTTTTTTTTTTTTGTCTGTGACACGCATAGCGCCTGGAGCGTTGCTCCGATCTTAACGGTAATAAAAGATTCTGAATATCCTTGGTGCATTATACTTGTACTATATGTCTTTCCAAAATTTTCAGTTCCAAAAAGTTTACACCCGAAAAACCGAAAAAATAAAACATCGAAAAAACCGGTAAAACGTACGCCAAACGTGATTTTGACAAAATAGATTTAGTTATTTTGATCATAATTTCCGTAATGATGATTTCTAAAACCTGAAACTTTTATACATTATTCATACGGGTAAAATACATTTCAGTATCGATTTCAAAATATTTTAATAATTTTTGAGCTGAATATAGACTTTTGAAATTTTCGAAAATTTCCATTTTTTTTTTTTTGCGGTTTTTGTTTAATATGAGGTTTAATTTTTAACTAAAAGCTTTGAAATTTTCGTACAAGGTGGCCGACAAATTTTCAAAAATTGCATAACAGAACACTTTTTTTCAGTCATTTAAGATTGGAAAATTGGTCATAACTTTATTTTTAGAAAAAAATATGTATCAACACAATTCGATATTTTGATAGATATTTGGGCCGAACTGGTACTTTTAGTAGTCTCAAATTTAAAAATTTAAAATTGAAAAAGTTGCAATCAAGAAACTAAGCGAAAACTAAGGAGAAACATAAATTACGGGCAAACGTGTTTTTAACATATCGGTTTAGTTTTTTGGCCATAATATCCAAAAAATAATCGTCGGAACAAGCTGAAACTTTTACATACTGTTAAAATAGGTAAGATACAAGAGTGATAAAAGTTTCAAGAGATGTCGAAAATTATTGAGCTAGGTATACAACTTTGAAATTCTCGAAAAATTTTCTAGGATATATACAACTGAGATAACGTATAGACTCTGAGCTCGCTCAGAATTGTTTTTACGATGATTGCTTTCAGGTATTAAATAACACGCTCAAATCACAACTTTCAAATCAGTAACCCACTCAAAGCTGATTCCGGATATTATTATATTGGTCTAATAGTTTTAGTAGGTCTAAATTGTTTTTATACGTAATGTAAATAAAACGAAATGTGTAATGTATACAAAATATTATGTAACTCATGATTAATCTTTTTAATATATAGAGGTATATATAAATAATTTTTATTAGAAAAATCAACAGGGAGTTATTAAATTTCAACCATTACAACATTTAGAATATTTACAAATATTTAGTATACCTAGGTATAAGGTATTAGATATTATTTCGAGTAATTTTAGGCCATTCGTCACTGTAGTAGATACTTAGATTTGATGAAAACAAAATTATAATTACGTACGCACCAGATACCTGTTTACCTATACTATATTATATTATACTATATATTCGTGGTTTACGTGTGGCTAACTTAAACTGGTTATCCTTCACAATAATGCATTTCAATTATATGATAAATAATACGTTCTTTCTCGATTGCTCAAATTCACACAAACAATAGTACCTTGGTTTTGTTTTTCCCGTATGATTCAAAAATACATTATTATTATAGGTACTCGTATTAAAGTCTATAATAATAATAATGAAATCTTTTATGTTTTTTTTTCATAATCATTAAAATAATAGGTTATATAATATAGTATAAATTAATCATTTACTATTTATTAGTTTTTAGTATTTTAGTATAACCAATGGTTGTTAACAACAATGTTTCAAAATTTATGTATATTCTACAAACGATTTATAATCCATTTTGCCTATTTATATCTAATTAAAATCTGTAATTTTTAAGTAGGTTATTGCTAGTGATGTAAAATTACGGTAGTATAATCTTTTTGGAGAGTATTCGGTAATTTACTTTTTAATCCACTTTTTCACCAATTTGGCAATAATTGTTTACAATTTAGTTCATAATTTTTTCGGTATGATTTGTGATGGTAAATATTGTGAAAGAACCAAAATGAAATAACAATATAGTTATAGACAGTTCTTATAAAGTATTTCCATCATTAATACTTAAATATATATATATATTGTATTTTAGTGTGTTAATTAATGATTTCAGTTCATCACCATGAGAATATTCTCGAGAAAAATCTTTGAGAATATTCTTTTGGAAATATTTTCGGCTCACATCACATTATTATTGCGTATGGAGTAGACAATTTGTATTTTATCGTACAACATAGTAGGTATAATACACGCACATTTAAAATGTCTGTATCCTGTACTGTACCTAACAATGCTACAATATATTAGGTAGGTACTCTACTATTGATATATTACTTAAAAATATTACGTAAAAATAAAAACAAGTAGATACATAAAGTGTGTTATATTTTGGCACATTAATAAATTTAAAGTTTTACTTTTTTTCATCAATTACTAATTATAGCTAACATTGTAATTTGTATGACCTAAATAAATAAACAGTATCTTAAATATTACATCATAAATAGAAAAGTATTTTCATCACTTAAATGAAAGTACAGATATGGCAAAGTCATACACAGATCACGGTAAAAAAAGTTACACTGATTATGTCAAAATACATATTGAAATTCGATTTTGACATAATTTTTTCTAAAAATTCATCGCATCACAGGATATTATAATATATCTAATGGTTTTCATCGGTTAATGGCGTCGGATTTATTAAGAAGCAAAATATAGACAATATTTATACGATGCATTACACGCTTGCATTTATATGAACAACATTGACTCACGGGAAAAGTTCTCGTAAATTCAACGAAATAGAACAGTTATTCTTTTTTTAACTGATAGAATTTAAAATCATGTAAGTCGTTAAGGTCATACTTCGATTTTTTAAAAATAATTGTGTGTGAAATTGACCTTAACAGTTAGAATTTATATTTTTAATCAAACCGAAGCATTATTTAAAATTATAGTGTTAAAAAATGAACTTAGATGCGACTTGTAAAATATTTTTAACTTTAAAAAAAAAAAATTATTCAAATATTTTACGAGTCGGGAGAACTTTTCCCGCGTACCGCGTTTTGGATAAAATGTAGTATCGGGGCCAATTAATTATATAAATATAATAAAAATACATTTCAAAATCATTTAGGTACTTTTACGCCTATAAAAATGATTAATAAAAAAATAAAAATGATTAATTACGTACGTTCAATGAATATTTTAAATTCTTAAATTTATGAGCTATACATACAAGTAAAAATCAATTGTTACAGTATAAACAAAGTTACTACAAACAATCCGGCAGTAAAGTATGTCACTCTGCAAAATCTCCAACTTAAAAAGAAATTTAAAAGTTGATAGTTACATAGGTTATATTGTACTTGGGTTTTTGTTACATATGGTAATTAAAAATAGTACCTATTATTCGTATATTTGTTAAATCACAAATAAGTATCGAATATAAACGATTGTAAAGTCTTATCAGACTAGAACATTACGAAATCATATCATTCCTGTTCGCTTTGGTACATTATTGTATACACATGACACACAAACCATAACGGTAGATATTTTTACAATTAATACTACGTACTGTACATTATGGTAGTTTTTCTAAACTATGTACTAGGCATAATGTAGCCTGACATCTATAAGCTCTAACAGCTTATAAATTGTGTCGAGTCTATTTAAGGTACCAAACACTTATACACGGATGTTACGTTCGAATATTGGCGTTGGTCAACAAATGTTGAATGACTTTTTGGTTGTTTTCTACAATCGCTTTTAAATCTCTCACCTCTTTCAAAATTTCCTGTATTTTAATAGTGTCGGAATCGTTGTGACAGTCTTGCTTTTTACGTTTAACTAACATTCGAGTGGCTTCGATTATATCTCTGGGCAACGTTTGCTCTTGGTTCAGTGGTTTGACCGTCATGTGAGCACGGCTTTTGGACGGATAAACCAGAGCCATTTGTGTAATACTTTTCGGCCAAAATCTCCTCAACATAAACAGTTCGATGTAATGTATGAGTTTAATCTGGCACCTGACCTTAGACAACCCAGCGGTCTTCTTCAGACCTTGTATATCGTGCACGGCAATGCCGACGAGAAGGTTCATGAGTATAATCGATACAAATATTAAAAGAGCCAAGTACACGGTGTACGCGATAATTTTGGACGACAACGACGAGCTGTTTAAATCCTCCAGCAGTGTAATGTCCAACTCTCCGGCCATCATGACCAGTACCTTAACAAAGCCTATCAAGGGATTGCTGAACCACTTTGAAGAAGAGAACGCGACGCAAAGACTAACGGAGAAGCCGATCAACAAACATATGTACGCCATGAGGAGTTTGGCGAATTCCCATTGGACCTTGGTGTACATAGCGACGTACGTGTCGAACCACGGGAGTTGGCCCACTTTTACCATAAAATTGGTCCAAGCGCACAGCACGCAAAAGGCGGCAATGTGATTTTGCCACCGGTACGTGATTTCGTCGTTGTAAAACGACACGGAAATGAACGGCACGCTCGCTACGACCATCCACTCGCTCAGATTACTCAAGTTCAGGAAGTACTGATGAATGTACAAGTAACCGGCTATCTCGAATATTTTCAAAACGCCTTCTACAACGGTTATCACGTACAAAAAACAAAGAATCGTTTTCATTACAAGCGACACACCGATGTCGGACAGATTATTTTGCACTAAACTGGCGAGCGTGGAGTTCTGTTGCATACATTTAGCTGCTGCAACAATACCTGTCGAATTGCGTTTCGATTCGTTACCGTTGTAACAGTTGTGACTCAACACCGACATCACGTAGATCGTGTAGAGGAGAATGAACAGTCCCAGACTCACCAGACGTATCAGATAGTATTTTCGGATCTTTCTCCATTTCAAAAACAAAAACGCCTGACACAGAGGATGCTGCAACAGTTCGTATTGGCCCTCTACTTGGAAACACTTGAGCAGGTCGATCTCGCCGATGGTGTTGCTGCTCAGCAGATAGATGAACTTGAGCTGTATTTCCGGACCGCGCTTGAACCCGTCCTTCCAGTTGGACGAGACGGCGCCGTCCAACTGTTTGGCGACGGCCGGCACGCACGACGGCACCTTCCGCACGATCATGTTCAGCGCGGACACGCCGCCGTACGTCTGGATGCCCACGTTGCCGCCGTGGGCGAGCAGCGACTCCACGCACTCCGGCACCTCGTTGAGCGCCGCCAGGTGCACCGGCGTGAACCCGTAGTGGTCCTGGACGTTCACCTTCGCGTGGTGCCCGAGCAGCGCGTCCACGGCCTGGCACACGTCCAGCGTCTTCACGGAGATGGCCGAGTGCAGCGGCGTGCGATCGTCCGCGTCGCGCACGTTCACGTCGGCGCCGGCCTTTGTCAGCAGGTCGATGCATTCCACGCTCTGCGCCCGGGCCGCCGCGTGTATGGGCTGTTGCTGCTTCGCGTTCTTGGCCCGCGCCGTACTCGAGCAGCAGCTTGACGCACTCCACGTGGGCGGACTCGCAGGCCAGATGCAGCGCCGTGTTTTCGCGACGGTCCTCCTTCTGGTCGACCGCCGTGCGCTCCGAGCTCAACAGCAGCTGCATGCAGTCCGCAAAGCCCTGGTCCGCGCACACGTGTATCGGCGCCTGGCCCGACGCGTCCGGCGCGTTGACGTCCGCGCCGTACTTAAACAGCAGCAGTTTGACGCAGCCCACGGCCCTCGACCGGACGGCGCTGTGCAACACGGTGGGCTCAGGGTCACAGCCGCCGTGTTCGACGAGCGCGCGCATCGCTTCCGCGGAGTCGCCGAACGTGGCCATGTGCACCGCGGTCATGTCGTCGACGCGGCCGTTCGGCTTGTACCCGCGGTTCAGCAGCCGCTTCAGGCAAACCACGCAGCCGTTCAACGCGCTCAAGTGCACGGCGCCGTAGCCTCTGAACGGCAGCGTGTAATCCGGGTCCGCGGTGCCGGACCGCACCAGGGCGTCCACGACGTCGCACCGGTTGACGAAGCACGACCACAGGAGCAACAGGTTTTTCAGCTGTTGCGGGAGCCGGTGCGCCGCGTCCGCGCTCGCCGCGCCGCACTCGATGTCGCGGAGCAGTTGGAAACCGTTCGTGAACGTTTTCGCCGTGTCCAGCATACACTGTTTCACCGTTTCCTTGTAGTTGCTCACGCTCAGCTGGTTCGAACTTTTCGCGCTATCGTCGACGGTCGTCGCTTCCGCGTCGCTGCTCGGCTCGTCCGCATCGGTGACCCGGTCCAGGTCCGTGGACGCGTCGGACAGCGGACGGTCCCGATCCCAGTGCCAGTTCCGGTCCAGAGCTTTCTCGTGAAAACTAAAGTACCTTTTGCGCTTGTTCGTCAGGTCCATACCCATTTCCAAATACTCGAGCGTGCACTGGTCCACCGCGCTCGGGCGCCGAGGCACTTCCTTCAGACTCATTGGGGTCGATGGAGATCGGCGCGCGTTAAAAAAAATCAAAAATTCGAACGAACGGAAAAAAAAAAAAATATTAAAATATTAATAAGTACCTGTAAAAAAAATATTCACCGTTTACGACAAGTTCATAAAATCATCATATCGCGGCGGTCCGCGGTGCTTTGCGCGGCCGAACAACGCTCGGTGCACACTGAAGTCTGAAGAACGCGTAGTAGTAGTCGGTGACCACTCGTCCTCCCGCTTCCTTTCTACAGGTTTACTTTGCACAACGTCTGGTGGGAGTTGACGCGTGTACTATATAGGTAAACTGTGTTTTTTCCAGTTTGTCGGCGGTGATTCACCAGTGTGGAACCGGTGTTTGAAATTTATTTATCATCATCATTCGTGTACCTGCGACACCCGCAGTTATATTTAATATTTTTTGTCGCGTTCCGCATTCGTAATAGCTGTTTAACAACATAAATAATCTATACTGCACGCGTTGCCTTGCTCTAGGTCGAAACCCAAAGAGAAAATTTACCTCTGTAATAATTGTCGGATATCTAAAAATCGTTATGGTAGGTAATTATTCCGAATGTGTTTTCAGTTTTTCGTACTTTGGTCTCCCGCACAGAACGTAACAAATTCGTGATGCTTTTACAACATAATAGGTACTCTACTACAAGTAGAGTTCTTTGCATATTAATTGTTGATTATTCTGTAGTTATGGTTGTCGCTGAGTGGATTCCATTTCATTTTTCAACGACATAGAAATTTAAATTTTAAGAAAATATCGTATTTTCTTGGTATTTAGAAATGAAACTTATTGATGTAGAAAATGAGGAGTGAGAAAGCCAAGAGGAATTATCAAAAAAAAAAAAAACCCATGTTTTGGTATGTAACAGCTGTGATATCCTTGATGTTATTATTTTGGGGTCGGACTTCTATAAATCTCCCCGGCAATGGCGTCGCTAGCGGCATCCATCCCAGTTCTAATTTTAAAAAAAATTCTAAATTTCGGATTTATTTTAAACATCATTTCCATATAAATGCAAAAACTTGTATTCTAAAAATGGTCATTGCATAACAAATACTCATCAATCTCAATCACAAAAAACGCTTACAGCTAGGTAAATCATTTCGACTGCGTGTATTTTATTGTAAAAATTTTTTTTAAAATACTAAATAAACAATGCAATATAATATTATACTCATGAAATTGTCATTAAGCGGTGTCGACATAGACAATGGTAAAGTCACCAATAAACTATGAACACGCTTGAGTTTGGTTCATAATTAGTTAAAAACTAATTGACTTAATCTTTTAGTATAAAAGTTAATTTTCTTTAATACAAGCAACTTTGTAAAAATCTAAGCGTTGTATTATCAAAAGGTGCATACATATCCAACTAAAGTCCAAACCCTGTCCACTATGGCCCAATTTGGAACTAATAGCCACAAGAAAAGGCGCATAACATTATAAGACACTTAAAATTGCATTGATATTATTATAAGAAGAATGCAACAATATTTACGTTAAGGTAATTGATCAAAATATTCAAGCTAATAAAAAAATTTTCTGTAAACTTCAATGATTAATGTATTACGTACGTAAATAGGTAACTGGTAAGATATGTTAAATATAAAAAAAAAAAAAACATTATTTCAAACTAAGTGGGTTTATAAAATATTTTTCTAAGTCTATGACACTTCTGCAAATATTGTTTGTGTATACATTTATACCAGACCTACCCGTTGGCTACTGTTATTGAACTAAAGACACAAAATACATCAGACATAATATTTTTTTTACAATATTATTGAAGTTATCTAAATTAGCAATATCTGCCGTAATAAAGTTATCTCACAGTTATTTTAAGCTCCAATTATATGAATATTAAATTATAATTTATGATATTATGCTGAAGCATTAGATAAATAAAACAATTGTCAATTGATATTGATCATAAAAATAAGATGATTGGTTATTTTCACAAATGATTTATACAGTGTATTTGTTTCATTTTCAGGTAAGAATGGTGTGTAAAACATGAAAATTCATTGGAGGTGCATTTCTGTACTATTTTTAAAAACAATTTCCGACATTAAAAAAAAAAAAACACAGCACTTATGTTCATATTAAACTAAAATCAAGCGCAAATAATTTAACGTTTTTGTTGGGGTTCGAATAAAAGACTCGCCAAAATTAAAGTGAAAAAAAAAAAAATCTTACATCATATTATTATAACATAAAAAAAGATTTTCAAAAAATGTCAAACAAAAGTTAGTAACCCTAAACAATAATGAATCTGGAAAACAATATTTTAAGAACAGCAACTTTCCTAACTAATTTATGTCTCAATTTTTAAAATAGATACCTTATTTCCATAACAAATATTTATTATATTTATTCAAAAAAAAAACATAAATGTAGGAAAAAATCTAAGTTTTTTTATTGCATTTTATTATCACATCATATATTTACATGCAATCACGTAAAATTAATTTTTTATCGTTTCTTCCAAGTGAACTTCCTTCTGGCTCTTGCTTGACCAGGCTTCTTCCTCTCTTTTCTTCTGAAGTCTTTTTGCAATAGACCAGCTTGTAAACAAATTTAAAATTACCACAAACATTAATAGTTGTTGAATAGTAGAACATGAATACAATACATTTATTGATTGTGTATTATTTATAAATACCGATTCGCATGCGCTCTACTGTTTCAGGTTCAACAAAAGAGCGTAAGCCCCAAGAGATACCAAAACGGATTGCACCAGCTTTGCCTGAAGATCCTCCGCCTCTGGCTGTAGCTTCGATGTCAACTTTATCAATCATGTCCGCAAACAACAACGGGAATAGAATCTGTTAAAAAAAATCGAGTAGACAAGTTAGTAACAACATAGGTAATACACTATACATGAAAAGAACAGAAAAAACAAATTTAGAAACTAGAGAATGACACTTCTAGATGTTTAGATCTTGTGTTTTTTTTTTTTTTTGCTATAATTATTAGTTATTTACCTATACACCCTAGGTGTACTTCAGTTCACAATTATTAGTATAAAGTACTTAAACGTAATTGCTATTCAACTTTTTGGTACCTTAACGTGTAGTTTAATATTCAGCAGAATACTATTTGTGGAAAGGGAATAACTCTTTTTTTCAAATGTTAACATAGTTGTAAACAGAGTAAACCAAACACTTATTGGGCTCAACAATTTTTTTTATACACCTGGTACTTGTAAATTGTATAAGTATAAATACTATAGTACGAGAGCAGAGAGAAGCTTAGCTACTAAGAAATTCGCGAACACAATCGCATTAATTTTACTCTCCAGCACTGACGATTCAAAATGATCTACCTTGACTTTGATTGTTCGATAGCAAACGGTTTATACGTGTGCGAAATGCATTTTTAATCGAGATTCGTGCTATTGAAGAGAAAGAGTTTTTTTTTTGTATAATGTACGGACGTTTAAATTCATCAAGCCGTAGGAGTTCCTCTGCGCCACCAACACCTTACAGGCATCTGCAAATTATGCACGTACATATATAATAACAACTACGTGCGCGCAATACAATATTATAATGTATAGGACCAAACTGTCGAGATTTTACCGTCTATAAATGGTATGGAAAACCTTGATGATGTTTCGGCAGCGCGGAGAAAACTACAATCAATCTTTCGCCAAAATTTAATTTCCAAGGTAGGTATTTAAATGAAAAAAAAAAAGCACTGATAACGTAGCCATACTGAAATAGTACTATAGAGAGATTTATATAGATTTATATAGATTTTTATAGAGAGATTTTCAAAGAAAAATTGCGTTCATTCATTTTTTATTTGATTATAAATAATTTTTCTCCAAGTCAAAAAAGTAGGTAGGTAACTAATTTGTGCTCTACTCATCATATACTATAGTACAGACGTATTATAATGATGGTTTATTGCAGTACGTCATGCCAATTATTTATGCGCGCTTTATCCAATTCGTTTTTATAGCGCGGGTAGATTCGTATAGTAGTCGACGAACGTAAAATCCGTTTCAAACAAGTTTTTGTGTTTACAGTGTGTTGATAATCGATTGTTAAAAAAAAACTATAACTATAGGTAGGTAATAATATTACAAACTTTGGAGAAAAAACAAAACGATCGTCTCACGCCATATTTATGTACGCAATAAAAATACTACTTGATGTTATTGACATACTTATTATAATAATGATTATTTATTTTGTCTACTAACGCACAATAAAGTACTACAACGAGTTTGTTTATTATTGTTAGGTTCGTCTAACAATAATAATGTACAGTATAGTAAGTGTAAAACAAAAATGAGTAATTAGTGTAATCGTACAAACATAAATACAAGATTTGTAGACAAGAAAGGAAACCACCGAAGGAACCGTTCGCCGTCCCCGGGGTTGTTACCAGTAACGCTATGTAAATTGCGACGACAACGCAATCGCCCTGTACAAGACACGCCAGTCAGTGATGGATTCACGCGTTACCGGTCACCGCCACCACGTGTTACACAGTGACCAGCGCAGTGTGTATACACACATTAATGCGGTAACAATAATAATATGTACGCGCCGAAAACGGATGGGCGTTCGGCACGGTACAGGGGGGGGGCCATCCACTGCGAGGAGGGAGTCTCGGGTACCGCGCGTTCGCGTCGTTTATTACGGTAGTTCCGACGGCGGGGCCACACCACCATCGGCATCACGCGCGCGTACTACCCGACCGCGCGCGTACTACCGGAACACTGGCGAGCGTGTCGTCGAGGTATCCGGAACACGCGAACGACACGCCGCGCCGCCCTATATATCTAATACAATAGGTACGCCGCGGCAGTCGTCGCGCTCGGCCTGTGCGGTACGGCGGTGCTCTGCACGGCCGCGGGTGACCGTCGTCGCGCGGCGCCGGTCGCGTAACCCCGAGGAGAACCGCCGAAATCCGCCGCGGGGCCGATGACCACCACCAGACACCATCTGGAAGTGGCCGCGGCCACGGCGGCCATGCCGCTGGACCGGACCATCAGTCTGAACGTGCACAACAGGCACGGCGTCGGCGGCGGAGCTAACGACGACCCGTCGGCCGCGTCCAGGTCCGCGCCGTCGCAGTCGTCGCTCAAGGACCGATGGTACAGTTTTCGGAACCGGCCCGGCCGCGGCAACGGCGCGCCGCACGAAGACCGCGGCCACCGGCGGTCCAACGTCGAGGAGTTCCTGTTCATAGAGAGTCTGCCGGACGCGCCGGCCGCGGGCCCGAAGGCGCCCGGCGCGCCGGAGATCGAGCTGTCCATTATCATACGGAAGGACACCATCAGGCGCGACCTGACCGACTCGATGCGCACGTGCAACGGGCGGCCGCACCTCATGGAGCTGGTCGAGCACGACAGGTTCGACCCGGACGACGTTCACCCGCCGCCCAACCGGGACGAGCTGGACCGGCTGCTGTGCTGGGCCGTGTACATCGGCGCGCCGGCCGAGTGCCTGGACTCGTTGCACCGGTGCGGCGCCAACATGCACTATTCGCACTGCGGCAGTTTCACCGCCGTACACCTTGCCGCTTTCATGGGTAACGAGGAGGCCCTCAGGTAAAATGTGTTTGTACGTTCGGCAAAATTGTCAGGGACCGACGGCACGGTTATTGCGGCGAATGGGGTTTCAAACTTATTACGATAGAGACTAAACACAAAAACAGCACACTAGTGGTGTAAAATGTGCTCCCGGGATGCGGCCGACACCCCGATTTATTCTTGTACAAACCACGCGAATTAACCACCGGCGTGCGTAGCGAGGACGAAGAAACCCGGCGGTACAGTAGAGTCGTCTAAAAAATACAACGAGCCCCGTGTTTCGAAAGCTTAAAGCTCGAGAGCTTTTTAAGAGTTTGTACTACTTCATACCGATCACGCGTCGCTTTTTAACTGTTCGGTCGGAAACCTGCGAATCGCCTTATGTTATAACAGTTTGAATTACTTTACTTTTAGAAGCGATGCGGGGGAAATACGAGAAGAGAAAAGTAAATTACGCACCCACAGAACTATCCCCTATTATTATTAACTCTAGTTAAGACTAAAAATATCTCATTTTTGAAACACAAACATATCAACAAACTTTACTGTTGAGAATAAACTGTACGAATACTTTTAGACCGTGGTGTAAGATTGTTTTTTTTTTATAAAATTTCTAACAATACAATCTATTTGAATAAAAGTGCAATGTACGCCGAAACGTTATTATTTTCCTACATTTACTTGCCGCGTTACGGTATGGGTTCGTAGCTTAGCAATGTATATACAATAGACCGAAAAAAAAACATGCAAATGCAACCACTTCCGAACCCTAATTACGGCATTTGTGAGTTTGCGACCATAAACACAATTCGGCGTTTTATAATTTAAAACATCGAAAAATAAACTAAATAAAGAGTACGATGGCACGGGCGTAAAAAAAAATATACAAAATTTTGACGTGTCCAAATACAATACACTTTTTCAAAGAACACTCTACAATAAAAAAGAGCTGTTAGTAGCGAAACATTTTAACACACGTCACATACTTTTCATACGTGCGTAAAATAAAACATTTCGTTTGGTTTTTTGATAATTTTAATAAATGGCTGCAGTGTCTTTTTTCTTATGAAAACCAATGTTACTGTCAAAAATCTTTTCAGACGTTATACACACACCAGTAGGTGTTTATAACTTCAAATTTGATCAAAATGCATAATCACGTATTGTTTTATTTTGTTTAAACTATTGTAAGACCCGATGATTGGTCTAGAAAATAACCCGGCGTTAGCAAAGGCAAACGCACTATTATAGTACATAGTAAAGTATCTAATAATTTAAGTAAATAAACTAAATAAACTAAAAAAAAAAAAAAATGGTTAAAAATAGTTCTTATAATTTGTGCAGTCAAAATTGTTAGTTTCTTGCTTATGTTTTTTTTTTATGCGCATAAATGATATTCATCTTGTACAACATAAATTACGTCAAGCAGAATCATAGGCCTATAACGTAATACAACAAGACCCATAATATTATAAGTCTATGAGTAGGATACATATTTTACACACATTGTTAGTTACAAAATATGAACTTTTGTCTCCTCGACAAGCTATGGGTTTTGGGATGCCAAACAATTTTACTTAAAATGTTTTTATGTTTATTTAGATATTGTATGAATTTTTTTTTTAATAATAAATATCTATCCATCTATTTATTGAAAATAAAGTTCTAACAATGACAATCTATCGACATTCAACATGAAATATTAATCAATAATATTATAATAAACAATGCAATTTTTAACCTTCGACTCGCATCTATACTCGTGTATAAATATATACAGGATATTATAGGACCCGTGTACCCCTGTAGTCTCGAGTCTTGACGTTAACGATGAAATTCGGTGAGTTTTAGCCGTTTATTTTTATTGTGATTATTATTACTTATGTGACGACTGACGTGTAACGACGTGACTGACGAGTGACCACTGACACTCCTACTTACGCATATTTCAGTTAAATCACACCCACCAAGAATATCAAACAGTTCTTCATAAACATTAGGCCTGACTAGAGAGTACCTAGACTGCAAAATCGTCCGATTTGCAATGCGACTGACGTGTAAAGTATACTGTACAGGAAGGTGTAAAAAAATATAATCAACGTAAGCACGCAAACGTCCTGTCACAAAGTCAGTAATTTTCTATTGGTATACTTAAATTACGGTTGTTAAGTTGATAAAACCCGAAGGATTTAATCAAAGAGACATCAAATCTAATTTGAAAATTTCAAGCACTTAAAAGTTAAGGATGAGCCGTTTATTAGGAGCAATATTAGGTACATAGTTTCAACTATTTTCACTAAAATACAAGAAAAAAAAGTGTCCACGTATCTATAAACGTACCTACCTTCCAAACTCTAATAATAATATTACATTAAAAATTGGATTAATCGATACTAATTTGAACAACGCGTTTTCGAAGACATTAATCGGACAACTCGCAACGGTGAAAATAAGTTGTATAGTTTATCCGTAGCATAGCGTTCGTGTTTATACAGATGAAATATTTTGGCAAGTGCCGTTTCATATACATATATATATATATATATATATACTCGGTTAGATAATTTAGACTACAGGGCAGAAAAAATAACTCAAATGGCAAATATATAAGCATTATCTGGTATATGGTTAACGTTAATGTTTTATTTCAATCATAAACTTATTTAAAAAGCAAGTGCAAACCAAATTGTATACTTTGTTTTTATTTAGTTATATGATACAATTATGGAGGAATGATTTTTTTACTTTCCTCAAGTTTTTATACTACACAGATTAATTTCGGATGTAATAGTCGAACGTATTTGAATAGATTTTTTTCGTGAATACTCAAATACGCAATAAAAAAACTCCGAGACCATTTTTAAAAATTTAATTGTATAATAACTAAAAATGTAGACGATTATTTTTCTAAAAAACAAGTAAAATTTTAATAGGTTTCAATAATTATTGCTGACATTTAAATAATAGATAAATATAATATAAACATTAAACAGTTAGAAGTATCAAGTTGTAAAATAGTCTTAGTTTTAGTTGTAAACAAATTAATATGTTGAACATTCAATAGACACGCACACTACTATAGTAATTTACCAAACAACAGCCTGTTCAGCCTGTTTATGAACCAAGAAAATTTAAAAGTATAGGAAGTATTGAGTAGGTCACATCTCTAGATGGTTTTTTTGATGGTAAAGGATAAATGTTTTACAAACAATTTGAAAGCAACGATTGGTAATAACAATTTTGATGGAGCCCAGTGAATCAAAAACTGCAGTGAATAAAAAAAACTCATAATTTTAATTCAATTTTGAAGTTTTTGTTATCACGTTAATACTTTTCTTATTATAATAATGTTGAAATATTACAATTAATTAATAATTTTAACATTTTTGGAGGAATTTCGCCGAAAAAAATTACAAAATAATAAGGTGTATAAGCGTCTATAACCAATAATTATGAGAACCAATAGAAAGTTTTGAACATTTTAAACTAATGAAATTGAAATGAAACAAATACCGAAAACACGATAGATTTAAAAGTTCTATATATTTTGCTCAAAACTGGTAAAAATCAAATAATCTTTTTTTTTGTTTATTAATTTTACTTTTTCTAATAATGTGTGAATATTTTTAGGTATTTGAAGTACCTCATACAATTTTGTTTATTTATAACGTTTTTTTAATTTGAAATCATATCTGAAAAGTATATTAAATTTTAAAAAATGATACGATGCTTGTCCAATCACCTACTTTTTTTTAATCTTTGGAAGGGTTACACGTAAATATTGGAGATATTCAATTAATTAATATAATTATATTATTTATATTAATACATCCTTTATTACACTAAGAATCTAAAAGTACTAACAAAGAAAATTATTGACCTAATTAATTTAACGTACTATAGAATGGTTAAACATAAAATAACTATACTGTTTTCCAAATCAGAAAATTACTAATATTTGTAGTACAAACAATATATTTTAGTAGACATAAAAAGTACGACGAATCCGATGTAATTGTTTTTCATCATTTATATTTAAAGATGACAGTTGTAAAAATCGTAATTCTATAAGGGTGGGTCAGAATATTGTCATAAAAAGTCATACAATTATTGTTCCTTATTGGCATTTTCATTAAATATAAAAATATTACTATTATTTCGGCACAAATTCGATTTTATGTCAAAAAACCATAAACAATACCAATAAAAACGTAATCGATAATAGTACTAAATAATCTCCGAAACAATAAGAAATAATTCAATATAACATTAATATTAATTAAAGACAGTTGAAGAATTATTTGTGAAACGAAAATCATAGTTTTCAACAATAATACAATAATACTTATGACGTACCACCAGCAAATATAAAAAACTATGAGTATAGTAAAGCGGACACTATGTATACAATACAAAAGTAAAATCTTTTTATTTATTTATTTTTTTTTTTATATATATAGGTACGTACGACAAACTATTATGACTTATGTACCATGACCAAAATCTGTATGAATTCAGTCTAGGTGATTTATTAGACAGGTTTTTAAAAAATTACTTGTCAACCGTTTCAAGTAGTTATATACAACCCTTGCATACCATAAACTAAGTTTTTTGATTATATTATGATTTCAACATCACCCAAGGCGTTAACGATTATACAACAAAAATAAGGCATTATCAGACAAACATATTGTAAACAACATAAATTTTAAAATAACAAATGTATTGTTCAGAAAATAGAAGGATAAAACACGAAAGTGCAGTAATTACTGCGGAGATCAGTAGCCAGATGAGTATTGAAGGGTATATTAAAAGTAAATATATTTTTTATTAATAAATTTTCTCTATATTTTTCTGACCTGCGCTGTTAATTCGGTTTCCGCTGCTTTATTGACATACAACATTCGTCAATTTTTTTTTTTTTATGTTTTATATTTATTATTAACGATTATTGCGGTGTTAAAAATGATCACTACAAAAGTTTATGACTATATAGAAGACGGATTTATGAGCAACATATTATTCTCTTGATATTATTTTAAAACACCAGAAACATAATATTTTATGTTCTTTAAACTTCAAAATATTCTATTAATATTCAGTAAAGAAAAATAGTAATAATTAAAATTATTCTGTTTAAAAGTATTTATAAATTTAAATTATTTTGTTTTTACCAAAAATAAATCACTATACGTAGCAACCACGTTCTCGTCTTCCAGAACTTTAGGTATTATTGTTTTTAGGGGGAGGTTTTTTAGTTTCTAGCCCCGATAGCGACCGAGAAGCTCGTAAATTTAGTTAGTAAGATTCACATTGCCCGCAACATTATACATATATATATATATATATATATATATATATATTTATAGCATGTTTTTTTTATTCGATAAGTATAAATCGGTTTTGACGTGTTTTGCTGTTATCGTATTTTTTGAATTTTGATTGAAAACCTAATATAAGGTCGTTGTAAGACAGTCAAATTTCTTATAAATCGGGGAAAAAAAGTTTTCCATCGATCGTTACGCACACACACAACTCAACCAGTGGCCGTGTATACACAGAAAACCTATACTCGGGTTTCTAGCGGGACGCTGCTACTAGCTATATATTATGAGCAAAATAATATTATTATAAAACAACTTGCAAATAACTATAGCGTTATTTGTTTATCATTTACAGGTGGCTGATCGAAAAAAAATGCGACACGAACGCGGTTCAAAGCGGATACACGCCCCTGCATTCGGCCGTTATGGGCAACGCTTTGGAGACGACGAAAATTCTGATGGACCAAAGGTGCAACGTGAGCGACACGGTGCTCCACTGCGCAGTGCAAGCCAATTCCGTGGAATGCGTGAAGTACCTGCTGCACATGGGGATCGACCCAAACACACTGGACGCTAACGGGAACACGCCGCTCCATTTGGCGGCCGACAAGGGGTACACCGAATGTCTGAAGCTCCTTCTGGCCGAAAGCAACAAAACGGTCAATCTGAAGTCCGCCTCGAAACAGTCGACCGCGTTACACATGGCGGCCGAGAACGGGTACACAAGCTGCGTGCAGTTACTGCTACACGCGGGGTCCAGTCACGGTGCGGTGAACAACAAAAATCAGACGCCGCTGCACCTGGCAGCGAAGGCGCAGTGCGCCGAGTCCGTGCAGATATTGCTGGAGCTGGGGGCCGAGGTAAACGCACTGGACGTGGACAAGAGGACGGCGCTGCACTCGGCCGTTTGCAAGGCGTTCCTGTCCTTTCACGTGGTCGAGGTGCTGGTGAAATGGGGCGCGAACGTCAACATCCAAGACCGGTACGGATACGCGCCGCTGCACATTGCCGCGTTAAATGAGCTGTCGCAGTGCGTCGACTTCCTGATCATCAAGGGAGCGGACATCAGCGCCCGAACAGTGGGCGGCATGAGCGCGCTGAGCATAATCAACCGGAAGACGTCGACCAGCATAAACACGATCAAAAAGAAGTTCGACCAGGCGATCACGTTGAACGATCAAGCGTCATCGAAAGAGGTGGAATTAATAATGGACTTCCGGTACCTGTTGCAGAATCCCAGTCAGGGTGAGATAGTTTTGCTGCACACGCTGGAGGGTTGCGGCCAAAAGTCCATGCTCGAGCACCCGCTGTGCAAAGCGTTCTTGTACCTGAAGTGGCAAAAGATCCGTCGATTTTACTTCGTGCGTTTGATTTTTGACGCGATTTTCGTCATGCTGTTGACCTCATACGTGACGGCGGTCGTGGCGCACGACTGCTACAACAGATCGAGAAACGTGACCACGGGCGACCGAAACGTCACTGTTTGCAATGTAAAGCTGTTGGGTTTGGAACAAAACATATCTCACGAGATCATAGAATTCGTCTGGTACGTGTTGGCAATGTTGACGGCCGTCGTAATAACAAGAAAACTGATCAGCGTCACGGGGTTCACGTCGGTTAAACAGTACTTTCTGAACATCACCAATATCGTCGAATGGTTCGTGGTCGCTAGCGTTTTCCTCACATCTTTTTGGCTGGACGACAAAACGCGCGAAGTGCAAAAATCGATCGGCGCCTTTGCCGTATTGTTTGGTTGGTCAAACCTGATGGTGATGATCGGTCAATTGCCCGTATTCGGGACGTACATAGCCATGTTCACTAAAGTTCAAAAAGAATTCGCTAAACTGTTACTGGCGTACTCGTGTTTGCTCATTGGATTTACAATAAGTTTTTGCACGCTGTTCCCGACGGACCAGACGTTCAAGAATCCCTTGGTGGGCATAGTAAAGGTGTTGGTAATGATGACTGGAGAGCTAGACATGACTTTTCTCTTGAGTGTCGGTGAACCTACACAGATTTTCTACGTGAGCGCATACTTAACGTACATACTCTTCATTGTCTTTGTCACCGTAGTGTTGATGAACTTGTTGGTCGGAATAGCGGTTCACGATATCCAAGGTTTACACAAAACAGCGGATCTCTCTAAACTCGTTCGACAAACTCAGCTTATTCATTCTCAAGAACAGGCGTTGTTTCAAGGCTATTTGCCGAAACGCGTGGTAAATTTTTTTAACTGGAGCGCAAGAGTAACGCCGTCAGCGTACCGGGTCGTTCTTTACGTGAAACCGTTGAATCCTGCTGAAAAAAGATTGCCGAGAGACATAATGGAAGACGCGTTGAACATAGCCAAACAAAAACGGTTGAACACCGTCGATTACAAACAAGCGGTGTTGGAAAATAAAATGGAAAACAAGGCTCTAGTCGAAGAAATTAAACAACTCAAAGAAATTGTTCAACATCAACAGTCTCTCTTGTTGAAACTTATCAACAAGTCTTCATAAATATTCCTAGTCTAATTAGTTTGAAAAACATATTATATTCATAACATATATTTTTACTACCACATTTTTTACTGGAGTAACATATTATACAAATGTTAAACATATTGCTTCGTTATAATATTGAAGGGTAAAACGACCTTGTTATTTTTTTTTTTTTTTTTATGATAAATCACTACTATTTGATACGTATGTTTTGTTAAAAAGTAATAGAAGCTTTTTGAAATAAATGATTTATATTTTTATTTTTTACGAAATTTCGTAACAATGCAATATATCACACCCTAACAGTCTCATACATTCATGTTTTGCACGCCAAGTAAAATGCGATATTTTTTATATCTTTGGGATACAAAAAAAAAGAAGTAATTCAAGGTTGGTTAGTAAGTTTGTTGGAATAGTGAATTTGCTTTGGAGCGAGTCATAGCTTTTGGTGGGTCGCAAGTCACTGATTAAGTATATACAATTAATAAACAATGGATAGCTTACTAAAATTATGGTTTTGTGCAAGCTCAGCAAATCAAATACTAGGCAAGTTGTAATTTTTATGTTTTATTTTTGACTAATTTTATTTTGATATTTTTATGACATTTTAAATACATTTACTCCAATAATATGTAAAAACAACATTAGTTTGAATAATTTTTGGATGAGTTATTGCCAACAGTAAGAATAAATTAAAAATGCAATAGATAAGAAAAAAAAAAAGTAAGCGCCGGGATCAGTCTAGTTCGCGTGGATAGTTGACGGTATAGCGACTACGCTTTGGGTGGGTCACTAGTTAAGAAGTTGTGGTTTAAACGCATTATTTAATTTCTGAAAGCAATCATTGCCTTCGAAAATACGATTCTGAGAGAGTTCGGTTGTCTAGTATACGTCGTGGTAAAAACATTACTTCAACAATAAAAACTTTTATCAAATCTGTATCTTTCCTATTTTGGTATTGTGTAAAAATTTCACCTTGGTCCAATCTTTATTTTGGATGTTATGATCAAAAAATGTTAAATCGATGTGGAAAAAACACGTTTCCCGTTATTATTTGTCCTCCTCATAAGAAATACACGGCCACCCGGAATGATGAGTTTTACGACAAAATAACAACTTATAATCGGCTATAAACCAAAATTGTGTTAACCAATTTTCTAAATTTTTCAACCACATATGTAAAACTATCTTGTTTAGATTGTATTAAAGTTTTGAGACTTAAACGTAAAAACTAGAGGTTTTATGGAACAATAACTGCGTAAAATTTAATAATTCAAAATATTCAAAATTCCATAACTCCCCTAAAAATTATCAAAATTGATTGAAAACTAAGCAGTAAACTCGTTAAACTCTTTTTAATGACGCATGTAAATTTCAAGTCAAACGGAACACTTTTGTGAATTTGACCGTTTTCGTTTTTTCCCCAGAACTTAAGAAATAATCAAAATTAAAAAAAACGCTTCAAATCTCGGATCCATTATCTTTCTTTTAAGATATCATGCGTTAAAATTGTTGCAGGTTTTCTATAAGAACTTTTGATCACAGAAAAAAAAAAAAAAAAAAACATCATTGTAAAACCAATACTTACATTCTTTGCTAACGCTCAGAATCTAAAAAATATTCCATTATATTTTTCACAATTTATTACCATCAAAAATTAATAACAGTATATAGAAGAATATATTTTGAAGCTTATGTAAAAGTTTCAAGTCTTAAAAACTACATTACTTTACAAGTTTTATTTCTAGCTCAAAAATGATTGAAACTATTTTAAATTTGTATGCGTTTAAACTTTATATTTTGTTCAAATGTGTGAAAATTTCAATTCATTTCAAAAATTTATGGAGCATTGAGATTTCTGTAAAATGTACAACCACATACAAGTAAATAGATTAAATATGTTGTTTAGATCATATAATCAAATTTTTAAAATTCTTATCTGAAAATTACGGTTTATAAATTTGTTTTTCATTTGTATTACTGCATGACAACTAGGGTTAAAATAAGCTTTAAAATAATTGCAAAAATCTAATAAATTTCAAAATTACAAGGTATTCTAAATAAATTTGAATCTGCTTCAAATAACACTCACGTATGCGCTTAACCTTTTATGTTTTTGGACCATAACTCAAAAAATAATCAAAATTTTAAAAATACTTTAATGAAAGTACCATCTAGGATGAAAACTTAATTTATTTATGATATTACTTGTTAAAATCGTAGCACTTCTTTCGCCCTAAATGTACTGACAAAAAAACTAGGAAAAAAACATCATTGTAAAATAACAATATGAAATAAATAGTGAAAAGAATATTTTTTTCAAATAGACTTAAAAAAAAGTTCTCAATTTGTCTGTATATTTTTTTCTTGATTATGTACTTGAAAATAGTTTCTAATTTTGAAGAATATTAATAATAAATATAATTAAATTATACAAATAAAAATGAAAGAAGTTTTTACACCTATCATGTTTAATTAAAATAATTTGAATCATGTACACAACAGCATATGAATATATGTCATTCACTAAGAACATGTTCATGATTTATAAATAATACCCAGTTTAATTCTTAGTATTGGAAATTGATATGTGTTGACTTTAAAGATATTATAAACAAAACTAAATCAAACTTCTGAGTTTAATTTTAAAAACAATGTGTGACTAAAGAAAACAAACTTCAAGCACTAAGTGATTTCCATAACAAATAAAAATAAATAAAATACTATTTATACTATTTTATATTTATCTAATGAAAATCACAAGCTTCGATGTTTGTACTCTTATGTATAACATACATTATGTAAACACATTAATGTCAGAGAATGATACTTTGAGACACGTATTTAATGGTGCCAAAAAACATCTACATCAAATTTAACTTGTTGAATGAAACCACATTTTTATTAGGTATTTACTATTTATTTATATAATACTAAGAACAGTATGTTAGTCAGTATTTAATGATGCAATAAATAGATTATGTATAAAAACCTATGTAACAAATAGGAGTAATGGCTCAGAGAATCCAATGTTTTGGGTTTTCAACAAGAAGAGAAAAATCAAATTATGATATTAATTTAATTCCAACAAATAGGAATAAGACTCAAAAGTAAGCCAAAGAAATGATAGATAAATGGAGAATGTCAAGACCTAGAAAAAAGAAGAAATGTATTGGGAGGAACAGATCCAGGATCGTGATATTGAAGTTTGGTAACAGTGGCAGCTAAAACTGAGAGGTTTTATAAGATGAAGAATTTACTACCATTACAATTACAAATCATATGTTCTCATTAGCTAACATTATTATCCAACTACAAAGATAAAAAAAAATAAAAATACTATGGGTTGTTCATTAATTAAGTTTTCCTTATATTTTACTAAAGGTACAATTAATGCTACTCTTAGAATAAGTAATAATTACTTACTAAATACTACTAATACTATAGAACTAACTCATTTTTCATACAAATTATGAAAATAAGAATTGAAAAAATAAACTTGGATTGGAATAAGGTATGACTTCCTTCCTAAATGACCAATAGAAATAAAAATAATTGGGAACTGCGGATATTTGTAATAGATAAGTGATAACGTAAAAAATGCATGTAATGTGGTATAAAATGCTTATATTTTGCTTCTTAATAAACAGTCGACTCCAACACTCTTAATGTTGAATTCAAATCAGTTTTGAGAATCCTTACCGCATCATTAGATCAATTGGTACATTTGGCAAAAAAAAAAAATCTCAAAGTTTCTGATTTGTGAGTCCTCAATTCTCTTAAGATGTTACTTATTAGTTGTTAAAACTATTAATCCCAATTATTATGTAATAATTAATAAGTATTCTGTAATTATAAAAAACGCTAAAAAAACAGACTACATATAATACATAATATTATACATGTGCCTTTGTACTTATATTTTACGGTTGTTATCACTTATGACCAATTTCACAACATTTTTAAGCATAATTTAAAATGTATTTACCTGTTCTCTTGCTTGAATATCATCAAAAAATTCAATTCCTTTTCCATTTATTGACAGTTTCCCAGTTCCGGGATAGTAAACCGTAACATCAGCTCTAGCTTCTTTTCTAGGACAATCTAAAAATAAAAATAAAATTATACATTTTAATTTTCAACCATAAAACATAAGTTACCAATCATGTATTTACCTTTAACTGTAACATAGGCTCGTCCATCTTTTGTGTATTCAACCTTAAAATATAAGTCATTGTTATAAATATTTATAAATACTTTGTAGCAAAACACTTTTTATTTATTATCAGCATTATAGCGAAACATTTTTTATCTATTATCAGCACAATATGTTCTTACTGGTACTGATTCAGTGATGGCCTTTGTAGATACCATTGGTTTTTGGTACTGGGAAATGAATTCAGCAGACTTGTAAGAACATGGATGCTTTAATAGTCGTTCAATTGCAACTATGAAATTTTTGTACTAGAAAAAAATCGATTATGCAAATAAAATTTATTTAGTGGTACGTAATTGATAATTATAAAATTAACAAACTACAGTGCGTTTCACAACAACTGCGACTCGACGCTAATGCGCCTCGTGGTGGTTTTTTATCATTGTTTTCAAAACTAGCGCGTACAAATGAGCAACAAATTAGTAGCAGGGAGTATAACATCAGCTCACACAAAACAGTGGTACACAAATAAACATACCCATAACCCAGGCAATTTTACTATAAAAAAAAAAGGTATTAGTTTTGAAAAACGCGCGTTTTATTTTCTATCCTAGATTGAGAATGATTGATTTGAGACAAAACCGCCACGAGGCGCATTAGCGTCAAGTCGCAGTTGTTGTGAAACGCACTGTATATGTTTGTTACTTTATAATTTTTGTAAATTTTAAATAATGATTTTTAGCACTATCATTTTTAAAATCCTAAGTTGAATGTGGGTAAAAATAAAATATCTTTAACCCAGAGAACTTCCTTAAAATTGAGAGGTTCTCTTACTACTTAATTATCATAAAATAATTGTTTTAGTGACTAATTTGTTGTTTTAAATGTTTATGCATCAGAAAATAATAATTGTAGCATTAATGGTATAACAAAAATGTCAAGCATTGTGTATACAAATGGTATACATAAATGGTACGTGTAGATATTTAAAAGTGATGATACAATTTTTTTTTAGAAATTAAATATCTATGAGTATCCACAAGGTGAAGTGGAAGCGGCGATGGTCTTAAAAGGCCGAAATGAGTAAAAAAAAAAAAAAAATATATATACATGACACAGTTCCAAATTTAAATATTAAAATTTGAGATACTTTACTTCATGGTCAGATAATTTTTCAACAGTTATCTTTTCTATATCTTCTTTAGACAGCCATTGACTCCCCACTAGAGTTCTAAAACCAGAAAATAATTTTTTAAAAACTATTTATAAAATTGTATACTAATCATCTTACATTTGTTTTTCAACATCAGGAAGTATATTATTTTTTCTCAAACTGTCTTCAAATTTATTCAACTCAAATAATTTAGAAGCAATATTCTATGAAAAATAAAATTAATTACACATAAATTGACATATCATCAGCTAAAAAATTACATCATAATACAAGTCAAAGTAAATTATATAACTTACATGTAAAATTAAATAGAAATTTGGTTTCCCAGTATAAAAGAAAACATGAAATGGACGTCCAGATTCGTCAAATTCTGCATCTTTTTTTGGTGGAAATACTTCACTTGGAGGTTTCATTAAAGGCCTTGCTTTAGGATCATATAAACCAGATGGGAACAGATATTCAATAGCTGCCTAATGTAAATAATAACAGTTTATTCAATTGATAAATTGAATTGAAAAATTAAAATCCAAAATTTAAACTTAAAAATTAAAATGCATACACTTCATATTCCATCAAATCAATAACTCATGTATATATTATAAATAATAGCAATCGTTTATATAAATTTGGTTTCCAATAATATAATCCTAAATTAAAAAGCTGAGTACAGACTGTTCAAAATAAGATGTTACAGCAATAATCTTAGAAATCATTAAAAATAAAAACAAATACGTACAAAAGTCGATTTTTTTTATTGTCTACAATAGTTACAAATCAAATATTTTTTATGTACATTAGAGGTCAAATTTTTTACATCAACTTTTAAAATTCAAATAGCATACTGTAATAATTATCTATTTATTGTACGTTTATTTTTCAGGCAATTAGGTACCTTGGTTTTTTCTCCTATCTATCAAACACAAATTGTATGAATTTAGGCGTTTACCTTGCTAATTGTACAGATTAAGGGAGAATATCAGATATAGTTACTATCAAATTCCGCAACATTGCATATACTGTATTTCTATAGCAGTAGGTTATCTTAGTTGCATCACAAATGAAACAATAACTAACTAATTTTTGTTTTGAAAAATAATTACGATTTGGAATCGTAACACCTAATTTTGAACAACTTATATGTATGCATGTGTATACGTATTTTCATACAAATAATGTATATGATATACATGTAAAAACTATTTTCAAAGTATATTTATTAAATTGTTAATAAATAATCTCAATATAAATTAGTTGATTAAGTTTATATTGTACAGATATATATTTTTGTATTTTATTTTTATTTTATATATAAAAAAATAAGACTAACTAAATAACATTTTTTATGATCAAAAGAATATTAGGTATATACTAAGGTCCTTTATAAGATTTGATTAATATTTTAAAGATAAATGAAGTAATGAAATAAACTAACATCAATGTCTTTTTGAGTAAATGTTTCTGGATCAACACCCATCATATTAGCTAAATGACGTTTTCCAACATTGTATTCATGAGTTTGTTGTACCATGAATTCATCTGAAATTCAAAAAAAATAAAGTTAACCCGTAATTGTGAACGCTATGAGCAATTAGCTCACACAATTGCCATTATTGGAACCACTGATTCAAATGTTATTTTACTGTGTCAAAATTAAAAATATGATTTTTGGATTTGTTAACAAAAATAATTACGGAACAAAATGTTTAAAATAATTAAACAATTTTTATTTTGTCCTAAAGTGACAATGCTAAATTTTATAGTGCATTAGGGCAATGGGTGGCACAAATTATGGCGCCGACACACTACAGTGCATCCAATTTGCAGCATCACTACATCTGCAATATGGGCAATTTAATAAAGGAAACACGTTCATGACAATCTTTCTTTTATTCTTTTAAGTGCCCATTTTATTTATTTTATTTTTTTCATAAAAAAAAACCTGATTTTTTTAATATGTGAGCAAAATGCCTACATGTCAACAATATAGATACAAATTTGCCATCACTAGTCAACGAGTTAATTTAATTTAGACAATTGAATGACACTAGAAAGTGTAGAAACAAACTGGTTTCAATTATTTTACTGTAAACAATTAAAAATGTCTCATTGTTTTTTTTTATACTCATTAGGTAGATTTATAAAGCAAAGTTCCACAACTTTATCAATTATCATCATTTATAATATTATTCAAATTTTTTATTTAACAATCATTTCAGTAGTCAAAAGTTTAAAAAATTATTTAATAAATAACATTACATGTTATTGTTATTATTACATATCAATGTGTGCCTGTAAGTTTAAAATGCATAATCCCAAATAATTTTCACAATTCAAATGCCAAATTTATAGCACCAAATTGAAATGGTAACCAATAAACATTCAAGTAATTACTATGAGACTAAGTTGCAGAGTATATTGGTACATGCATTGATTAGATATGAAACATATTTCATAATCAACAATACATGGATGGTGTTATTTTTATTTTTCCCAACAATGAATATTGCATAAAAATAATTTTTATATGCAAGTATCGATACAACTTCAGACCAAAATATTTGAGTGTGTCTTACTGTATTGTGTAGCTCTTTGCAGGTATGCTCTCATGGCTAAACTAGTTTTTTCTTCTACGATTCGTTTTTCAACAATATCAACACCAGGATCATCACTCCCCGCATTGTTTAAACCGTACATACACCTGGGCACCTGATAAATAAGCAGACAATTTTAAACATACGGATTCACTGTCATCTAGTGCTCAAATCAGGTGGTGGTGCGGAAAATTAGAGATAATTAATTAGCATTTACAGTCTAAAAAATAACCATAAGAATTCTTCCTGTCTAATCTTAACTAAGTTGCAACCCCCAAAAATTGTTTCTCCAATTTAAGCACTATTGGTACCATTAATTTTATAATTATATTTTATTATAGAATCAATGCTGGTAGTTATAATGACGTTAATTAGTTATAATAATATTAAATTACTCACAAAATTTGATAATATTCTAGGAAGGTTGAATTTATGAACTGTGAGGTTCATGAACAAACGTTGCGTTAACATTCTGTTTCAAAAACAAGTAATCACAACTTGTAACACTATTAGCAGTTATTTAAATTTTCACCACTTTGCCTACAAAAAATGTATTATTAAAAAAATTTAATCATTCTCAAAAGTAATTATTAATTCTCACGTAACCAACTTCCACTTTTCAATTTTGTGTTCCATTTCAGCACATCGCACGCTGCCAAGTGCCGACTACAGTCTACAATTTATAAAAACGGCTTATCTAATATGTATTTTTATTATCATTTATGGTATCAGCTATGTTGTGACAAATTATTATTTTGGTATTTGGTTGTTCAAAGTTAAAACTTAAAACACAGAAAAAATAAAAATATGTGATGCAACATCAAGTTAGAAGTTAGAACTTATTATAAGTTGTTAGTTATCATGATTATGCTTATTTTTATAATTTAATGCATCAGGCATGACTTTATTGCATTAAACCATGGTTATTAGTTACCATAACTGATAATTTTATCATGTAAAAAGTTTAAAGTAGGTATTACTATAAAATATAAATCAGATTTATTGTAAACACGACTAAAAATCTTTAATCGTGATTGTATACATGAACTATAAGTGTTGGCTGTTTGTAATATTCCTCTACTAGCTTATTTTTAGACTAACTATGTATGTACTTTTGTACCTATATTGTATTTGTTGGCGTCAAATAGCCTCTTTCTTTTTTTTTTTATAGTGTGTACATTTTAAACAGTTTTTTACTTACCTAGAACTGTAAAAATACTACATTACAATTAAATTGTTTCGATAATACAAGGAAGTTAAAAAACAGTTTGTGATTTATCAAGCATAGTAATATAAGGTTAAGTCAACTTGATATTTTTTCAAACATTTTTTCTTTGTTCATATTTCAACTATTTACTATATACAGTTAAGGCTCAAGTGAAAGTCTACAATTTTGTACTAAAATGTCACAAGGATATTGCGAAGATTTTAAAAATTTGAGTTTAAAAAAATCTCCAGCAAAAAAGGTATAGTAGGAACCTATCCACTTAACTAATTTTGTTTTACATAACATTGATTTCAAATAGTTACTATCCAACTAATGAACTAATATTTTTTTGCTTTATTATAGCCTATAAAAGATGACCGAAAACAGTTTGCTCCCAGACGATTACCAATTGTACTGGCCAAACGTGATGGATCTATTGAACGAATCCAGGAACCTGAAAAATCTCATTCTCAACCCACAATTATATTAAAACCCAGAGATGCAGAAAATAGATGTCCATCACCTACTCAGAAACATGCACCTCAAATGATGTAAGCATTATTTTTAGTTTCTTTACTATTTTATGTGTTCCTTAAATTCTTATATGGGGTTTACCAATAATGGTTGAGTATAATTTTACCAAAACGAGTTTAACTTTTTAATATTGGTTTCGTTCTGTTTAAAATACCTGTACCAAGTACTGGATTTAATTACATATTATGTTTATATAACATGCTTTAGTTTGTATCACAGACATTAATATATTTATGTTTAAATTAAAAGTCCTTATTTATTATACATACTTATATTAAACATTTTACCTTACATTTGATTTCATGGCGTTTCATAGATTCTATTTTTTTATCCATACTATCATGGTACATTTTTGAGTATAGCTCCTGAATTTGTTAAAAATTACTAAATTTTAGTTTTAGATACCTACTGAGCATAGTGAAGAGTGTATTGTTTTTACAAAGATGTTTTTTATATGAGTTACTTTACTTTTTACATCAGGTACTCTTAACTTTTAAGTTCTAATGTAAGTGGACAATAGTACAATACATATTTTAGAAGAAAATAGAATTTAATGTTTAAAAGCTAGCCATTTGGCACAGTAAATGCCCTTTAGAATGATTTGGCCTATATTGAAATTTGATTTGTTCTTTGGGGGTGGTTATTGGAGGATGAAGGTAAACCATCCCTATAATTGTTAAAATTTCCAATTTTAAATTTCTCACAAATTTAGATATCTAAAATCGATTTTGAAATTATTTTGACAATCCAAAGTACCATTTTAGATTTTTAAGGGCGTAAGAGTCATTTTTTGGTTTAAAATTTGAAATATGAGAAAAACTCAACTTATATTGGCTTTATTAGATTCAAATTTATAAAATAATTGTCACAGTATAAAAAAAATTATCATAATTGGACCTTAGTAAAAATAGAGATTGTACATCCCCAACCTTCTTAAAAAATGTTTTTAATAAAATTGAGTTTGGTGTTGTTTTTGACCAATTAAATAACGTTTAGCATAAAAACATAATTATTTTTTGCCAAGTATTACTTCCAATTTCAATACATAATTTTATTCAACTAAAAAAAAAAATTATAAAGTTAGTTAACTTAATAAACAACCAAATGGAATTTACTCCTTTTCTTAGAATTTTGTTTTATTTGTATTTATGCTAAATTTTACCAAATCGGTTAAATACGACATCAACTTCAATTTATTTTAATTAAAATAAAATTATGTATTAATACTGGAACTAGTATTATAAAAATAAATATTGTATCTATTCATGCTAAGTGTGATCAAATTAATTTAAAACAACACCAAACAAAATAATTTAAAAAAAAAAATTTAATCGGTAAGGGGTGTACAGTGTACAGTCTTTAGTTTTTCTAAAATTTAACTTTGATTACTTTTTTTTTTTACTGTGTTGTGTAGTTTACTAAAATTTGTAACTTATAGGTATTGACTTATATGAATTTTACTCGTATTTCAAATTTCAAACAAAAAAAAGGGAGCGCTGGGATCAGTCTAGGTTGCGTGGGTAGTTTGACCGGGTAGCGACTACGCTTTGGGTGTGTCACTAGTTTAGAAGTTGTGGTTTAGGTATAATATAAAACAAAATCATGGTACTAATATACAAAATTAATTAAAACCCTAGGTATTTTTGTCAGGAACAAGATAGTTAAAACAAAAACAAAATTATTGGTGCAAAGTTACCCCCAAAGCCCTAAGGTGCAAAGTAACCCGGTTTTACGGTACCTAAAGAAATAGCAATAATTAAAATGATTTAGTTAAGAAAAAAAATGAGTAGTTTCATTGATAAATCTGCCACATTTGTACTGCACACTTAACATATAAACTTACTGTGCATTTTTTAGATTATTTATGTTAATTCAAAATGTTTAAAAAAATTAATTTAATAAATTCTCTTGTGAAAACTTTAGAATCAAAAAGGAGGAATCTTATCAGCCATGTGTTCAAAAATCAGGAAGTGATGGTAAATTTCTTATAGGTATCTGCCTACATTTTTTTTTATTTACAAAAAAAAATTAATAAAACAGATCACTATGAAGTATTAACTGTTGATAGATCTCGTACAACCTCCATCTGAAATGAAAGCTCCAGTTAAAGTGATTGATGACTATATGCAATTTATCAATGAAGGTTTTAATAGCTGTTTACTTGATCAGACTGATTTCTTAGTTATTGGTTGTCTTGGATTACAAGGAGTAGGAAAATCTAAACTTATGTCCGATATTGCTAACAAGTATGTTAAATGATTTTAAGTGACATATTTTATTTTAAAATTCAATCAAAGACGGATTAATAATTTACAATGTTTGTAAAAGTAAATGTATTGTGTGTTATTATAATATGTAAACATAGTATTTTTTTTCCATATTTTCTGATCAACAGGCCAAATCTGTTTTCATCTGCTTCTACTGAATACTTAGAAACGGCACAACACTGTACTTCTGGCATTGATGCTTATGTAACTAAAAATAGAGTTATTTTGTTAGATTGTCAACCAATATTATCATCGTCCCTTGCTTATTTAGCCAGTCTAAAAAGGATGGGTCAGTCAATAGATTCAGCTGGTTTAATAGTTGATAGTGAAATAGTTTCCTTACAGTTATCTGCATTTTTACTATCCGTATGTCATATAGTGCTGTTGGTCCAAGATTGGTTTTTTGATCCCAATATTTTAAAGTAAGTATTACTATTAAATGATTATAGATAAATGTTCTAAAAAAAAAAAGCAAATTCTATTATCAATTTTAATTTTTTAATATTTATCTAAAATTGTTTATTGAAATAAATATTTTTTTGGCTTTAGAATGTTGCTAACTGCGGAAATGTTAAAACCACCCATGCCAACATCTCATTGCAATGAAGAGTTGGTAGAATATTTTCCTCAAATTGTTTTTGTGCATAACAAATCGTTTTATTCAGATTTTAGTGTTAAAAATATTAAAACAGTACAAGTAAGTGTGAGAATGAATACTATAACTACTGAAATTATTAGTTAATAATTTTTGAATGATTTTTAGTACGTTTATGCACAGCTATTCCAAAACTCTCATCTTCATATTCACAGTGGAATTAGTATTGCAAATGGCAATGTTATTAAAGAACTAAATCCATCAAATTGTGGTGAACCAATTAACTTGTTTGTGTTAGCTGACACTGAAAAAGATAAAATATCAGGTATTCTGTTCTAATAAATTTTATATAACTGAACCAATTTTTTCATATTTTTAGAATTCTATAGTTTGGTGCAATTAAGGTTAGCATCAAGATTAGCTAACAAAACTTGTTTAGATTCGTTAATTTGAAGTTTTCAAATTTAATATTATATGTCAAACTTATAACTGCCCTTTTTAGTGATGCATTTTAAGTTGTAATTGCTTTATTATTTTGTTTGCTCTCTTTTTATCAGTATGAATTTTTTATACTTTGATGGTAAAAACTAAAAATGTAGGCTTGTATAAAAAAAATTGACCCTTGCCCTTTTAGATGACTAAGATTTGCTTCTAGTATTAGTTCTTAATTAAATTGTAGTTAAACTCATTTTTTTATTATTTTCTTACTTAATGGTACATTATTTCTTCTAATTAATTATTAAAAACTTTTTCCTATCAATAATGTTTTATTATATTACTTTTAAAATTTAGCAATTTTTAGTATTTTCAGAAAAAATTAAAATTTTAACTTATGTAATGTTATAATAATATAAGTCGTTATACAGTTTATTGTTATCTTTTAGAGGTGAATGGTTACCACAAAATGCACCCAGGTCATTCAATATTAATTCAAGATTTCAGAAAACAGCTTTTAGGCTCGCCAATATCGCCTCTTACTCATACCCAATTAACAGAAAAGACTTGGTAAGTTTAAAGACTGTCATATATTTTTCTTGTGATCCCAGACCCATATAATTTGTAGGAAACTTGCCAGCTTTAGGGTTACATAAAAAACTGATTTTCCTTTCACTTTATGTTTATGAAAAATAAATATTGTTGGAACAAAGTATAAGACATAAGTATGTTTGAATAATTTTTTTTTATTATCATTATAATGAAAAGTTACACTGTACAATACTGAGTGTTGAGGTATTCAACTCTTAGTATCAATTACTATACACTAGTAAAAATGTATCACTAATATAAAGTGTCAAGTTCATTCCAAATTGTTTTTTTATTTAATTTATAATTAAATATAACAGATTAACATTTACCAATTTTAATACATTATTAGTTATTATTAAATAACAAAGTACGGGTACCTAATAAAACTATTAGCTTCTCTATTAATAAGTATTGGGAAATTTCCAAAAGTTATTGGTAGGATTAAATTAATTAAGTGTACATGATACTTTTGTCAAAATCAGTATCTAACAACTTTAAAACAAGATCGAAGAAAAACTTTATGGCCATATAAAACCATAGTTAACAATACAGTAATATTATATTTAGTATACTAAAAATGTTGACGTCACAAATCTTATTAATTGCATTGTGTTGTAATTTTTCACAGGTTCCACTACTGTGCCAAAGTTTGGGATGCAATAAAAAAAAGTCAATTTATTAATGAATATAGCAGACTACAAACTTAGTTGGATTTTACAGTGTGTGTATACTATAAATAAAAACAATACAGATAATATGACCAAAAAATTTGTATATTTATTTTAGTAAATAGCATACAATATTTGTACAAAAAAGTCACAAATCTGTTAAACTTTAATAGATTTTAGTTTGCGATTTAACTCTTCAAACTTGAGTACTTTTCTAATGAAAAAATCACCATAACGATGAGCAACTTTTGTATCTGCTATATGAATCATGTCACGATCAATATAAAAGTCCAACTAAAAAATATAATCATCCGTATGGTAAAAAATCATTTTAGCCTAATGAAAATTTGCATTACAAATATTTAACAAACCTCAGATCCTGAATGAAAGTATCCATCCAAACCAGAAGCGCCTTTATTCCAAACAATATTCTTCATTTTGTGTTTGAAACACAACAAGTGTTTAGTCAAATTTTCATTTTCATCAGTTGGTTCATTACTTTCACGTTGAGTTTGTCCTTGTGCCATAAATGTTACCAACTTGTTAATTGGCAATGTTGTATACAATTTTAGATAACTGCAAGTTAAAAATTTTTATATTTTTAGTACAAAATAAGTAATAAGGCTATCTTAGGGTTATGCAAGGTCAAAAAATTCATAAGCCTTTAAATACAATGGTAGCAACAACATAATAAAATTAAGAATTTTGCAATTACCATAACAAAGACACTACTTGTTTTAGGATTGACTCTAGTTGAGAACAATGAAATCAAAATGTATATTAATAATAAATTTAAAATACCTGCGAATTGTAGGCAACATTTTTTGTTGTTTAACTTCAGCCATGAATACAGACGTTTGGTATTTAACTGCTTCTTTTACTGAATCTTCAGCTGGATCCATAGACAAAAATTTAGGACAAGCCATTTGAAAACAATTTTCGAACTCTTGTAAGTCACCATATTGCATTTTGAACATTCTATCGGTGTAGTTCTTTTCACGCAATACTTGTTGAATGGATTCATCAACACATTGTGGATGCAACACTAAACACATTGCTAGCAATGTGTACATTTGATCAGTCTGTTTGTTAATCTGTTAACGATAAAATTAAAAAATATAGATACAATATACAATATTCCATAGTAAAATTGCTATTACTTGATCATTTTGATAAGTGCGAGTTTGGAAAAGCTGCTTGGTTCTTTGTATATATAACAAAATAGAACTGAATGTTCTAATAGCATCAGAATAACGACGCATCATCATGTAAGCAAATCCAACATAGTATGCTGTAGAAATGTGGCACGCTGGTACTGAACTGTATGCATTCTAAAATTTAAAATAGTTATATTGTAGCAAACAAATAGGTAGAAGTTAAATTTAATTAATTTTCAAATAAAATAACAGTGAACAATATACCTTTTTGTGCATATCAATGTTTTCTAAAACTTTGATTGCTAGATAATAATCTCCAAAAAGACTATGTAAACGTAGAAGCCCAATCATGGAATAGTAGCCCAACATTTTGTACAACGAATGGCGGCCAAATTCTCCAGCTACTGATTCAGGGTCACCACCACTAGCAGTTACTTCCAATTGTAGCTTAATGTTAGATTTGTTTATAAATGAATGCAAAACATTTAAAACTAACAACACATTCCACACTTCATTGTTGGTTGCAAGCATATCAATTTCATCTTGAGTTTTGCGGCTACGAGACCGAAACTGGGTAAACGATTGGAATTGGTACACAAACTCATCCACAAGTTCCCATAACCACTGATCAGGTAATTCTAATGGTACTGGAGTTTTACAAGCTATAGGTAACATTAATAAACATGATTAAAAAATTACCAAAAAAAGTAAAATGTACATAAGATCATTTACTAAAGATATAGTTGAATAGATCACAATAGTTGTAAAATGATCCAAAACGTTGTTTTGTTGAAGGTCCATTTGGTACACGAGCAAAAATATGTCTGTAATACAATTCTTTGTACAGCATCAAAAATGTCTACAATGCGAGTAAAACTTGAATTAGGTACAATACTTTGAATAATTTGTTAATTTCTACAAAATATACTTTATCATCGTCCATTATTGTGCGAACTTCAGTTTCACTGGGCCATGGAGCTTTGTCAAAAAACTGATCCGATAATTTGGGAAACCTTTAATAACATATATGTTCGAGTTATAGTTTGTTAGGCGTTGCAAGCACAACAAATATTCAACTTACGTGTTTTCGTACAAATTCTGCATCTCGTACACCATTCCCTCGTTAATAGCATTCCTGAAATACAGTAAAAATTTCTTAATGATCTCCGGCATCTTGGGCTCGTACGGGTCAACATCATAGTATCTGTCTTCGTAGTAAGCGTCGCCGTCATATTCTCCCTAAAATGACACATCAAAAAGAAATCACACAAAATACCAAGTTACCTTTATATGACAAAATGTATTGCCCTATTTATTCATATAATACTAAGTAATCGTGATCATTAACTACGGTTTGTACCTGATCGTATTCCATTGCGAGGATACGATTTAACGATTGACGTTAAATGAATATAAACCTAAGACACGCCTAAGCAAAATAAAAATCACGATTCACAAAAAACCCGTAAACGGATAACTTTAAAAGTGGAACAAAGTCAGAAAACGAGAGATTTTGAGTTTACAAAAGAGAAAACTAATAATTAATACGTATATTCAGTATTGACAAGAAAACACCGAATTATTATAACCTAAAAAATTATGCATCGAATGACGTTTTTAATGATTATGGCAGTGGTGCGATTTATCTCAACCGCAGTTGCAGTTTCCAGTGTTGTAACCATAGAATAACTACAGTTGTAACCAAGTTGGCGTTTACTAAAAATTACTCTATGGTTGTAACCGCTATAACCATTGTTTGTATTGATAGCCATAGAAAAACGTACAAATGTACGACATTGTTGAAATTAAAAAAAAGATATGTAGCATCAAGACTATAGATCACATCATTATTTGTAAATTGTAGTATTTGGTTGAAGAGATTGAAGTGTTGAAGTGATTGAACATTATACGCCCTGTCCCTGGGCCTTGGTTGTTGATGTGTTCACTGTCTCGGTTATTATTACACTAATAGTTTACTATGTTGTCTGATTTCCATCTCGATTGTCCCGGTGTTTGACACTTTGACATCCGAAAAAAAAAAGTCTAAAAAGTAAAATGTGTTTTGTGAATGCTTCTTCAGTTGATAGTTTCAAATTCGCGTAAATGGTAAGTATTTTAATTTTAAAATGTCTATAACTTTACCCATTCATTTGTTTTCAACGATTATTTTTGACAGTTTACAAGCTTGTACGGTGTTTTTGTTTTATTTATGTTTAGTGATGGATGTACGGTCTATATGTATGATAGATGTAGGACACCTGATTGATGTATATTGATTTCATTTCAATAGGTGCATAATTGTGTTCCGTGTAGGTATAATGTGTTAGCGATTTTTGTGTGAGAAACGCAGAGAAACAGTTTAAAATTAATATAATTTGAGGCTTATTGTGTGATGTTAATTGTCAGTTTGTCTAACAATCAATAAGAGATTTCAAATTATTCTCCAAGTGAAAATAAATAGTATGGTAGCTTCAAAAAACTATTAGATGACCGACAGAAACGTTTCAACCATAGTTTTTATAGAAACAGTTCTGGTACATTTGAGTTAAATTTTACTTAGGTAGTTCACTGTAACTACCATTTATTGTGATTGTCAATTAGATTCAATAAAAAACAAAAAACAATGTTTGAAAAATTTATTAGGATTATTAAATAATTTCACCTAAACACACTTAATCAGGCGTGTAAATTTTTTTTTAAGTTCTAACCATAGATATACTTTTAAATTCTGAGCATAGTGAAAATGAGTTTAGGTAGGAAGACCGCATATAAATCCGGAATTTATAACCTGAGTTGTACAATATTTATACTTAACATTTCTTAAGATGAGTAATAATTGGTCTTATATGGTGTGGTTGAAGCTTTTATTCTTTTTGAAAGTTAGATAGGTACTTAGGTATGATTCAAAATTGTAAATCACGCAAAATCAAAACCAATTTTGATAATTTTTACTGCTATTGTTTTATATAAGCTTAATTTTCATTTAAGTATCGTGAAACTTTTTTTCTACATTTCCTACTTGTACATTAATATACTTCTTCATTATTATTATTATATTTTTTTTTTAGTAACTCCTCCTTTAGAGAAAAGTTGTTATTCCAAACAATTTCTTACTCAATCTAAAATCTACTCCCTTTCTTTTGTTCCGTATTTGAAATAAGGGATCTTTTCTTACTCTCTTTAACTTACTCTCCTTTCCTTCCTTCCTTTTTTAATGATTAGTTTTAATAAAGTAGATATTTTAAATTGTCAACTCATATTTTGCACATTGTTAAAACAAATGAGTTCCATTTAAAATTTTTCAATGTACTATTAACTATTTCTGACTAAATTTCAGAACTGTTTTGTTCCTATTTAAGTGTGCTTTGAAACAATGGCATTGCCTCCAATGTATAAACAAATTGCTATTAATCAACCGTCTCCTGCCCGTAAGTATGAAAACTAAAATTTATTAGATAGTTAAGTATTACCTAAAAATTAATTTTTATAAACTTTGATGTGGTTAGGTGTCTTTATTTCTCTTAAAATCGTATTTTTTTAATTGATTGTTTACATTAATTTTTGATTTTTCAAAAAAATTTGATGTGTTGTTACTAGTTAGATGTATATATTGTTTATTGGTAGTATAAACATTTTCTTAAGAGTTAAATTTTTTTAACACAATTACTTATGTTAAATAACTTATAATGCTGTATTCAGTTATTGTTATACATTTTATAAATAACTAAGTAGTAAATACGTAGTTACTTTTATTGTTGAAAGATTTTGTGCTTCTTTCGCACAAGTAAATAATATTTAATTAATCAAGTATTGTAAATTATTCTAATCCTTAGGTACACTACATTCTGTGTTTTATGTTTGTATTAAACTTGTTCCTGAAAATTGTTGAACATTCTGTGACTACCTATTATTTTATGCTAAAAAACATGCTATTACAAAAAATAAAATTCATACAATTTTAAAACCAAACATTTTTATCATACCTATTAAGTACTTCATAGATTCTGATTCTAGTAAAGATTAAAAAATGTTAACCATGTGAGTTTTTTCCCTTCTGAAACCCTCCATAACAGCTCCATAAATGCTTCAATATTTATACTCAACCCCATTGTCTTGTAGTTCTGATTATTTGTATGAATACTAAACCATTTAAGCTCATTTTTGTTTTTTTAATTCAATAAAAACTATAATTTTCCCAGAAAATTGTTAAAAATTATTCGTACCTAACTATAATTTAAAAAAATTTCAAAAAAATTTGAAAAAGTATCGATTGTATTTTGTTATTTGGGATACAATATATATTTTCATTGGTATTCTACAAATAATTCTACAATTGAACATCACTGTACCAATGTTGTAATAACTCTTTAAATGATCTCTGAAAATGAAGTCTGAAAAACTTAATAACTTGACAAAATCTTAATGGTTTTTAACAATTGTATCTCAATTTATATAATGCAAATTACTATGTGCCTGTTAGATCTAACCTCTTCAATTTTTTAGGTTTTGAATATACTATCAGTTTTTAAATTAAAAACTATTTTTGAGTTTAGGATTTTTTATTTTTGATTCTTGGTGTGTATCTTATAATCTGTCATTTTTAGGTTTTACTTTTGAGATTGCATGTGCCAGGTATCTATTATAGTTTTAGTTAGATTTTATTCTGAATTTTTTGGATTTGAGCTTGTAAAATGTGTGCCCACAGGTGCTCCAGTCACATTCAACATCTTAAAAGGTAAATTGTCTTAAAGTTTTTGTTGTTATTTGTTATTTTTCTAGCCACCTACATTTTAGATGCACTTTTTTTTGCACACAAGCTAAATATCGTAAATAAATTTTTAACTTTTATTTTCAACGTTTATTGTAGCCAATAGTTTTCAATTAACATACAATTATGTAACTATTCAAAATATTAGTTAATTATGTAAATATATGTGCACACAAACGTTATTGTTATTTTTTATTTTTTTTTTAGTTAAAAATTTGTTTTGTTATATATCTAAATCACCAAACAATAGGTATCTTTATATAATATTAAAAAAATAGTTTTTTCTCTTTTAAATGTGCTTGTTTGTGTTTACGTAATTTAAAAATAATTGAGATTAAAAACAATAAAATATTTTCCTGAGATATCTTTAATATTTGATGTTTAAAATTGAGTAAATTTATCATAGAAGTCATGTGTATTATACTTTACTCTTGATCTATAATTATATAGTTCTATGTCCATAAAGTTAATAATAAGAATAGTAATCTTAAAATAATATGTCATTATGTCTAACTTTAAATCGCATTAATATTATTAAGACACTAGGTCTTAAAATTTTTGCTAATTGCTATTTAAAATTTTAATAATCAACATAATAATAATTTTAATTACTTTATTTTTTAATTTAGCAAATATGCAAAAAAAAGTTTTTACTCATTTTTTGTTTATAAATAAATGTTAAAATTTAATTTAATTTTTAAAACACATGTATATTGTTAATTAAACAATTCTTGTTTACATTTGCCTAGTTAAAACCATATAACATATGTTTACATAATAATATTTACTGTTCTATATATTATATTATATTGTTGCAAAAAAAAAAAAAAAATTAAAAAAAATATGGTGGTGGATGTAAATCGGTGCACGATCAAAACAATGTATTACTTATATTTATAACAAAAGAATTTCAGCTTTAATTATAATTATTTTAATAAACGTTTTAAATTTTAATCTTATATTTTAAAAGGGTATACACTTTATGTAGCACAAATTAGGTACAATTTAAATCTTTCTTCCTTTTACTTTTATTCATTTAATTTGTTAACTAAAGTTTTTTACTTAATAATTTTTAATTATAAATGTGAGCAAAATTATTATTTTAAAATATACTACATATTAGTAAGGATTTGTACCTCAAAACAAATATTACAAAATGTGAATAGTTTCCTAATTTTTTCAGCGACTAAAACGGGATCCTATCAAAATGGTTAGTAAGTCTTATTTACTTATTTATTTACTCTGTTACTAACTTGCATGCTCTTTATGTATCTATTTAGATGAAAAATAGGATAGGTAAAGCTAAAAAATCTACATTTTAAACTTATGCGAGTAATTAGTATTGTTTAAATACTATACAAATATTGTATGTATTTTATATTTTGATAAACCATTATTTCAAATTATTGTTGTAAATTTTGAGTGCTTTTTATAATGTTAAGTTTATAAATTCTAAATTTTGATGCATGATTTAATTGGTAAAGTTTATATTTGCACGTGTTTTTTTAGCACTTCATTTATTGGATACCAATTGATATACTTATTGTGTTTATTTGATTTTTTTCTTATTTTCAATATACTGTTCTTATCACAAAATTTTAAGTTTAAGTTTTATCTCATTTGTAAAAACAAAAATCAGTTACTATCACCTCCAAGAAACAGTATGTGAAATAATTTAAATTTGTTGATTATGTTTGTTATTTGTTGTTTTTTTGTTATATTCATTTTTGTGTAGTGAGAAATATAGGTAATTGTTTTACAAGAATTTTTTTTTTCTGTAAATATTAATGGATATTGAATGGAAGATTTATTGCTCTTATATTTTTACGATTTCTCTTAAAATGGCAATTAGACTAAAATAGTACTTGAAGCATTTTTGGAATTATAATTAAAAATTGAAAAAGTCATAATTTTTAAAAATACTTTAAATTATTTAAATTTTCAGCCATGTTGGAATGAGTAAAACTAACATAAAAAAAAATTTAATTGATGGGAACCATCTTTAGTGATGAAATAGTAAAATTTAAAATGTTTGAGTTTGTCAATTGTTGAAGTTATAATTCTATGACCTTTAATCTTCAATTTAAAGACCAAACATTTTAGTACAGCCTTAACAACATTATCCTCTATTTATATTGTTGAAACAATTGGAAATCAGTTTACAACTTAGACATTTTTAAATTATTGTTTTCATTAGTTGGAACTCCTCCAAAACTTGTACACTAACTAAATTTGTATTATTTGAATAGGTGGACAAATTGTGTAATTTTAAACAATTATCAACGTTTTAAGTTGCATATAGAAACTTGAAACTTATTTTTGTTTTTAGTAAAATTACAGTTACACATATCTAGTTTGAAAAAACAAGTATTCGTCATTATAAATGTCTTCATCAAATCTTGGTTTAAATTAAATAAAATATTTTACATTAAAATAAATTCACTTCTGTACTTACAAATGGTATGTGTTAATATGTACTTACAATAATTTGTTTCAATTTTTTATTAATTTTTAATAGTCAACTTCTTAGCTATAGTTTAATAATTATTTATTATCTTTAAACATTACATGTATTACAGAGCGTTTAAGACCTGGTGGAAGTTCCAATCAACTATCTGGATCTGTAAGTATAATGATTCAATGTAATATATTGTACTTGTTAATTAGTCATTTGAGTTTTTTTATTTATTCAAAAAATGTTCACATTTTTGTATGGTAAAACTGACTAATATTTTTCTGTATCTATTTGAGGATTAAATCTACAATAATGAAGGTACTGTTCTTACTTTGTCTTTTTTTTTTTTTTTACATATAAATGAACATTTTATTTATAAAAAAAATTTCTTGAAACATTTATTTTTACGTCATGTTACATGTATTAAGTAGTATTTAATTAAACTGTTTTTATTACCAATGACTATTAAGTGTTTTCACTAATAAAGCTAGTTTGATGATGTAAGCAGATGTTTCTATTATTTTTTATAGGCTAAAAAACACATTTTAAAACAAAGGCTATTTGGCCACAATAAAATGTAATGAATAACATAAAATATCTATATATTAAAAAACAATTTTCTTTCTAGATCTTATAAATTTGTATTAATTAAATATTTGGTTATAATTTAAATAACTTAACTAATTATAAAAAGAATATTTCAATCTTAATTTTAACAAACAATTTAAATATTTACATCAACTCAAAAGCTATATATTAAGGTATAAGATGTCATTGTTAACATTTTTAATTTAATTTTGTTAAAATATATTTTACTAGTTGTATTAAATTTGTTATTTTTTTAAATGTTGACTGAATATGTGAGTATATTTTTCTAAGATTTAACTTTGTTTATATACTCATAGAAAGATCAAAATCAAAGCCCATTTATACCAAATAGCCATGGAAATCCAGCATTTCATCCACAAAAAATTTCTAAAGCAGCAGTAAGTAATTTCTTATCATAATTCATTACTGAAATTTTAATGTATCAAATAACTATCAATATTTATTATAAAAACGTGTTCATAATTTTAAAGGCTGATGCTCGTGGTATTAAACCACCCAAGCCACCAGAGAAACCACTTATGCCCTACATGCGATATAGTCGCAAAGTTTGGGATCAAGTAAAGGCAAGTAATCCTGATCTGAAGTTATGGGAAATTGGAAAAATTATTGGACAGATGTGGAGAGATCTTCCAGAAGAAAATAAACAAGAATACATTGATGATTATGAATCTGAAAAGGTAATTCTAAATTCTTAAATTGTTTTATTTTACTTGATTTTAATTAAAATATGAAATGTAAAACAATTACATTTTATCATCTATATTTTAATATCTGGTGCTTGAAAAATACTTTTTGTCTTATACTTAGAGTTAAACTACTTGAACTCTATTAGCAAATCGACGGATTATTTTGTTGTACATTATTTCAAATTACCCTTTTAAAAGCTTGTTAATCTAATATTTAAAGTAAACAGAAAATTTGATAATTGAGATTGTTTAATGGTTGAAGCAGTATCCAATATAATAGACTTGGAAATTTTTCACTTGATTGAGATGGGTGCACAACAATATACCCCCTAAAATTCCATTAGAGTTCATAGACCTTTCATTAAAACTACTAACCAAAAATTGGAGCATTTCTTCAATATGAAAACTTCATCACAAATCTCAGATTTCAAACTTTGCCATAAAATTCTCCAAAACTCCAAATTTTATTTTGGTTTTTGGGTTTTAACTCAAAAAATAGACAAAATTAAAAAAAAAGTTTCAACCAAAGTACTACCGAAGTCCATATCATTTAAGGCACTGACTTTGAAAATTGGAGTATTCCTTCTACCATTGATTTTAGAATCAATGCTTCTACCCAAAAAGTAGTTGACAGAAAAATAAAAAAACATCATTGTAAAAATATTTGAAAACATAAGTTTTTTAATTTTTAGCTTTCAATACTTAGTAGTTTCTGAGCCTTTGTGACCTGAGCAATGTCCCATAAATAACAAAATTAAATCATTGTCATTATTTTATAGCCTATAAAATCTATGGTATTTTTATTCATTTGTGCATGTTATAGATAACTTATGAAAAGGCTATGAAACTATATCACACTTCACCAGCTTATTTAGCTTATTTACAAGCAAAAAATAAAGGTAAATTAAGTCAAGTTGAAGACAGAGAACCACACGAAAGATCAACTGGAGGTGGTAAACAAACTGCTGCTGATCGGAGAATTGAAATACAACCAGCTGAAGATGAAGAAGGTAAATAAATATTATTATTTATTCTGTCTATGTTTTGTTGCATATTCACCATATGTATCATATTAGACATATGATTCTGTCAACCAATTTTTACCTGTACCTGTACAATATTTTAGGTGTGTATGTGATGGTGATGTATGGTATAAGGAATTATACTGGTATTAATAAAATAATACATTTTGTATTATTACTTATTACTCGTACTAATAGTATTTAAATATAGAATATTAGAGTAATTGTTAATTGTGTCAATGAAGGATAAGATAACTTTGTTATTATTTTGTTTGATAAGAATACAATGATGAGGTTGGTATGTAGAGTTAAAGAAATACCCTTTTTTTTAAAAATATTTTAGTGTATCAACTACTAATTTAATAGCTGTATGTTATACTGTAAAAAAATAGGCAGTTCTTTATGTTTTAATTATATTGTCTTTGTACTATAATTTTTTCAATTCTAACACTGGGGTGGATAGTATGTAAGTTATATATTTAACATTTAATCTATTTTGTTATTTAATCATAAGTTATTATAGCAATTTGAATTTATTTAATTAAAATTTAAAATTATTTTATATTTTAGATCAAGATGATGGATTCAGTGTAAAACATGTAGCTTATGCTCGATATATCCGAAACCACAGACTAATTAATGAGATATTTTCTGATAGTGTTGTTCCGGATGTCCGTTCAGTGGTCACAACTGCTCGTATGCAAGTATTAAAAAGACAAGTTCAAAGTTTAACAATGCATCAGGTGAAAAGTGTAATTTAAATAATTTCAAAATCAATTATTTCAACATACTTTTGTTTAAAATTTTAGAAAAAATTAGAAGCAGAACTGCAACAGATTGAAGAAAAATTTGATACCAAAAAAAGAAAATTTATTGAATGTAGTGAAACATTTCAACAAGAGTTAAAAAAAGTAATTAACATTAAAATAGTTAAAAAGATTTTTTCAATAAAATTAATCACATTTTTTAGCACTGTGTGCCAGCTGTGTCTGAAGAGGCTTTTCAAAAATTAGTAGACCGCCAAGTGGAAATATTGCAAAAAGAAAGAACTAAAACTGTTAGTCCATCAGTACCCCCAGAAGAATTTCCAAAAGTAAATTGTGAACAACAATTAGAACAAAATAAAGCCATAACATCGGTCGAAGACTCACCTGCTAGTGTTGTTCCTTCCAGTACAACTGATGATAGTTTAAATATGGAAGTAGAGGTAAAATATTTTATTTAATATTTTAAAATTTTTAGCTTTGTATGACAATGATAGCTTTTTTAATCTTTTGTATTAATATGTAAAGTTTCTTAGGCTTAAATTTAGAATTTATTTGTATTATGAACCAAAATAAATATCAATATTTTCTAAAATATTCTAAAAAACTCTAAATTTTTACACATCATTAGGATGGTAGTGCCCCCACCAAGTCAAGCGACACAGCCGTTCCATCCTTTTCTCGATAAACTGACGTGGACAAAATTAACACAGAATTTGATTATTTTTGTGGAATTTCTTTATTCAATAGGTGTTCAATTACTGAGGTTACTCAGAAATGTTTTTTGAAAGAAATCATTGTTTCAAAATTGTATAATACCTATAACGTATACATTATTACTATACCATCCAGATAATTGACCCACTGAAAGCTGTGATTTACTGCAACCCCCAGCTTACTATATTTTTTGTTTATTTAATCATTAATTCAAATATTTTTTAATATCCATTTCACATAATGTACCTGATGGAAAATAATTTTTTTTAGCCTGTTATGCAATCTGATACTTCAATGAAATCTGAACAGCTTATGACCATGGCTAAAGAAAATGGAGAAATTACAACTTCTCCGCATCAATATCAACTTGTACAAGAACCCCTGTCACAACAACACCTTTCACAGATGCAAATACAGCAGTCGCCACAAATCCCGTCAACACAATTTCAGTCACAACCTCAGCAATTTCAACAATCGTTTCAATCTCAGCAGAAGACTGTACAGCCTTATGCTCCATTACAACAACTCTCTCAGCAACCATCTTCTTTACATCAGCCACAACAACCTCAGTTGCCTCCATCAACTAATCAGCATCAGTCATCAGGACAGTCTCATTCATCACAGCCGCATCTTCAACAGCATCCTTTACAACCACACCCTCCACAACAACAGCCTTTACAGTCGCATATTTCTCAGCAACAATCTCTTCTTCAACCTCCACAGCAATCATCTCTACAACCGTCTGTGCCAACTTCTCTTCAACAGTCTTCTTTGCAGCAACAACAGTCTGTTTTAGAATCATTACCCCAACAGTCAACTCCTCAAAACCAATCACCTTCTGTGCAAAGCTCTTCACAACCACATTTGCAATCTTCCGGGCCACAATTGCCACAGCCACAGTTGCCGTCTTCACAGCCTCAATTACAGACTTCACAGTCACAGTTGCAAACTTCACAGTCACAGTTGCAGACATCACAGTCACTGTTACAGCATGCACAGCTTCAACCACCACTGTTACAAGTACAGCCACAATCAGCTCAGCCACCTCAACAAGTACAATCCCCTCAGTTGCAGTTACAAACAAACCAACATCTGGTCCAGCCAATTCAACAATTGCAACCGCCTCAAGAACCATTACATTTACAACCATCTCAGTTTCAATCAACACATCAGATGCAACCTCCACAACAATTACAGCTGCAGCAGTCTCAACCACAACTGCTTCAATCCCAATCAACTCAACAACAACCTCCACAACTTACGACTTCGCCACCATCTGCTATTCCAACAACTATAGAATCAGATCCAACATCAAATGTTGTATCCTCAACAACAGAATCACCACCAAAATTGTCAGAGATTCAAATGCAACCTACTTCTGTCCCTCAATCGTTTCCAACAACAACTACAACAACAACAGTAACTCAGCCATATTCTCAATTACCTTCATTTCAGTCTTCTCAAATTTCTGTTCAAAATTCATATCCGGCAAATCAATCCCCTCAAAATTCTACTCCACTTCATTCACATCCAGGTATGATGCAACCCCCTCAAATTCCTCCTCCTCAGGTGGCACCATCAACAACTTCCTCTGCTGGACTTCCTCCATATCAACAGCAACAACCTTATTCATCTCAACCTATGCCAACCAGACCTCATTCATATGTTCCCCAACCGTATCCTCAGTACACACCTCATCCATATTACCAACAAGCAAATTATCAACAATATACACCACCACCTCCACGAGTTGGATACCCTCAACAAAGTTCTGCTAATCTTCAAGATTCAAGTCATCCAACTATTGACAATACGTTCAACCCACCATCTATAAGTGGGCCTTGTGAAAAATTAAATGATGAAAACAAACAATCAATAGAAGAAGTCAAATCTGAAGAAATAACATCAGGTATTTTATTCTTTATTTTCTCTTTACTTTATGTAAATGTATAATTGTAGTAATGTTCTTCTAAATAAAAACATTAATAAATTTAGCTATTACAACTCTATTAAATTTATTTTAGTGATTGTGTATTTCTTAATTGTATATAATATTATGTTAGATATATTTTAAAATACCAATATTGCATTAACATTTCTTTTCTTTTGTCAGGCATGTAAGCTTGTCTATTTAGGTACCATTATTAATATTGAGTACTAATTTATTCCTTGTTAACAATACTTTAGGAGTAATGGTTAATTTTTATTTTCTTAAATAAATCAATGTTTTAAGAAATTGATCAATCTTTACATTGTGATATTATTGTTGTATTAATTGTTAGTATAAATAAAAAATAATTTATTATTTTCATTTCTACACTAAAAACTCTATTAATTATGTTGATAAAATGATAATTAGTTATTACACTTTTAGTGAATACCTGTTTCATATTTTTTATTCTCTGCCTATTTTACTACGTACTTAATAGTTACTTCTTAAGACCTTAGATATCACGTGAAAGAAATTCCATCACATTGGCAGAAATGGTAATCCAATTTCATTACTGGACACGTATTTTAAATTACAAAATAACTTTTTAAATTAGCAGCTTAACAGTTCAAGATGTTGTCATAACTGAAATTGAAGCATTTCTGTATGTGTAGTAATTAAAATAATACATACTATAATTTTCACACAATTATCAATGTCATCTTTGACATGTGCAGTCCGAAAAAATAATTTATTTTATCAAACACTTTTATAGACACTAGAATTGTGTGGTTGCCATTTAAGAGATTTTATTTCATAATCGATGCTTTTATTAAAGATTTAGCATAATTATTCAAAATTCTATTGTAATTACTAATTATTATGTTAATTAAACACTAAATCAAAGAAAATAAGAACTTTTTAAAAAAATTGTCTATTTAGTTGTATCGCACATTCTGTATGTTCTATCAGTAAGAATTAGTTATTAATAATTGTATTATTGATTGTTGTAGCTGTGGAAAAACCAGTTGAACAAGAAGAAACAGTATTGCCTACAGAGTCGACAGTGAAAACTGATGAAGTTTCCCAATAATCATGATTTATAACCTCTTCTTTTTAAATATTCAGTGACAAGAGAAGCATTTCTTTTAATATATTTTTTTACTTAATATTATTATTAAAGTTAGGATATTATGGGATATGGTTTTAATACTCTTAATTTTATATTATTAAATCTTAATACATTTATTTTTAGTAGTAGCTAAATAAGTGTAGCAACAGATTTAATACTTTATGCTGAATTATTTGTGTTTAACATTTATATCTAGAAAATTATTATACATCATATTTTGGTTTCTTATATAAAAATAATAGTAAGTTAATAAAAATATATTAATTACTAATCAAATACAATTCAAGTAGCTGTGCATGTTAAATTTATGAATTAGGTTTAAATGATGTACAGATAAAATTAAGCTTAATCTAATTTAACATTAAAGAGTATGTTCAAGCATTTAATAATTTATTTTAATAATTAATTGGCAGGAATAAAATTTTCATTGGTAAACTCTATAAGTAATAGACATTTACTATAGTTAATAACATATTACAAAAATAAAATATATTACTTTTAGAACATACTTATGAGTAATAATAATACATTGTTATCAAATACTTAAAGCTAAACAAAATACCATGTTCAGCGCATTGAAGATAAAAGTATAAGATTGTGCTGCTTTTGTGCACAAGCCATGCGTGGTGCACACTGTACAGTTAAGATAGATCCTGATTTTTGTTTTAAATTGTTAACTTTTTCATTATTTAATATAATTATTATAAAAACAAAGATTTACAACATAGATTACCTGCACATATACAATTGTAAAAGTGTAAAGAAACATATTTAGCTGTCTAAAATACATAATATACTCATTCTTGTTATATAAAATAAACTACTTATTGGTACATAGATCATTCATATTTCGTCAGTCGCTTTTATCACAGTATTATACATCTTTTAGTTGTTTGTGAATTAAAATTAATTGAGTTCTTTTTAAAGACTTCTTATACCAAATTGTCTATGATTACAATGATTCTACAGTTTTATTTATACAATACAATTAAAAAAAAAAATTAATTATTTCGATTTAATCAAATACAATTTACACATCAATTGGGCTACTAAAAAAAAAAAAAAATAATAATAATAATAATAATAGTAAACCTATATAAAATTGATCAGTACGTTTCAACAAAAATCGTACAACATATTTTGTGCTTTTTATAAATTATATTTTGTCTTAAACTTGGATCTTAATTAAAATATTACTGATTGCTAATTACAATACCTAAATTGAGGATTTGATGTAATTATACAAAAATTAACAATAACTGTCTACACTTTTCTTCTAAATTAGCATGAAAAAATCTATTTTAAAATTAAAATTATTGCTGTTAGTCATATAATTATAATTTATTAATTTAATATACATGCATATTAAATAAACATAAAATTGTATAGTAACTTTTAATCTTAAAACAATATATAATTGCATTTTTTATTAACATACACTACGATGCGATTTTAATTAAACACAATGCAAGTTTATTTACTAACCATAAAATAAATATTGTGTCCAATGCAAAATAACATTAAACAGTTAACCACCAAGTTAACACTGGTACCACAACATAATTGATTGTCATAAAAGCAACTAAAAATAAATTTGGAATGTCCGAATAATCACATGTGTATGCCAATAAAATCTTAAATAATAAATACATAGGACTAGCTCAAAACCTAAGAGATATATAGAAAGAATTATATACTTGGTATGGAGATTATAATCTGAGCTTAAGCTTTGTGCAGTTACTAACAGGCTATGTTAGAATAGTAGGCACTATGATTGGCCTTATTGGCCATAAATAATAGAGTTACGTTTGCTAGATACCCAACGCATAAATATGCAAAATATTAGAATCATGGTAATAGTTAACATTAAAAGGAGACTAGCAATGATTGATTTCTCCAGAAAACCCAAACTCGCAGGTGGAGAGGCACCAACTCCAACCACCATAGTCCTGAAAACAAAAGTAACTTGACAAAATGCACATCAAAATAACACATAAATACAAACATTTACCAATAAAGATAATTAGATTTTGCATAATAATTATCTTTGGGCTCTCCAAATGACACATTAAATGCTCTTTTCAGTCTTAGTGATTCATTAGAGAATAAATGATTTCCGTACAATTTTATCAATGGAGTATTAATCCAGTCAGTTTCAACTGAATGATTATTAACACGATATTGAACTGTTGAAGAAGAATTAAATGCATGTGTGTCAGGTGCTCTGTATACTACTGGTTTCCAACTTATGTAACCACCACCTTCTTGATCATCACCTTTTGCATCAATCAAATAGTTCTAAAATTAAATACATAGAGAAATATTAAAAATAGTTATACTAAATGAATACTTATTAATAGGCGATAAATTTGTTAATGTTCACAATGTCAATCAAAATCTAAAAAAATAATAAATATTGTGTAAAACCAAACTATAATAAGTATTCTATTTAATACATATTGGGTAATGTACACCCAATAAACACTTGGTGTTCCTAAAAACAATTTATAGTATAACTAGTTATACTTAAGTATAATGCAATCAATGATGACACCCATATTTATCAACTTTGATAATAACACTCGTTCATTGTCAATGCCATAAGCCAAACTATCTCAAATAGGGGACAAACACACACACAAACCTTTGCATTTATGATATTAATAGGAGCAGTAACATAATAATTCAGGGTCAAAGCTAAAGTTAAAGCTGTTTCAAGATCAAAGAAACATTAATCAGAAACAAGTTATAGATTATTTATCCAAATAGAATGCATTTAAAATGTGGTAAACAATACTGCCAGTGACAACATTTCATTGGTCTGAACGTAGCTCAACACATACAGTAATTATGTGTTGTTTTAATATAACAGTAACAATTTACAAATTTAATTGTGTTATGACTTACCAAAAATGTGCCACCAGATAATTTATCATCTGAAAATGTATTATATGATATATCTTCAGATTTGTTGAATGGGAATGAACTAAACGAAAGTAACTCAACAGCAAAACGTGATTGAGGATAATCAATTTTCATATGATCAAGTGTAAGTGTAAGTTCGCCGGATTCAGGAGTGTGAATAAGATGAGGCAAATTAGCCCCTTGATCTTTTTTTCCGTAAACTCGTAACTAAAAATAATTTTTATAAAATTATTAAAATTAAATCCAATACAATTTGAAGATAATATATTAAGTAATGGGTAAATAAGTTTAAGTACAATTGATGAAATCTTTCTCACGTTACGGTTTAAATACTGATTTGAATTTTATTATTATTTAGTACTATTAGGATATGCTATATATCCACATACTAAAAAATTAAATACCAACTATAAATTTCATAATGTTCAATTACCTTCATTAGAAAAAATAATTTAAAGAAACACACATCACAAAAATTTATATTTTTAATTATTATAAAATCTTAAACTACTGTAGTTGAAAGAACTATTAGAATATATTTTAGAATAACTGCGTGATGTCATTGGGCTGAACTTATCATAATTGTCTATTCTACACGTGTAAAAGTTGCTCACTTTACACAATGATGAATCAATTTATACATGTTGTTTTAATATTTATTTATGTAGTTTAATGTAACTGTTTGTGCTTTAAACAATAGAAGTATCAGAATTTTAATACAATGTTAAGTTTTTTAAATATTAAAAATACTAATAGAGATATTTGTTGTTTAAGATGCAACTGTTTTACACAGGTGTACTTAACGCAATTACTTTTATAAAATTGAATATTAATAAAAAAAAAACTTAACACTAAAACAATCCTAAGTAATTCCACTAACGTTTTCAGTGCATAAAACCCGTCTACTAGGTTAAAATAATTTTGAAAATATACTTTGAAGGTTAATTACTGTGTGAAACAAACAACTTTTACACATATAAGATAGATAGTTACTGCAAGCCCAGCCTACTGACATCATGCGTCTTTATTGAATTACGAAAAGCTCATTGAATAATGTAAGAACGTAAAACTACAGGGTGGGGCGTAGATACCTACTTCCTTTTTTACTATTTGAAAATACACCGCACCCTGTAAATCATTTTTCTTAAAATTGACCAATCTTTCAAAATAAAAATACTTATTTGATGTCTTTTGTGCTTTTTTGGTTGTAAATGTATGCGCTAAATTGTTACCAATCAGCAATCATTTATTGAAAATATTTTCACTGCTCATAATTTACTTTTATTAATAATTAATAATAATTATTATTATCAGTCTAATTCATAAATAAATTCAAGGTCATTTAGTATAGATGTATTTACTATAAGTACTTACTGTGATTGATATGTTGCCAGATTTTGAAATGTAAGCTGCTCTATAATTAGTAGCGGTAATAGTCACTTCTACTTCATCACTGGTGTTTTTTGATGTAGTTATAGTCCATGTAAACTGTTTAAAATTCATTGTAATCAAATTTTTGCCATTTTCCATTTGGGCTGTATCATCAATATCGTTAAACTCGTACAACTTAAATTAAAATTAATCATACAATGTAAGTAACCAAATACCTAATCCAAAGAATTCAGAATATAAACTTTTTTTTTTTTATACTATATACTCACATTATTGAAAACAGATGCATAAGTATAACTGGGAGGTTTTGTAAATGTAATGGAATTATAATCACTCGGTAACGTATAATTTACGTGAATAACAGAATCTCTGTCTGTGGTTAAGATGACTAACGATGGTTTGCTGGAGAAATCAAACAAAAAATGCACCGTGTCATTAATACCCTCAGAACGAATGTAGAACAGTTTTGATACATTTTCACATTCATCAGCCAATGAACATCCTGGATTGTACTCGGCATGTAGCTATTATAAAAAATACACAAGGTGTTTAGACAAATAAGAATCAATATTATCAATAATACAATTATATTAGGGTTTAGTAGCATTAATTAAACTGAGATGAGAAATATTTAAAGTTATATTAACAATAAAAAAAAATATTAATATCACAAAAGTTGGGATTGCAATACCTACAGTTGTTTTAAGGACATGGGAGATAGACAATATTCATAGTATACAATAAATTTGTAACTTAACTAAGGTACTAAATTTAGGAAAGTACTTAGGTACCTAATTCACTGTAACTTAATCAGTTACTATAAAATTAAGTAAGTAACTTTCCCACTGCCCGCTTAAGACTAATGTAAAAGAATGCATTGCACCATAAGTAGAAACCTAGGTACCTATCTAATTACAAACGATCGTTTTGTTCTATGCCAACAATAATTTGAACCTGACCTTCTAACAATAACTGAAACCCGGACTGAAGCATTTCAATTTCCTCAACTTTTAGTTAGGTAGTCGGCGTATGTAACCAGTTTTGTACTCGCTATTCTGTAAAATGTCTATATTGGAACAGGATTTTGTACCACCAAAAAGAAACTACTGGCACTTTTGTTAGTAGACAAGAAATACGGCGTGCAAGGGACTAACGGACCGGGCCCCCCAAAAATAGACAGTGTCGTTAAACAGGCTTTTTTAAGTCGGGGTCCAATGATCAATCCGGCAGTACAAGACTTAATCTAGCACAGAGCTTTCTGCTGTATGCAAGTACGGAGTATGCGACAGTAAGCAGACAGCGGGCTTCCACCAATCGGGTTTGTTTCAGCAGCTGATCATCAAACCACAATGATTAGAATTGGTTCTAAGTACTGTATTCCACCGACGTGAAATTGCACGATTCGTTATGAACGTAAATAGAGGGGGGTTGAATCCCTCCAATAACGTCCACAATAAAATCCAAAATAGTCTCTCATGATGAAACAAAAATGACTCTAGCCCACACTTCTCCAAAAATTTTTTACTAAAAATACGCCGACCGATTTCAAACTAATTCAAAGGTCTGTTGTTCATGGGGCAGACCAAACAATAATAAAATTGTCGTTAACCTTTCTGTCGGCAAGCGTCGAAGAGACGACGACGGACAAAACGCACAGTAGACTAGCGACTACGTTCATTTTCGTTGTAGTCGTTGTAGATACGGCAAATGACAATGAAAAAAACTGACGAAACGGCTGACCGAACAGTACGCGGCTGGCGACGAAACGGCACTAAAGTCTAAAATAAAAAACGCGAACGGTCAACAAAGAGTCAGACTGAAAACGAACAAAATCACGTTTGATGTTTAACGCACGACAATAGAGATAACGCGCTCTCGTTGTTCTTTTTTTTATATAATTGTATAACTATACTAAAGAAAAAAAAAATAATAACACGTCGTAATGCGACTACTATTGTGTTTACTCATTCAATTGGAATTATTGTAACCGTCATTGGACAACCGATAATGGAGACAAAAAAAACTTGTGAGATTGCTCCTGCTGTACCCGCGTATGCAAACAATCAACAAAAAGACGCGTTACGGTAATAATTATTAATTGTTCGCGGGTCGCCCTTAATATGATTTCTATAGTAAAGTTGCCTTCGGTATCTACGCTATCATACGAACAAAACAAACAACCCGACCGCGCGGAAATACGGTTAATTCGGACGCACCGGCGTTTGGTGGACACACTGCAACACCGGTCGTTGTTTACACTGAGTAAAGTTTGTTGTGTTAACGATTTCTTCTTATCGTATTGATAAAAGTCGCGGTCGCTCCGTAATTTTAAAATTATGATGAAAATTCAAAATTAAAACGTGCCGACTTTCGACATTTTCGAGCACATCGGTTATCGCCCAATAAATTATTATTCGCTAATCCTGTAAACCACCACGGTTGAACGCGTGGCCCTCCTGGCGCCCTCGTTTGGTGTTTAAACCCGAACACGATTTGTTTTCCGATTATTTCGAATGCTTTAAATCTGGACGAACACAACGCGATGTTGGCCGCCACCAACCCACAAGTAAAGACGGTCGCGCGCCCGGCGTTTTTCGCTTTCCCGTCCGCAAAACATGCGCGGCGTCTACGATTCTTTACTTTTACTGTCTCGTGTTTCAGATATTCATACCTTTTGGGCGGCATCACGTAAAAAACAGATTTATCGGCGAGGTAAAAACGCCGTCAGTGGGCTACTACGATCGGCCGGAACTTCATGCTGACGAGTTTCTATGCAAGAAAACCGCGGGCCTAACTCTGGACGAAACGACCAATACGACCGTAGGTTTTTTTTGTTCACCTCATATGAGAATACAATAGAATTCGGAACACCACCTGTTAAACAGTTTTACGCCGCGTCGTTAGTTTTTTAATGCTCTCTCGAATTTGTTGTTGTATTGCAATGAAACTTATGAACAATTATATATTGTGGGGTTTGCTTGTCTTATGATACTTTTTTATTAAATTGTGTTTTAGTCTCAAGAGAGTTTTATTTTGAGAGAAAAAGAAGGAGCGGAAGAAGAACTGTATGTATCCGGTAAAATAGTTGTGCATAGCCGGGGAAATGCGTGCAAATCTATTGCTGATAAAGAAAACTATACTCCAAGTGGTAGGTTGTTGGTCTGTACGTATACAATGGAAACCAATGTTAGTCATGCTTTGTGGAGCGAGTTAAATATATCACCTGAAGAAAATGATGGTATAAAATCTAAAGGTATGTTTAAAATGTTGATTAATCGTCACTCTCTGTTATTCGTCATCGGTCACTGTAAAAAAAAAAAAAAGTTTAAACATAAATGCAGTTTGTACCAGAGCTGTTTTTGAAAATTTTTTTTTTTTAAGATGTATATTTTGACGACAAATTCAATGGTGTTTTCATAATTGGCTGCTTGCACTTTGGAAGATACATAAAAAAAAACTGAAAAAACCCGATTTTTCAAAAATCTTAATTTTCAAAAATGTACTTTTTCAAAAAATTTTTATTTTTCAATTGGTGTATTTTTTTATGATAATAACAATTGTGAAATAAAAATAAAAATATCTTATATACTTTGGAAGTTATAACACAAATGGTGTCAAAATAACTAATTTCTCAATACTGTTGTTTTACCTAGTAAAATAATCAATTTTGATAATTTTTAATTTTTTTAAATATATATATATTTATATTTATTTTTTAATTTTAAAGTTTTTTTATTGATGTAAAAATTTGGCTATTGTACTTACTTTTACAGTTATACCCATATTAGAACATTATGGTTTAAAAATTTAATGTTTTTAATAACAACGTTCTATATGGCGCTTATGTATCAAAAAATTCGATTTTAATAACCACACAATAGTTCCCGAACTATATTTAGTACTCCTAAATTTGAACCCATTGAATACCTATTAATACTTATATAGCATTTTGCTAACATAATTTACACAGTTTGTGTCTTGTATAAATGTGTGTTTGTTTTTGTTTTCTAGAAAAAATTGTTCCTTGCATTTGTATTGTTGATGCAAAAAAAATAAGTTTATATTCTGAAGGAGGTGATGTTTGGCATACACCATTATATTTTAAGGTAAATACTCATTATTTTAATATATACTTACTTATTTTAATTCCTAAGAAAGATTAAATATTAACTATTTTATCATGATTAAAATATATGTAAATAATTTAACTTTTTTAATGCATCATATATAGTTAAGTTTTAGACTGTAATAGTTAAATAATACGTACATATGTTTGTTTAAAAAACAATTTTTTAAGATAAAATTATCTTCTATCCTCTAAGGGGATTGGGTACCAGTCGTTTTTAAGGAGTTTTGTTTAGGCAATATTATGATAATTTCTATAACGTGTTGTCTTTGCGTGAGTAGTAAATGAATGTTATCAGTGTATGTGGTGCTTTTTCCAGGAAGGTGTCCTGCTAGACTCACACGCAAGCACACATCACCATTTTAAAAGAATTAAATATTTTTATGTTCCTAAAACAATAATATAGACCTAAAAGCTAGAGTCAATTTTGTTCCCTTAAAATGAACCGAATCTAATTCTGAAAAAAGATTTTGATTCTTCAATCTTTTTTCTAGGTTATTGTGGGAGTCAATTTTTTATTTTATGTGTCATATTGTTTTTGCGTTAACCAAATAATTAATATGATATTCAAATATATTTTCAACTGAAGTATTGAAAATCGACTCCCACAATAACCTAGAAAAAATGTTAAAGAATCACAATCTTTTTACAGAACTGAATTTGGTTCATTTTAAGAGAACGAATTCGACTCTAGCTTTTAGGTCCAACACTGCAAAAATTCACCGTGCCCAATCCCCTTAAACATCGCTTTAAGTCTTTAGGTGGTATATGTATATTTGTTTAAAATGTATTAAGTTTTAAATATATTTAGGTTACATCTGTTTGGAATACAAATTATGGCATTTTAATTGAAAGGGATTTAGGTAAAGTATCAATTGATGTAGCTGGGAAATCATTGCCATTGCCAACTATATACTCACTGAGCCAGCCATTGAAAGAAGTTCTGCCTTTATTCTTATTAAAACAAGGTATTTTTTCTATATTATTATTATTTTTATCTATTTATATTTATGTTTATTTAAAAATTGTAACATTTTGGTACTGCATTTGCTCATAATTATTCATGTTACATTTAAAAATTATTGTTAAATTCATTATTACTTTCAGTATGTATAATGTAACTAAAAACTATTTATACACAACATAATTTCTAGGAAGTGTTTTACAATACGCCAGAGACAGTTTAACTACTATAGTGTTCACTAGCACAGAATTCAATATTTGTCTGATGTATGATACTTTAATTGGTTTACATAGTGTGTGGAAGATTAGAAAACCTACTGAAGAAGTAATTTATTTTGTTATAAATTAAACTAATCGTAAATATTTTTGTGTATTGTTATTTAATTTTTAGGAGTACAACATTATGTGTGGCCATGATTCAATGTATTCTGCTACAAATTTATCGACTCATCCTAGTAATTATAATCAAATAAATGCTATGTCAAACTCTTTAGTGGCCGGATCAGGGTTTTTAACAGATAGGTGAGAGTATTTTATTGATATTAATTTGTATTTATGCTATAAATATATAATAATTTATGTACATTAATTGATTTATTTTTAGACTGTCATTAAATCATCCTGTAAACTCAAGTCCATTTGCTTTCAACAATAGACGAAGTACTCCCAATATAATCTCACCATTTCATACTCAGAGTCCTTTGGCTGCAATCAGGTTCTATATTAAAAGTTCATTTTTAAGATATGTACGTATTCGATTTATTTATATTGTATGTTTAATTTTTAGTCATTACAATAGTCCTGTTTGGAATAGTCCATCCAATACTTCAAAGAAAAGTTTACGTCCAAATGTTACAATTACTAATAGTGTAAACTACAACTCTCCACTATCAATATCTCGTATTGCTAATGCTAGACTTGGTCATGGAAACATGTATGAAGATAACAATTCTAAGCCAGTTAGTCCGGATATTTGTTTAGAGTATATGTGGACTGAAAGTATTAAAGGGTATTTGTTTTAAATACATTTTTACTCTATAATTATAACAAATTAAATTTCTCTTTTTAGTTTCTTTGTCTGTTATATTTATGTATTTTATAAAAAAAATAATATATAATGTATATGATATATACAAATGTTGGTCTTACATAGCACAATGAAAAAAAATAGACTGAGATGGTTAAGGCATGTGATATAAGGAGAGAAGAATCTAAAACAGTAAAAAAGCGGTTATGAAAATGAAGGTTTAAGGAAAAATATGTAAATGAAGACTAAAGAAGAGATATATAAAAACAATTGAAATTATATAAGGCTAGGGATGTTAGAGTGTGTGTGTGTGTGTAAGAGATGTGGCCTATGTGACCTCAAATTGATAAGCAGGAGGCAAAAAAGGAAAAATATAAATTTTTCACCATATATTATGATTCATTTGAATTCCATTTTCATTATTAGGAGTCAAGAATCATGTGCTTCTACAAAAGTATTTATTGCCTCCAACTTTGTCAAAGAACAATTTTTATGTTACCTTTTGCCTCTAAAAAATCAGCTTGTGTGTGTTGGATTGGAAAGCTCAGAAACAAATGCCAGCAATATTATTTTAGGAAATATTACTGTGCTCTTAGCAAAAGATGCAGCATATTTAGCAGTAATTATTAATTTAACCTATTTGTTGAATTTTTTAGCTTCAAGCTCATTATAATTATCATAAAATGTGTGTATTTTTTTTTTATTCTAGTCTAAAAATTTAACTGTAATAATTGATTGCCAAAACAAAATTGTTCTTTATTCTGGAGTATTAAGTATTGGTTCTGTTCAATTCGGAAGTATGTTTTCAATGTTTGATGAAAATACATCATACTTTAATACAGCCAATAAATCATCATTTGGAACACCGTTGATAAAGTAAAAACATAACTCACTTCAATATACTAATTCTTAATTTTATATTAATCAACTCTTTAATTGGTGCTTTTTATTTTTTATTTCTTTTAATACTTTTGTCCTTCACTTTCTTTGTAATTACTGTTGACATACATTTGTGTACATTTACGTTTAAATCACGCGAAATGAAATGTTAACCAAAGTATTTTGTAAAGGAGTTAAAAATATCTGTTTTTATTTTATAAGTAAACATTTTAACATACTTTAGTCAAAAAATTACAACCAATTCATCAATCAAAAGTTATCAACCAATTCATTTATTGTATTACCATGTAAATTGCCGTATGGCTTAATATATTAAAATTAATAAATTAAATTTAGTCGAAAAAGTTTATTGTCATCTACAAGAAATGAAAGTAATGTACAGATGAATCCAAGTATTTTTCCAACTTCTGAGTGTGATGCTCAATATTCTGAATCGTCTATAAATTGTATGTCAAAAATGGAAGTAAAATGTTTGAGAGATCCAATACAATCTCGTGTTACATTAGTAAGTTTAATTTAATTAATTTTTATTTATTACTATACAATTTTTCTAACTTAATTTATTATTTTTTTCATTATAAATAGGTTCATGTAGATGGAAGTATGATCCGAGTAGATTTTCCAGTTATTAGCTCATCACCATTAGGTAAATTGTAATACTTAAGACTATATTAGTGTAATCATAAATGACTTCCTGAAGTATTATTCTAATTTTTAGTTACTAAATGTTTGAATACATTAAAAAATATTTTAAAAAGAAATGTTGCCATGGAATTAATGGTAAAATGGTATACAGTAAGAAATGCACCGGGTACGCAAAATATATCAGGTGAAGAAGAATGGAAATTATTTCTTCAGATGTTACTTGGACTTATAGGATATAATTTAGAATCATTGCCATTAACACAAGAATCCTTGAATGCTATAAATGATACTCCGACCAAGTCTAAAAAACAAAGAGTTTTAGATATAGGCAGTAATAATGATTGGACTTATATGTTAAAATCATCATTTCATAATATGAAAGGAAATAAAATAGCCGTTTCTCTGGGTTTGAAAAATAGAGAAAAAAATAGCTGTTCTCAAAATGTTTATCAACAAACAATACCTAAAAGCAATATTGATACAAACTCAATATTATTTCCATACATATATGACATTTTATTTTCTATGCATTTAGTTTACGAAGTACGTATTACAATATTTGTAAAGTAAAATAGTATAAAAATAATTAGTGGGCTTTGTTTTTTTTTTTTTTTTAAGGACTTAAAACTTAATACAATGAAAATTAATTTATTACCTATGATTGTACAGTTGTTATATCAATTAGCAGCTGATTTAAAGTTGGATGAATATGTTTTTCATTATTGGAAAGATCATCCTCTTTTATGTAAAAGAAATCATTTATCATTAGATGTGAGTAATTTGTGGCATATAAACATTAACATAACATTATTTTGATCTCGTACTTATATTCCAGACAAGTCAGTTTAGTAATGACAATCTGGAAAAACTTGAGATGCCATCGTATTTTGAATCAAGTCCACCAGACATATTTAGATTGTGTTTTTTGTTAATGAAATATGATGAAACAAATCCTTATCCTTGTATAGAAAATGTAAATAGAAGAACAAGAAATATCATTCAGGTAAGAAAACAATTTAAGAATGTTTATACTGTGAATTCTACCAATGATGTCCATTTTTAAATTTAAAAAAAAGTTATCCCTCAATTTGTTGTAATCAAATTACCTCATGTAAGTTTCATCAGTATAATCAATTACATACAAATATATTTTAATTAACAATTGATTTTTTTAATAATTTTTCAAGTATTATTAAAATTTAGAAAAATAAATACCTAACCATTCTTGTCAAATTTACAGTTGGTTTAGCAACACTTTCAGGAATTTTGAGTATGCAATTCGGTGGTTGATGCTATTAAGTATATAAACATATTTTCAAGGTGAAATTAAAAAAAAAAACAATTTTGTGTACTAATTGTCTTAAATTCTAGTCTTCTATTTTATGACCAAACAGAGCCCGGGTTTAATAAATATTGAAAATGTTTAAATAAATATAATATGTATAGGGATTGTACTAGTTTAAAATATATCATTACAATTCTTTGTGATGATATAAAATAGGTGGCAAATAGTTGGCTGCCTGAATTAATTGGTGGGACAGTGTTCTACCAAGATGAGCTGATCAGCTACGGAGCTCAGTTCTGGGTGAACTATTGGTGTCGTTTACCTATGTGATATATTGGGTCAATTTGTGCGGTTTCCCTTTGCAATTTGTTTAAATAGTTTTTAATAATATGCTGTTGCTGTATACATTACCTTTTGGCCATTTATGATTTATTATATTTCAATAAATATAATCTATCTATTGAATACCTAAACTAAAGTAGTTAAATGTTTGTTCTATCCTCTCTAAAAAATACAACTTACAAATTTTTCTACCTAACTGTTGACAAATATAAGAATCATTGTAATACATTGTGTGTTATATTTATTATTTTGACAGATTTATGGCTTGTTATGTTTAAAAAAGAAATCTCAGATAAAAGCACTAATTAAAACTATTAATCCTGTTGGAGTAAAACCATACAAAAATGATTGCATTGTTGTAGATGGTGTTAATCTAAAAAGTAAAATTTTAAAATATCACCATGCCACTTTGTTTATGTCTAAAATTGGTAAAATTTTATATTTTATTATATAATATTTTAGCTATAAAACATATAACGACTAAAATGTTTAATTATAATAGGAATTACCCAACAGACTTTATTGACATATCCACCTGGAGTGGCTATTTTGTTGTGTGATGTTATTGATAAATGCAGAGATCAACCACCTACAAATTGGCCAAAATCAGCTTATGAATTAATTATGCGAGAAGATTTAGCATCACAAAAACTTGATATGGTTCATGCTGACAACAGAGAAAAAAGAAAAACTATTGATGTTGAAAAATTAATTGACTGGAATGATACAAACGAAACAGAAAAAAATATTGTTAAAGATGGCATGGAAAATCTAGATGATGAGGTTGGTATTAATTTCTGATGTTACTTGCTTTAATTAACTTAGCATTTAACTTTGTTTGAATCCAGTCCAATGAGAATGTGCCAATCTCGGGCATATTGACTGCCTCAGTAATTGCTGAAGCCCAAATGTTTAAACCTTTTTCTCCTAAATCCCAATTGATAAATTTAAGGAAAGGAATTGAAATCTTGGCAATCTATCAACTGTCAGTTTATATATCATAATTAATGCGTTGTCTTGCTGAATAGAATATAGTTGGTTTGTAGGCTATGTAAAAAATTTATATGTTCTTTTGTACACTGATTCTAAGTTGTGTTTACACGTCATTCTCTACTATTCAAATGTTACATACGTTAGATTCTCCTATACTTCAATATTATTTTATATAAGCGACTTTTATTTTAAAGATGTCTGAAACTGCAGATGACCATTGTACTTATAAAAAAAAAGGAACTGATTGGTTTTTAAAATGTGTCACCGCATAGTTTAATTAACTCTTATGACGGGGGGTCTCTGGTGTTGAATGTGTTAATGATCATGTCTCACTTGTATCACTATTAGTTGTAGGTATTTATGGTATATTGGTATCTTTGATGTATTTGATTATAAATTTGATTTTAAGAGTTTAATTATACCTAGTTCCACTCATGACTCTTTCATTTTCTTCATGGTACATATTATTCTTGTTATTCACCAACATATTAGTTGACCACTGATCAAATTTCAAATTTGTTACTGATATGTGTTACGTTTAAATTATTCCTTGACATAACAATGTTTTTTGTCATTGACACACAATGCTATTGACTTGTTTAAATTATTTAACTTCACTGTCGTGAAGTTATATTACACTGAAAAATATTACATTCTCAGACAAGAGGACACATATGGCATACCTTTACCTAATGATTGTTCTTATATTTATGTTTTTAAAATTATTGTATTTGTAATAATTGTATGTATTTAGTTAAGTGCTGATAATTGTATCCTGATTCAAATTAAGGATTTTTGTGTGGTGTGACTAACACTCAAAATCAGTTATTTTCTTAGTTCCAGTAATTTATACATAGTAAACAGTTAAATGTATTATATTTTAATGAACTGTTGCTCTTCTTTGTGAAAAATCCAAACAATGTTATAAATTATAATTGTTTATTTTAGGTTATGAAATTGTTATGGAATAAAGATCATCGTGTAACAGATGTAAAAAATTTCTTGCAGTCATGTCATCCAGTAACTGTAGGTATCAAACAACCACCAGAAGCTAGTGATCATGACTTTGTTGAAGAACAAGAAAAATATTTGTATTCTATTTGCTCAAGAACAATGGCTCTGCCAGTTGGAAGGTAAAAAAATTTTTTTAGTGTTAAACTCTTTTGAGTAATTTAAACTTGTATCTATTATGTTTTAATTTAACTATAAATTATTAATTATCATTATTATTATTGTAGGATAAAGTTATTACAATAAACAATAACAAAAAAATTATTTGTATTATAAATATACTATAATATGCTTGATGCATTTAAATTAAATTGTTATTGTTATATTTCAAATTAATTGTATAAAACTGTTTTTATGAAAAATTATTTAATACAGTTTAGAAACAATAAATTATTATACTTGAAATTTGAAAATAAAGTTTCTGAGCTATAAATTGTGCATAAAATCCCTAACATATTTGTAGTAGATTTCTAAATTATTAAATTTAAAATTTACCAACGTTGTTTTTATATTAAGGTGAAAATAAATAGTAGTAAAGTTTTTAAAATTTTAAAATGCATATAGCATACAAAAATTGAAGTATTTCAAAATTGCATTATATGTATAAATTTTAATTTGTCTGTACAGTGAACACAATATTCAAATCTAACTATTCATGTATTTTTCTTACATGCATACATACATTTACTAGTTAACTTTAAATGATAAAGCTAATTAATCAATAGCAAAAGTAACTTTACTGTATTAATTGTTTTTTAATTTTAGAGGGATGTTTACTATGAGGTCGGTTCAACCGGTTGTAACTGAACCTTTACCATTACCAAAACTGTGTTTGTCTGGGAAAACCCCTCGTGGTGCTGCAGTTGAACTTACCCACATAGATATTGTTCCCAATATGAATCTTTGGCCATTATTTCACAATGGAGTAGCTGCTGGACTTCGAATCATGCCATCAGCAGATGATATTGATTCTACTTGGATTCTTTATAACAAACCAAAAGTAATGTATCTTAATATTTACTTCTCAGTTCACATGTTTTATTTTATAACTCATGTATTAGTTTAATATCAAATTTTGTAGAGCGTTCCAGAAGCATTACCAGAACATGCTGGATTTCTTATGGCATTAGGTTTAAATGGACATATTACTAATTTAGCTACAATGAATACTTATGAGTATTTATGTAGATCTCATGAAATGATTAGTATTGCCATACTTATTGGATTAGCTGCAGCTAAAAGAGGTATTTAATATTATGATTTACTGTATTATTGTATGCTAATAAATAATAGTATAGGTTTGAGCTTGTAATTAGCAGTAATTAGCCTAATCTTAATTCACAAAGATTAACATATTTTAAGTAACTACTAGTTACTTAAAACTATTAGCCCAACTTGGCTAATTAATACTCATCGCTTGCTTAAATCTATATTATTAGTAATTACTGAGTAATTTAAAAATATAAGTACTTGGAAATTAATCAACTTAAGTTAACATTTAAGTAAACATTTTTAGCAACATTTAATAAAGTCAGTTTTAATGTGATTATTAGGTACTATGGATACAGAAGTTACTCGTATGTTATGCATCTTCATTGAATCATTATTACCTCCAACTACTATTGAATTAGATATGAGTCAAAACCTGCAAATTGCAGCTTTGTTGAGTATTGGTCTTCTTTACCAAAACACTGCTCATAGACATATAGCTGAAGCGCTATTGTCTGAAATAGGTCGTCCACCTGGTCCAGAAATGGATAACAGTATTGACAGGGAATCATACTCATTAGCCGCAAGTCTTGGACTTGGTTTAGTTGTATTAGGAAAAGGGTCTGATGTTGTAGGCCTTAGTGATTTGTCTATTGCTGATCAGTTGCATTACTATATGATTGGTGGACACAAAAAACCTCTTACTGGTTAGTAAAATATTATTAGTATATTGTATATAAATATATGTTTAATTTTTTTTGTGCTTACATGAATAATATTAGTTATTATACTACCATAAACATATTATGTGATGCATTGATTTGCTTTAAAAACTCTTAATGCTTTATTCCTATGTGTACAATAATTTAGTTTTGTTTAATTATATTAAAATTGTAAAGTAATTAAATGTTGTTAACTTGTATTTTTATGAAGGAGCACAAAAAGACAAATATATTAATCCTAGTTATCAAATACGAGAAGGTGAAATGGTGAATGTAGATGTTACTTCAAGGGGTGCAACATTAGCTTTAGGAATGATGTATTTTAAAACAGGAAATCAGTGAGTTATTGCTTTTCCATACTTAGTTTTATAGCTTATTTGTTATTTTGTTATTTAGAGCCGTAGCAAACTGGATGAGTATACCGGACTCTCCTTATTTATTGGATTTCATAAATCCTGAATTTATTTTACTTAAAATGTTGGCTAGAGGCCTTATAATGTGGGATTATATACTGCCAACAAGAAATTGGATAGAACAGTTTGTACCACAGTCTATTCAACGCTTTTGCCTAGTAAAGCCTAAACCGGGAATGGCCAATCCAGATTTAGAAACAATTAAGTATGTTATAATTATTACATAAATTGAATAATTAATATAATAATTTACAAATTGTTATATCAATTAATCATATATGGATAGAAATTGGTCAATGATGATTTAATAATAATCCATTTACTTTTAGTCAAACATACTGTAACATAGTAGCTGGCTGTAGTATGGCAATGGGCTTACGTTTTGCTGGGTCTGCTAATGAAGAAGCGTTCAATACTATATTATTTTATTGCCAAATGTTTATATCATTATGTAGTAAATCAGTTGCTGAACTTTGTGGTAAATCAACAATTGAAACTTGCATTAATGTTACTCTCATATCACTGTCTATGGTAAGTTGATTCTTGTAATAGCATTAAAACCATATTTATATTAAACTAAAAAGAAAAAGAAATAATAAATTATTTGAAAACATAAAAACTTGCATATTTGCTTGATAAAATAAAAAAATATATTTTTGTGTATGTGAGACATATTTCTGCCAAAACATTTTTAATAAATGATATTTATTTGAAAAGTTTTACAAATAATTCTAATGGGAAATGACAACTATCATTAATTTAATGAAAATCTGAAATTTATAAAATATTTTATTAAAATGTGAAATTTTATTTTTAGCTGTTTTGAGTTATTATATGTAAAACATTAATAGTTTTTTTTTTTTTTTTGTACACAGTTACATTATGCAGTTTTGGTAGCATTAATTTGTGTTTTTTTAAATTATTATTTATAAGTTATAATGTAATAGTTTATTTACTATTGCTTTTGATCACTATATAATAATTTTATACTATTCTATACAAAACAGTAATATTCTTAACAAAACTAGGTTTCTCTCCAACTTAGAGATTTTGTTTTTCAACCAATTTTTTCATACTCTAAAACTTAAGTTTCTTTAGAATATCGTGTACTACAATTTTTTTCATTAAAAAAACTGCTAAGGTTTATTTTTACTCTTTTATAGTTTAAAATGTGTGTGTTTTTTTTTTTTAATTAAGATAATGGCTGGTACTGGTGATTTAGAAGTGTTGCGAATTTGTAGATTTTTGAGAGCAAGAGTAAGTGTATCACCACATAGTGTGATTACTTATGGATCTCATTTAGCTACACATATGGCCCTAGGGTTATTATTTTTGGGTGGTGGAAAGTACACTCTTTCAACAACTCCAGAAGCTATAGCAGCTCTTATTATAGCGTTTTATCCACAGTTTCCAACTCATAGCAATGATAATAGGTAAATATAATACAAATATAACTACATTTATATTTATCTAATTAAGTAATTTTTAATATTTTCAGGTATCATTTACAAGCATTTAGGCATCTTTATATTTTAGCTACTGAACCTAGGATAATATTACCTAGAGATATTGATTCTGGAAATTTATGTTATGTACATTTAAAAGTTGTGTTCCTTGATACTGAATACTACAAAAATCAGTATTTTACTGTTAGAGCGCCATGCTTACTACCTCATTTATCATTATTAAAAGAAGTGCGTGTTGAAGATGAACGATACTGGTCAGTTGTGTTTGAAAATGATAGAAATTGGGATAATCTTAAGTAAGACAATTTTACATATGTCATAATAAGTATAACTATTAGTAGCATTATAAAAATGTATACACATAAAATTGTTGTTATTTGCAAATTGGCAAATTTTTAAAAAATTACTATGATTTTAAGTATAAAAATTATTGTAAATTATTATTATTACGCCTCAAGGGCAATGAGTACAGTAAAATTTAACTAATTAACTATACAGTTAAATTTACAAGTAAAGTTGAAATAAAACTTTACTTAAATTTATTTAGAATATAATTTAAAAAAGACAAAATCACTCCAGGTTGCATTGCACCTTGCAACGCTTTATTTTTTATGATTAGAAAACGATAAATTATAAAATATATCAAGTTTGTGATTATTCTAATAATATTAAATAAACTTCAATCTGTTAATCTTAACCATTATTTTTTATGAATATTTTGGTCAAAATAATAAAGCTACATTTATAAAAAGTCTGTAGTTAGCACTTAGCAACAATTTTAATCCATAGTTAGTCACATGTTTATACTAATTGAGACATTACTAAATTGCATTAATTAGAACAGTTACCAAGATGAATTGAACAGGTTATAATCTAGTTTTTGTTAAATTTAAAATAATTTACATAGCCATAGCTTCCTATTTGTCATATGACAATATTTGTAATTTAAATATATATAAAACAAGAACTTTGACAAATTCAATCCAAATATGTATGCTACAAAATAATGCTATTTAGTATTTGTTTATAAAATAAATAAATTTTAATGTTATAGAAACATGCTAAATAATGTAAGTTGCCTTAATGTAAAACATAAAGCTGGTCACTTATCATATGCAGAGGATCCAAATGGATACAAATCCCTGATAGCTCAAACTTTAAGTTCAAATGATTTTAATTCATGGTCAATTTCTGTAAGTAATAATTATTTCCTTATTAAAAAAATATCTAAATTCAAACTTTTCATCTTTTAATATAAATTTTAAAACTATAATTTTTAGCCTGAAATTATATATGGTTTTTCGTCCGATTTAAAAATTGTTCAAATGGTTCGTTACTTTTTAAACTTAACTGAAGATAAAGTAAATAATTCTCATCAAATATCTATTGTTCGTCAATATGCTCAAGTACTATTTAATTCAGTTGTACACGACACAGTTTTTGTATTGCCTTTGTGGATACCTATTATGAAGGTTTGTAAAAACTAATTTAATTAGTAACATTTAAGTTAAATTATGACTTTATTTTAGACTTTGAATAAGTTACCTCAACCACCCAATAGCTTTAATTGTTGGCAATTAAAATTATTTATTGAAGCTGCAAGTACAAAAATTTGTTGTACAGAAAATTTAGGTGGTAGATCAAAATTGATTCCACTTTTATTTGCATCATCAATAGAAATGACATGCAATACTGTAATTCAAAATTGGGAAAAAAGTAAAAACATATTTTAAATTGATAAATATATACATATATTTAATAAACTTTATTTTACATATTTATTAATATAGATGAAGGAATATCAATTCAAATATGTTGGGATTCTTTCAATATTCAAGACTCAAACACTGAGATAATTAAAAGTGCATATTGTACATTATTGGATGTTCCACATGTGTCGAAAATTCCTAAAACTGGTAACTTTAATATTTCTTTAATAATAAAAAAAAAAAAAAACAGTAAGGTACCAATTATGTACTTATGTAAAATTTATTTATATAAATAAATTTTGAAATAATTTATAAAAGTATTTTACAACTAATAATAATTTCTTCAGTTACATATTTTTTATTTATAATACAAAATCATCAAATTCACGTTTTTGTTGAAAAATTGATTTTCAAACCCAAAGTTAAAATGGCCTTGGATATCTTTTAGTTAATTACTTTCTACAGGGAGTTTAAATTTCTTTCATCTAAATACTAAATGATTATGGCATAATGTTGTACTTAAATTATATGTAATTCAAGTTCAATAGCCTTAATATATTTTATTATTGGCTATGGTATAGTTTTGTTTTGATAGTTTAAAGTTTAGTTATGTCACTATTATTTTTTATGAATGTGTTAAATAAAGAAATTAATTTTTTTACAGCTTTGCTGGATCCACAATTAATGTACGAATATACCAAGAATCTTTTCTTGTCATGGGAAACAATTATTAAAATTTGTTCATAATCATAATTTTATTTTGTAATTTTTGTCTGTTGGTAAATGTGTGTATATATCATTATACATTTATCATTTATTTTTCTTTTGTTATTGAATGATTTGATTATAGTTATATTAAACTATGTGGTACATGAATTAATTTTGAATTATTTTAAATACAAATATGCAATGATTTCAAACAAATTATTAATTGTTTACAATTAACTGTTTATTCAACTATTGATTTTGGGATTTTGCAGGATTTGGATATTTGAAACTAACAATTAAGTTCGGTTATTAATCATGATTTGTCTTTATATTTGTCTGCAACAAAACCAAAAATAGTTTTAGCCCCAGTAAATTTCTATCTTATATATTTTTACATTAAGACTGAAAATTTATTTCAGAGCTATTGATGAGTAACATTAGTCACTAAGTATTAACTTTATTAAGTTTGGATAATATAGTTCAATTAAAAATGATAAAACATTATAAAAAAAAAATTAAAATTTTCAAAATTATAACCAACTTATGCTTTTAGGTGAACTAAATTTTTTTTAACCTCCACATGTATAGTATTTCACACCTAAACACACGACCATCATTCATATCTTTAAACTAACTTTTCTACAACTACACTTGCCAAATATTTAATCACCTTGTTTTGTTTTGTATGTATTTTTTATGCAATCACCCATCAAAATATTTTCATTCCAGTTAGATTCATTTTTATTGTTTTATTAAGCCAACTGTCCAACGCTTCATCAAATTTTACATTACTGGCTTTACTACTTACAACAATTGTATACGAATTAATCATTTTGCAAAATAAAGTAACAAATAAATAACATTCAATAAAAAATAGTATTAATAGTATTAATATAGTATTGAGTATTTTGATAAAACATGTAAAATATAAAATTACAATGAATAAAGTAATACAGATAATGTTGTAAAATTAATTAATAGTAAAAGATGATTTACACAGAATCAACTTTTTATTGTACGACCTAATTGGCTCATTTCTGCACTTCAAATTTTGGTAGAATTATAAAATTTCTGTATAACTAATCAAATTTAACTTTTATTGTTTGTCTTTACAACTTTTTTTAAATGTCAAATTATTTTAAATTTTTATTTTATGACGTATAGTTAGAAAATATATTGACTAATTTAGTTACTGTCGTAAAATACAAAAAAAAAACAAAATTTTATCACAAAAATATATGACAATTTTAATCAATTAATAATGAGAAAAAATAAAATAAACTATTTGAGTAAAATTTTTAAAATAAGTGTTTTTAAAAAAAAAAAATCACCACTTTCGTAATATAAACTTAATAGACCAAGTCTCAAAATTGTAACATATTACTAAAATATATAAAAGGTAATTAATGATCAAATGGTAAAAATAAGAGTATAAATACTTAAGTATGAAGGGTGTTTATATCAAATATATTGTTGAAAAATCTTACTAATTATCTAATTTTATCAAACTCAAAGCTTATAATAAAATGCTAAAAATCAATAAATATATATATTTATTTAATTAATTAATAATAAAAGCATTATGACAATTTTCGCCAAAACATTTTGTTTCTTTATTCTTTATTTTTCAGTTTTTAGTAAGGTAAATAATAAACGGAGCCACCAGTCCGAGATTCTTTCAATCGCTTCAAATGCCTTAATATTGGAACAATGTTTAATGTAGTTCTATCCACTTTTGTTTCACTAAATTTAGTAATATCATCAGCAGTTACAAAGAACTGGCCTAAAAGTAAAAAAAATTATCAATAGGACAATGAAAAATATTTATTTTGTACATACCAGGTCCAACATTATTTTGCTGAATTTTCCACGTGTTGTACATATCTAGATCTTTTTTTTTCAAAGAACTTTTAGGTTTTCGTAGAATATCATATTTATTTTCTAATGCAGTATTAATGCCATCAATCACGACATTAATATTCAATGAAGTTAGACGACCTTTCATGTACCTAAATAAAAAAAAGTAAAATATTTTGGAATTAATGAATAAAATTAAAAATCATTCAAATATATTACACAGCACTTTTATTTGTTCTCAATTTCTTACTTTGGCACTGTGTCCATTTCGCTGTTGTCAACAGATTTTATAAATGGTATTTGTTTAGTAGCTTGAGAACTAAATGATTTTGATGACAACATAGTGTTGTTACTCATAGTACAATTCAACATAGTTGTACGGCTTCCAGCAAACTCAGAAGAAGAATTGTTGTCACTCCATTTAAGCACAGGTGACATATTAGATAAATTTGTTTCATTATTTAAATTGTTTCCCTTATACTCGTTGCTAACATAGTTATGATAGTAATTTTGTGTGTCAACCTCGTTGATATTGAAAGAATTCATTGGAAAATTAACTATCATGTGATTACATCTTTCTTCAACCGTTTTTAGCTCTTCCATTAGACTTTGAAATTTCTTATGAAAATATTAACACAGGTAAAGAGAAAATACAAACAATGTTTTTATTTCTATTGACTTACAGATTGACGAAATTGTTTTTCTCTGACTAGGGCCTCCTTGAGAACATTCATCTGATCATCAAACAATAAGATAAGATGATCCAACTGTTCACAAGACTCTAATATCTCTTTCCCTCCTTCATCATCTTTGCAACACAACATTATGTCTAAAGTTGTGGTTAGATTATCAATAGCTGTAGCCATTTTTTTGAGATCAAAGTTACTCATTTTGAATTAGATACTTTTACTGTAAAACACAGTTAAATATATTTTTATTACTGACTAAACAAGATGGATGTATTTAATTAAGTATTTCAAATACATTTATGCTAAAACTGCATAAAATTTTATACAACAGTAAGTTATAATAACATTTGATTAAACATAAGCAAAAAATTTAATTTTCCAGAGAGTTTTGAAAATTTAATATAAGGTTTCCAACAAATACATCTTTATGCCACAAGAAATTTTTGAAAATCCAAAGTTACAATTTTATTTTAGTCGTTTAAAGTTAAAAAATTGTAGAAAATTATACACTTACAGAGTCATACACTTATACCTGTTAGATTTAAAAATGTATTATGTAATGTATAACAAAAATTGCTATCTAAATCAAAAAAGTCAGTCGAGTAAATTCTGAAAGCGTACAAAAAAAGAATGTAAAAACTGTTATTTTGATTATAATAATGAAATTACGTACTGTAATGCAATTTATTTATACTTAAAATAAATCCTCTAATAATGGTCCAGATGGTTTAAAATTTTCACACATTATATAAATTAATAGTCTTAATAATTCTGAAAATAGAGCCTTTAATTAATCCGTGGTATTTGATATTTTTCTAAGGGTTTTTTTGGTATTAGTTTTAAAATAATTTTCTCACTATGACAAAATTATAATTTTGAACAATTATGACAATTTTAAAAATTTTTTAAGTTTTGGGGCCTTGTTTGTAATAAAATAAATTCAATTGTTACAGGACAATTTTTATAGGTGAAGCTCACTCCGAATTGTTGTTTTCATAAGCAATTTACATATATATATATACATATAACAATTACTTACAAATTATAGTATACAATATCTAATTAAACCTTCCAAAATAGTGACCCACAGCATCAAACTACTCATGCAACCTCGGGTAATCTTTGCTTTTTTTTTTTTTATATTGATTATAATTTTCATGCTGATTATGAATACGTAAAAATTGTTGGTTGCTCGCTGTTAGTTTTTGAAATATTATAAAGGTTGCCAAAGCCAGTAACGTGCCTATAGTGGTATCACATTGTTTATCAAAAAGCGGGGTTGTGGGCTTAGATTTGCAATTTAGAGCTTTATAGGATATATAATAGTGTTAGCAGAGCAAAGTGACAGCCCTGGGCACCAAGAGAGCGCAGCGAGTGAATGCCAAACGCGTTTGATTTTGTCTAATCAAAATTTCAAAAAAACGTTTCATATAAAGTACCCTCTCGGATCCGTTATTTTTTTTTTTTAAGGTATCATGCGTTAAAATTGGTGCAGGTTTACTATAAGAACTTTCGATCACAGAAAAACAGAAAAAAAAAAACATCATTGTAAAACCAATACATTCTTTACTGACGCTCAGAATCTAAAAAAACCCCAAAAGTTCCTCTGGAGCGGAAACTAGAATAAAGTTCACATGGTTCGATTGATTGAAACATTGGGACACGCAAACCTGGGCGAGTAACGAGTTCAAATGTTCAATACCGTTTTATCATAATTAATTACACATTATTTGGGCGATTTTATTGATTGAAGTTTAAGCTGCCATCCATAATTTTAAATTTAGATTTAAAAGTCGTGAGCTTACTTGAATAGACGCGTACTGTTGTAGAGATGAGAAAATTACACAACTTTATAAATACGGATTATATGAATTAAATATGAATATGGCACACGGCGTAGCTCTTCTCGTGTGATGGCTATTTGCTAACGAAAAACGATTAACACGATAAAATTTACATTTTAATAGACAGCTCTTTGCCAAGCAGGCTGCAGTTGGTTATATCTAAAATCTATTTTGCCATTGTCATTTGTATATTCAATATATTTTGTACTTACAACCACAGATAACTTGAAAAATGTGTTTTCAAGTTATCTGTGTTACTACTTTGTATTTTTTGTACACAAAGATTTCCCTCCAAAAATCAAATTTGCGTAGAGATTTCACTAAGTTGCATCTGTAATCAAGATTAGATTAATTTTTTTCGCGTTTCGTTGGCTACACCTATGTCGATTTGCAAGACAACGGTCCCACTGACACAGTCTGCCTACACGTCTGGTCACTGGATGTTTATTTTGTGATAAAGGTCATCTCAATGCGATAAGAAGATCATTTTTCAGTTTTTGATATTCAGCATAAAATTTGTGTGCTCCGTTTGCGGATTAATACTTTCCTGTGTGGCTGTGTGTTGCATCAAGTCTATTCATAGTAGTAATCATTTTATCATGCCAATCGCGAAAGCTTTAGCCAAAAATGGTAAGTAGACAACAATTAGGTTTTCAACAATAATATTAATTCATGTTGTACTAACTGTATTTGTCTGTGGTTTCCAGTGGCCATTCGACGCTGGGCGTATAACCTTTCCGGTTTCAATAAATATGGTAAACTATAATATTATACTAACTATAATAAACTATAATATAATAAAGTACTCTTTATTATGCTTTACAAAGTTTTACTCAATAAACAAATACTTCAAAACATTCGTTTTGTAATAATAATTATTGTTGGATCTGACAGGTTTGCATCACGACGACGTGTTGCAAGAAAATGATGATGTAAAAGAGGCGTTGAGGCGTTTACCTGCTCATAAAGTGGATGAGAGGTCGTTTCGAATAATTCGTGCAATGCAGCTATCTTTGCAAAAAATCGAACTACCTAAAGAACAATGGACCAAGTTTGAAGAAGTAATGTTTATATATAAACAGTTTATTTCCAATGGCATAATTAATCAATTGACAAATATTTTTTTAACAGGATGATCGTTATTTAACACCCTTACTCGAAGAAGTCATTAAAGAAAGAGAAGAAAAAGAATACTGGGAAAAGAATTACTATTAGACTACTTTTCTTCTATACTGTTAACTGTTAAAAGTAAATCTACCATAGTCTTGAGTAATTTTTCACAGTGTTGTTTCAAAACATATTATTCTGATTCGAAATGTTGTTAAATTTATTTTGTTAACCGTAATGTAATTTTTGTTTTTTTGCTTGCAAATAAACATAATTTTTTCATACAACACTGTTCGAGAGAAGACAAATGTAATATGATTAAAAATAAATAATGTAATTAAGTAAAAATTTTTAGTAAATTTATTTCAATAAATGTTAAAATAGTCCTGTTTATTACAAAAAAGCGTATTATATTTATTTAACTTAAATGGTATGTGCATTACTATAACTAAACATATAATTATTATTTCATGTTATAAGTCTTGAAAACAAGATTGATTACTATTACTTAATTTCAGTACCTAAATTCAAGGTTAGTTTCACTAGTAATAGTTGACTTCTAAAACAAAATTGCTTTATTGTTGTAGAATGTTTCACTCTTTGGTGACTTGATGATGATGAGTTTTCCATCAATAGCACCCAGACAATTGTCAAAGCTTTATAGATTTGTAATATCACTTGCCACGTTTTTTCATTCTGCTTCATTTTTGGACATCTAAAAAAATTAACATTTTATTTAGTCTAATGTATACCATTAGTATTTAATATCATACAATAGTATTTTAAACGCTCATTTGTAATATTTTTTAAATATTTTCTCTAAAAGCATAATAAACAACAAGTAGTTTTTATCAAATAAATAAAATACCTATTTTACAATTTTGACGATAGAAGAAATATAGAAGTATAATTTTTGATAACACTTTAAATAGTATTCTGGATACCCTTCAAATTAAATTTCTGAATATGCTACCTACTGTATTAACTGATTAGCAAATTGGAACAATCTAACCAGTATTTAAATAAGTCAAATATAAACAAAAGGGTGGGTGGTAGGGAATTGTGATATTAAATATAAACATAGGCATAGTCAGTATTTCTAATGAAAACTTTAAATAGTTTGGCATTTTATGTTTGTATTTTGTTTTCATGTACAATATAATAGGTGCATATGATTCCGTAACTTTCTTTTACAATGAGAGCGGGCCTAGCTCCATTGAAAAATTACTATTTTGTTAAAATTTAGGATTATGAATGTATTATTATGTATGAACAAATAACTATCACTATGTTTTTGAGATTACATATTTTAAGATATTTAATTAACACAAATTTTTTAAATGCTTTTATTATTTTGTTATATTATCAGCATAGTATTTTTTCACTGTTGTGTGGCTCTACTTTTTTTTTTTTTTTTTTTTTGTCTCACCGTGTTAGAGAGAGTTAAACAACTTGCACATTACTCTCTCCCACCAGCATATTGTTAATTAATAAGCAAAATACAAAAAAGGCATGGGTGTTAACTGGACAAGTCCAAACTACCTACCACTCACATTTTAACTCAAGCATTATGTATAATAATATTATTTTGTCCTAGACTAATGACTAAATTAAATAAGTATTTGTTTTATTTATGTGTCTTCCATTGTTTCTGTAAAAATTATAATGTACACATTTGCTTAGTTATGTTAAGGTTATGGTTTCAATATAGTGATGATAGCTTTATACAACATAAGATACATTATGTTATAAAAAAATTTACACTTAAAAAAAAACCTAATCAAATTATTTTAAAAATTGTAACCATGAGTATTTGGATAGTGTAGTATAAAAATTGTTGTTAAATCAATTTACAAAAAAAAAAAAATCTGAGTAAGCTCAATTATTAAAATAACTACTGAAAACTATAATTAAAAGTTAAAACTTAAATTTAATAATATACAACTATACTTTGTCTCAAAGTAGAATACACCGCTTTCGCGCATCGCGACTGACGGCCGCGGGAGCTCGTTGCCCGATTTTCCCCCACTATGCGACGAAATCGACAACCGACGTAAACCGAATAGCCGACAACGTCCGACGGCAATACGTAACCGGTAGCATACACCGTGAACAAATAATAAATAGAAAAATAATAGTTACTATCGGCGTCGGCCAGCAAACGCCACCTATTGACGATGCGGTGCACATAGAAGTACAAGTATAAAGTTTCGTAATTTTTTTAAAAATGAATTTGGAACTTTTTAATAGTTTTTACTATAATTTTTATACTTAAACACTAGATATAAAAAAACATTTGTAGTGCAATTCATTTTAAATATTACGCCTATATACAATTATGGTACAAAAAATTGGTATTTTATTTACATTTATATTTACATGATTAATTACAATATACAGTTACTATATACACGATGATTCATTTTCTGATTCGGATTAATTAATCCGAATCAGAAAATGAATCATTGTCGTCGTCATCGCTCTGGCCAATCGTCATAACTACATCTTGTCTTTCAGCCATTAACTCGTCCACAATTAAATCTATGTTCCAAAATTTTTCCTCTTCATTTTTTGTGTGGCTGATGAAATTTGTCCACATTTCTTCGGTAACTTTACTTACGCCTTCAATTAAGAGATTTTGGACATCTTTGAGCTTGAAAGTCTTGTTATTTGATTTCACATGTTTTTTGACAACCGACCAAGCCATCTCAATGGGATTAAGTTCACAGTGGTATGGAGGTAATCGTAGCACTGTTTTATTGTGTTGTGAAACTAGTTCGTCGATTTCGTATTTGTCGTACAATGGTTTTAGTCGTTTCACAATATCCAACAATTCTGGTATGATCATAGTGCTATCGACTACCTTCCCTTTGCTTTGAAGCCATTCAATTATGTCTGCTTTCCTCCAATTTGTTGTTGGACATTTCTCTAATTTTACCGAATGGTAAGGGGCGTTGTCCATGACGATTACCGCGTTGTCTTTCAATTTCGGCAAAACACTTAGTAACCAATCACGGAAAATTTGCCCGTTCATTTTGTCGTGATAGTCACTAGTGTTTTTTTTCGACTCAAACGACAATAATCCTCCGAGAACGAATCCATCTTCAGAACCAATATGGACAATATTGACGTCTCCAGCATTAACCCACGTTTCGTCCAGGAAGTAAATTGGACGACTTTCCTCACGAAATTTTTTGATACTCCGCAAATATCTCCTTCGCCAAAGAATGAGTTCATTGGAGTCTAAAAGCGCACTGTTTCGTCCTCTTTTGGTGTAAACGAAGTCCATTGATTTCAAAAGTCGATGTAATGTCGCTCGGGAAAAAAAAGGTAGACTTTCATCTTCGTTGACGACCATAAGTATTTTGTCGAGCGTGGGTAACTCACGATTTATCCATAAATTGTGAATTTTTCTTCTAATGGCATATTTATCGAAATCATCCGTCTTAGAAATAACATTTTTATGAATACGTTCTTTATTTGGTGAACTGACAGTTTTATTTTCACGGTATTCTTTTAAGGTATTGGAAATGGTTTTCTCTCCGATCCCCAATTCCTTTGAAATGATTGTCCGGGCTTCACGTATTGTGATTTTTGGGTTCGCTTCGACCTTACTTTTGTAATAGTTGACAATCATTTCCTTCTGCTTAGAAGAAACCCACTAAAATGAAAAAAATGTGTTTAAGTATAGTATGCTATTAGTTGAAAAATAAAAATGAGTAAAATCCTCATAAGAAATTAATGTTTGTATTAATATAACGTATAATATAATCATGTAAAGTAATCAATAGAGCGCGAATTTATATGCACTAAAGTATTCAAATATAATTTTTTTTTAATATTTTTATTAAAATTACTGTGGAATGTTTCTAAATACACCAAAATATGCACTAAAAAATGTTAAATATGCATAATTATATGCACTAAAATATTACGCAATAAAACAAATTTTGTGCTCACTTAACATATCATACGATTAACTAGAAAAAATATGCAAATGCATACAAATCCGCTCTCTAGTAATCAACATTTAACATTAAATGAAAAAAATTACCATTAAGATAAAAAATAAATCAAATAAAAATCAAATTCAAAAAAAACATGTTGTTATTTTTTATAGGTTATTTTTTAGTATCGAATTATTATTCATGTATAAAGATTTTTTTATATTATAATATTTCGTAACAATTTTCTTACCTTTCCTCTCTTATTTTTCTTCACTGGTGATGTAAAATCTGAAACTTCGTCCATGGCGAAAAATTTACTCACAAAAAAAATTATACACAGCAAAAATATAAAAAACACTAAGTCACAAATCAAAACACGGCAATACGGCGTGCAGAGCGAGACGTAGACAATCGCAGACAGCTGTAAACATTTTGTGTACTCTGTACACGGTGTTAGATAGATTATTTTTAAATTCCAATACCTATATGGCTATATGATTATTTATTTTATTGTGTGATATGCCATGACAAAAAGAAATACTATGGGACATGGGTTTTGACTTGATATTTGTTTTTACTTCTGAAGTCTGAGCGATAGATTATAAAGTAAGAAAAACTTCTAATCTTGATGAACATTCCATTCCTACTTCATTCTAAGATTTCAAATTGATGACTGAAGTCTAAAACTTAATTTCGACTTAACAACTTACGACTGGTAAGTACCTACCAAACACCGACAATGTTTACAAACCAATGATTCTAGTGGGTGAATGATTTAAAATAAGTGTATTTAATTGCGTTTACACACGTTTCTTAGCCATTAGTGTTAATTTATAAAACTTGAGTCTAGATATGCTAATTAAGCTCGGATCTAGGATGCGTTTTCTCTTTGGTCAAATTCCTCAATCAAACATATTTTTACGTTTGTAAAATAAATTTAATAAAGTACCTTGGCAGAAATATGAAAGCTCAATATTAATAAGTTAGTACGTATCTATATTATCACTAGAGTAATTATCTAACTTTTATTTATTGTCTGGTTTCAACTAAAAAATAGTGACATTGTGATATACTAATACCTCTGTTGTTCACAAAACAATCTAAAGTTTAGATAAAATAAAAAATTGTTTTTTAAAATAAAAAATTGTTTTTTAAAATAAAAAATTGTTTTTTAAAATAAAAAATTG